>JAKSZT010054458.1:26903540-26961183 GCA_026826555.1 Tolypeutes matacus
TCTATCTATCTATCTATCTATCTATCTATCTATCTATCTATCTATCTATCTAGATATCCCTCCTGGTGTCTGGCTCACAGTAGGGATTCAGTCCATGGGTGTCCATGAATGAAGAGCTCCCATGATGCTGTGTGCAGGCTGGAGGGTGGCTGCCCTAGTCCAGCCGACACCTAGTCTCCAGACCTCCTCTGATTGCTCTCCTTCCCAAGCAATGGGTGGTCCATGCTGGTTTTTTGACTTTGTTTCACCAATCTAGATCCCTGCCATTCTATGTGTGGTTTTTCCAGACTGTTCCAGCTCATTGGGATCCATCTCTCCTCCAAATTGCTACTGTACCCATTTGACAATCATTTTTCAGTGGCATATGACATCTCTTTCATTGCTGTATTAATCTACTAACCTTTTTATTGTTTATTATGCTTCATTTATCCAAACATCTGTCATAAGAATAAAACTTTTTCACCCTTTTGAAAATGTATGTATTTAGGTATTTCAACAGGCACATATACAATATTTACTGTCTATGCCAGGCATGATTCTAAGCATTCTACAAGTATTAATTCACTTAATTCTCATAACTGCCTTTTTAGGTAACACTATTACTATTGCTGAGACACAGAGATGTTAAGTAATCTGCCCATGGTCACACAGCTAGTGAGTGGCATTGCTGAGATTTGAACCAAAGTGGTAGCTCCCTAATCCCTAGTAAAATGCCTGGTGCAAAGTGACAACTCATTGCAGTTTTGTGTGTGCGTGTGTGTGGGTGTGACCTTTTTATTTGTTAGCCTCTAGCCAGATAGTGACCTCAATCACTAAGCTGAAATGCTGTCACAACCAAAGGCGATGGAGGAAAAGAAAAAAGGAAAAAGAAAAAAGAAAAAAAATACAAATAAGACAAAACAAAAAGACAGAAAACAGCAACAACAAAAAAAGAAAAGAAAAAAAAAAAGATGGAGGCTGCTGAAAGTCCACTGCTACTTGTTTATGAGTTTACTCAAAGGTGAACTCCCTGCACAAGTGTGCTGAGCAAATTCCCATGGCTCTAACCCTTGTGCCTGGGTTACAGTTCACACCTACTATGTTTTCCTGGTGTCCTCCCAATCCTTAACTCCCCTACCCCCCCAGCCCCATAATTTTTTAAGCCTCTGGTGGCTCAATGGAATGGTCTGACAGGAGAGCTCTTGCTGGAAGGCAGTGGCTCTCAATGGAATCGGTACTGCCCCCGGGGAAAGTCTGGAAATTGTGAAAGCAGTTTTCTTGGTGGGTGGTCACAACGATTGGTGGCTCTACTGGACACTAGAGGGCCAGGATGAAGAATAGCCAACATCCCACACAACACTCTGTCCCACTGGACAATTATGTAGGTGAAAAACCTGTTTTTAATCACCCGAGCCTAGAATCTAAACATAAAATTTCGTGGTTTTATAATGTTGGTTTTTATTTTGTTTTGTTTTTCACAGTTTAGTGTACACTTAATTTCCAAAGAATGCAACTACCGTGTAAATCAAGGGAAGACTATTCTTTATTTTGTTTGGAACTTTATCAGAGGACTGTTTGACATTTTGGTAAACACGCCGCCGACAGAAATGCCACTCACAGTAGTTTGAGTCACCAATATAACCTACCCTCATCAGTCTACATTTGTACCTGTTGCATTCATGGGGAATTCACATTGGTACAAACACCTGACTGCTTCCTCAGGTCTAGTAGGGTAGTCATTTGCATGCTGAGATGCTGAAATGCACATCATTTTATTGTAAATGACTTTCCTTATATTTCTCCTAAATATTACAGTTAAGCAATATATTGATTTATTTGAAATTACCAATGCATATAGGCTATCTATGAATTTCACTTCAGGCCTTAGGGTAAAAGGGCATAAAAACCAGTTGCTTTTAGCAGGGACATTGGGTCTGAGGCTAGAGAACTGCTTTTCTAACAGCGCTTAGAAGAGGTGTAGCACCCCACAGTAATGAATAAGCAAAACATTCAGGGACAAAAGCCTTCCACAGTCACAGCCTGGCTTAATTGCCACGTTACAGATAATGATCAGGTTGCTGCCATACCCTGTGAGCAGCTGCAGGAATTCAGTCTAGCTGAGGAGACGTTTTTACTATGAATTGCTGGAGTCAACTTTGGCTTTGATTTATAAGAGCTGGCAATTGCACTAAGTATATGACAGATCAACAGAAGTCTTTCCATTTGCAAAACACCTGGGAAAACCTCCTAATAGACCTACTACACTATTGGCACTTAATGAATATGTAGCAGAAGTACAATTTGTTAGAAGTAAGAGAATCTGACCTATTTTTCTTGGGTTTTTAGAGGCATGCTGATGAACTTCCAACTGTAGCGCTGTTCCTGGTCAAAGACATCATCATCATCACCACAATCAAATAATTTTGCCGAGTGTCTAATTGCTCTTCATAGCAACAGTGCGTGAGATTATTGGCTTGATAGTGCTGAGCATGATCATTGCAATTTTTATTATCCTTTCGCTTATTCAACATTCAACAAACATCGATTGAGACCCTTCTCTGTGCCAGAGACTGTGCCAGGTATGAACAAGACAGATACGGTTCCTATGCTCATAGAACTCACAGATTCATGGATATTAAATAATTATGCAATTACATATGCATTTATAGCTCATTTAATTATGAAAATGGAGAAAAATTATTTGGATACCCCTTAGGCACCTGAACTCGCCATTTTCACCTCATACCCCTAAACATGTTTCTCCCCAAGAAGTTGATCTTAATTATCTGCACTTCTGTCCAACCAGTTCCTCATGTCAGAAGACTGAGTCATCTGAGCAATTATTTCTTTCTCACTTCCCATTCCTGACACCCAATTAATCACCCAATACTGCTAATTTTACCTCCTAAAAGTTTCACTAATATGCCCCTTCCTTTCTATCCCCAACGCACCCCATTATCATTCTTCTGGACAATTCAACAGCTTCAAAACAGATCTCCCTGCCTTTGGTCTTGCCCCGATACTGATCAAGATTCAGTTGCAGGGAACAGAATCTACTCTGTCCAGTTTTTGTAGCAGATGATTTGTTATAGGATATTAAATGGCTTATGGAATTGTTGGAAAAGCTGAAGAAACAGGCTACACTTTGGAGAGTGGCTTTGAGAGCTCCATTGCAGAACCTGGATACCAAGGCAACTACTGCCTCTTTTATAATCAGGAAGCTGCTTGCCAAATAGGAAAGCTTATGCCTCAGCTGCCAGCTCCAGAGGAAGCCAGCACGATCAGGAAGCCAGGATAATTAGGACACAGCCATGATTAGGAAGCCACCGTGGTCATGAAAACCCAGCACCTCCGTGAGTGAGCTCCAGCAGAACCAGCGGAAGCATAGCTTCGGCTTCATTTCCACCTTCTAAACCTCGGGCTTCTGATCGCTAGAGCCTAAATCCTACCAGTCCCCTAGCTGCAATGGAATCTTACAAGTGTGGTTTTTAAGCTTTCTAGGCACTGCAGAGCTACAGGATAGGAAGGCACCCTATGAGGCAGTTAGGATAGACATTTAGGGCAAATCCATCACATCCATCACGCTGCCCTTAAAGTTTCCAGAGTGATGCATCTGAAACCTAAGTCTGACCATGTCACCCCTTTGCTGAAACCCTTCACTGGTTTTCCATTGTCTGTAAAAGAAAGTCCAAGCTCCTTGGCCTGACTGCTCCTCTCCCATCATATCACCATAGCCATTCACACACTCTAGCTGCACCCAGGTGCGTTCTTATAGGACCTCGTGCCTTTCATGTCAGGTTCACGTTGACACCTCTGTTTGGCATGCACTTTTTACCTCACCTAGCTGACTTTTACTTTCCTCATCCTTCGAGACTCAGTTCAGAAGTATCTCATCCAGAAAGCCTTCTTGACCTTTAGAGGTTATATGCTATCATTACAGGTTCCTGAGCATTGCCTGGATCTGAAAATCACCCACTCAGGTTTCTGCCTCTAGTGTTAGATATGCATTCTCTGGGTCTTATTTATCCTTGTACTTTCAGTACCCAGCACAGTGTCTGGCTCCAAGTACTAAACTAAGCATGTCCTCAGTTGGGTTCTGCAGGATTCAGACTCTGAGATGGAATTTGCATGCTGGACGTTTATTGGGAGTTCCCTGAAAATCAATAGGTTGGGGGGAGGGGTTAGGAATGAAGGAAGCAAGGTATTGGACTGTGAACAGCCATAATAAGATCTTGGCCAACCCTGTAGTGAGTTCAAGAGCTGGAAAGCGCCCTTTAGAGGGGAAAGCCACACTTGAGGCAAGAGGACAAGGCCTTTAAATCCCCATGTCAACTAATCATTGGAGATGGGGAGGAGGTATCACCTTGGGCTCAGCAGCTCCCTTCAGTTGAGGGAGCATTCAGTCAGAGAACTACTAAGGTGGATGGGTGGGTGGGTGGCTGGCTGGTTGGCTGGCTGGATAGATGATAGAATGAGATAATTATTTATTGTAGGGATTTGATCTTATGCAATTGTGGGAGGTGATTATACCAACTATGTGAGGTTGGTAGGTCTGTGTCTGGAGCTAGAGCTGGAAGCTGGGAAGGGAAGATGGAAATGAATGGGAGAAAGTGAGACAAACTGGAAGCTGTATGGCTGTGCTGGAACCAGAGGATAGACTGGAACCCTCATCAGGTCTTTATGCCTCCAAGTTGCCATCTTAGAGAATGAGTATGTGCTGCAGGCAAAACAGGCATCCTTCCTCATGGAACTGAACATGTTCATGCCCCAGAACTCAGTAACCCTGAAGCAGGATATTGGGCAGGAACTGGAGGAGTGGACCTGTCTGCTGTGCCTCCCTAAACAGACGAGCCAGCAGATAAGTGACACTGTGTGTGAAATGCAGCAGTCATGCCCTGCATCAGCCTTCTGAGTGCAAAAAAATAAAAGATGACTACTGGTTCACTTCCGCCTTCTAAACCTCACGCAAAATATCTCTGTGGTAACCACAACTATGCAGGGAAGAATTTTGGGGAAGAGTCGTTCTGGCTAACTAAGCTGCCACAATTTAAATCCTCCACAGGAGCCGACCGCTGTCAGCTGCCAACACTCCCAGCACCTGGGGTAGGGAGGGAAGCGTGTTTCAGTACCGAAAGAGGGAAGCGGGCAGCCACAGCATCCCCGGCCAAGTGCACAAAGAACACTGCTTTTATAAGGTTCAGGGCCTCGCTATCCAAGGCAGACACACCTGGTCTGGGAAAGCAGATAAAGAACAGTCAATGCAAATAAAAAGGTGAAATCAAAATTAAACTGGTTAATAAATATCTTACATATGTGTCAGGGACTATGAAATCTGAGGTGGGAGAAAAGAAACTAAGGAACACCCGAGGACCATAGGGCATTTTCAAGGAGTGTTATGGTGAGGGGGAGATCTGAGCTGTAGGGAAAAGGACAAGGAAACAAATTTTAAAGTTGTATAATACATTGATGCTTTAATGGATAATAGAGGGAGTGGTTTTGGAGACGAAAATCTGGGAAATACTCATTTAAAAACAGCTTATTCTGCTAGTTAGTTGTGCATTTCTAGGCGAACTCCTAGGAATCAATACACTCTTCTTTTTCCCATCCCTTCCTACTTATTTGTCATTGTCTTAGTCCAGAGATGGCAGGTGATGCTCCTTCTAATTCCTTGCCCATGGCAGACATCACTAATCAATCCTGGCATTCTTTCCTGATGTGCCCAAATAAGAGTGCAGAATCTGTCTTATCATGGCATTCCAGGTAGCAACTACCAATTGATTGGATGGAACTTAACTGGCAATCCTGCCCATAATCCATTCGTTTTTAGGGGAAATCCTTACTATTTCCCCTGCAAATGCCCATTTCTCAAATCATCTTTACCTGTTAGAACTAAAAACCCATGTCTGAGAATGAGGATTCTAGCTTCTGTTCCACATTCCTGGCCTTAATATTGGGAGGCAAAGCGAAGGGATGACTGCTTTTAAGACTGCCTTCTTTTCTGGCTGCTTCACCATGGCACACTCTTGCTTCTTCCCTATGTGGAGTCAGCCACCAGGATCAGAACCAGTAATAACGAAAGCAAAAGTTGGGGAATAAACCCACCTGCCATTGTCTGAATAGAAATTATTCTTGAGAAATGGGCATTAAAAAGAAATTGGGAGAAAGGAAGAATAAAATAACCTTGATAGGTACAAAAATAACAGGGAAACTTCTGTTTTCTTTAATAACAATTATGAAGAAGATGTATTTAGAATTGTACCTTGCTTTCAGCAATGTATTGATATGAATTGAAACTTTAGTCTACTGGCTTACATGATCATTTCAGAGATGTTGATTTATGATGTATTATCCTCATATTTTAACAATGCATTAATAGTGGAATCCTCTGGCCTTTTCCCCCAATTAATTTTCTGTAAGCAAACATTTAAATGAGTTATAAGAGCAAGCAATGCTAAAGAATTTCTTTGTAAGCCAAATGATCCCTTTATAGTATAAATAAGCCCTCAATTTATCTAATATCATATTATATTAATATATGAATATAAAGAATTTTTTATTTTTCAAAATGCTACCACATTTAAATAAATTTGATCATCCAAAAGACTCTGTAAGCTGCTGATACTCCTATACTCTAAAGAGAAAACAGGATAATGGCTCAGTAATTTGCCTAAGTTCACATGGCCACTAAGTGACAGTTTAAGACTTGTTACCATGTCACCTGACTTGTGGCCAAAACTGATTATGTCTTTCATAGGAGTGTACTATGTCAAGTTACAAGTCTGCTTGCTATTTTTTAGGGTGATGTCAGCTATATCAAGTTCTCTGAATTCAAGCATAGTCCAAAATGATCTGCTAGCTGAGCAACTAAGTAAGTCTTATTCAATGGTTCTCAATTTTTGGTGTTTATCAGACTTAACTGAGATGCTTCTTAAAAGTGCAGATGCTAAGCTTCACCTCAGACCTGTCAAATCTGTATATCTGGGGTAAGGGAGGGAAAACATCCATATTTTAACAAGGTTTTCAGAGAATCCTAAAACATATCAACGTTTGAGAATCACTGGTATAAGTTATCTCCGTGTCCTCAAATGAGCACATAGGAACATATCCTTAGACAACACTGTAAGCAGACTCAGAAAGTTGACATGCAGGCATCAGGTATAGATTAGATGAAATATGCCATTAAATTTGGAATATATAGACTGATCCTCACTTTGTCCATAGGAGTTCGGTGATCAGAGAGACCAAAAGGATTTCCCTGCAGCACTGTTTCCCACCAAAAAACTATGCAATGGCATCTCTTTCTACCTTAGGTATGCTCCAAGAGAAAAGATTTGATCCTCCCCAGGGACTTTCTTGAGACCTTGAGGTAGTATGTTCTAGTAGCTACTATTCTAATAATGTTCTATTTGAAGAAGGTTTTAGGGGATCAACTTTGGGTAATCTAGAAGTTTAGTGTGGCAAAAACAATGAATGGGCTCCCCAGATCCTTTTCTCATCTTCATGGAAGCATCACTAGGCTAAGTCCCAGCCTCCTGGCATGTAGGTGGGGCCATTTGACTAGTTCCCACCTATATAATATGAGAGGTGTGTGGTGTGGTGTGTAGGCAGTGAGACACGGCTGTCTTCATGTTCTCTCTCTTCTCTCATCTACTGGACTGCAGAGGACCCAACAGAGAACTCCCAGCCTTGAGGAGAATGCCAGAGTCACAAGGTGGAAGGCAGTGGGTCCCTAATAACTAGATGGAGCAGAGCCTACCACCTCCCCCTGCCCCCAATCTCTAACCCACTGCGGACTGTGATGTCATTGAGGTTAGAGAAAAATGGACTTTTGGGTTAAGCCACCACTGACCTTTGGTGTTGCTTGTCGCCACTGCCATGACCGCTGTGGAGAGATCCACCCAGGTTACATCATTCATCCTCTTCCCAGAGCTCCAAGTGGCTCCTTCGGGCAATCTCATGACGAGAAGGATACATTTTTCCTGGCTTATACCCACTCGATTGCCCATCTGTTTTTGGCACTTAGTAATCAATTCCTTCCTCTTCCTGCTCCCTGGGACCTACACTAGTTTTCTCGTCTGCAATTGAATTTTGCTTGACATATGTTGACCTCAATTAACCACCAATGCAAGCCTTTTTTGTCTTCCACTCTGCCAACATTTAAGTTCCATATATAATCAAAAGGGAAGAAAGGGGAAATAAATCCCTCCAATATGAGCTTCCAAGATCTGGTTCCCCAAAGTGCCTGAAGGAAAGTCTGCCTATTGAAACTGATCTGTTTTGTTGGGTAACAGTCTCCTCAGAGTTGCTCCATTATTCTCAGAACTCATCTTGAACCCTCAGCTGACTGTCAAGGAAGTCTGCAGAGGCCAAATAGCAACCATCAACTAGGGGCTGAGATGGCATTTGGGAAGGTTGTTCTTGGGTTAACCACAAACATTGTCTTCTCTGGAGCTCTTGGGTGTGCTGTGGCATCAGACATAAGGGTGGAAGAGGATGTGCTTGGTGGGCAGAGAGGGCAGGGAGAAATGCCTCAAGATCCATCACTTATGAGCTGTGTGGCCTTGAGTGAATTCATTAACCTTTCTGGGCCTTAGTTGCCTCACCTGTAAAATAGGAACAATGATAGTATCTATCTGATAGGTCTGTTGAAATAACACCTATGAAGTGCTTAGGACTTGGGATGTTGCAGTAGTAATTGTGCTTATGGCTGTTGTTATTAGAAGAGCTGGATTTCTTGCTAACCTAAGTTATGGTTGCTCTAAGGTAAGACTTGTCCCCAGGCATCTCGATCCATAGCTTTCTAGATTTTTAGAGCTAGAAGCAACTTCGTTAAATCTCTCTTTGTAAAAGTGAGGAAACCATTGCCCAGAAACGTGAAGACACGTGTCTAAGGTCTTACGGTGATTTGGTGGCAGTCAGCCCCAGACCAAGGTTTCTATTCCAACACTCAACCTACCACCCCATCCTTCTATAGGGCTGTTCCTACAGCCCACAGGCTCTGAAGCTGGATCTCCGACTCTAGTCCTAGCTTTGCCGATTACTAGCTGCATGGTCATAGGAAAGATCCTTTACCTCAGTGTGTCCCAATGTCTCCTCGTCTGCAAAATTGGGAGAATACGTCATATGTTTAGCAAGAGGATCGAATGAAATAGTGCCTGGTTCATAGAAAGCTCTGAGGAAGTGCAAATTGTGATTAGCAATCCAAGCCCATGAGACAAAGTCACCTCTAGGACATTTAGAACTTTACGACATCCTACACCACAGCTCTGCTGACATGTTATGTTCCATGGGCTGGGGGTGATCCATAACCCTAATAGACTTTAGCATTTCTAGTAAGTTTTCCTTAGCAGCTCTGCTGGGTAGCATTGCCTAATCCTGCCAACCAGCTTCACAAAATCTATCTAAAATGACTTCAAGAGGGTGACTGGCCAGGATTAGCAGTCATTTCTGATGGGTGAGAAAATGGAGGCCCAGAGAGAATGAACCCCATGTCTTCTGGTGTGTGCTGAGGCAGTGACAACACCAGAGCCAGGATTTAGCCCTCAAAGGCCCTGGGCCTATTCCTATGAGCCTCACTCCCACCCACCCCTTTGCCTACACCTTTCCAACCCTGGGCACCCCTGACAAGCTCAGGCCCAGAATTCCAAACCAAATTCCCAGAACTTCAAACTTGCTTTGACTTGTCACAGACAAAATGTCAGAAACCTGTGATGGAGTTCACAGACCCTCCTGTCAGCAGAAAATCCTCCCTCCCTGCAAAGAACAAGGTGGAAGCGGGGTGAGTGGAGGAGAGAGGAAAACAAAAAATCCTCCCACAAACACTTAAACTCTATTTGATAAAGAGAAGAGAAAAAGCACTAGCAGTGAGACACATCATGAGATTCACCCCTTTCCCCCCACAATCCCTGGTACCTGAACTCATCCCTTGGGAAAGGCAGATTGGGTGGTCTTAGCCTACTTGCCCATGTCATAAAAGCAATCAAAACCAGCCCCTGAGCTAGACTTTTCTGAAGAGAATACCATAAACCTCATTTCTCATTGCCTTTGCCTTGGCCCCACTGCCCAGGCTCCTTCTCTTCCAAACAGTCTGCTGCTCATCAAGTTTCAACTCTAGTAACTTACATGACCCCTTCAGGAGAAGGCACGCTTATAGCGCCCAGCTGGAATTGCACACTTTCCCACAGTTCTCCTGTTCAAGATTTCCCTCTCTCTCAGTCTTAACTTTTTCAATGGATAAGGGAGAAAAACCCTTACCTGCGCCCCACTCGGACCTCCCCCAACCTCACCCTCCTGCCAGCCTCTGTGAACCAAGCTGAGGAAACCGGAGTTACCGTGTGGAGCGTCCCACAGGCAGCGTTTCCACAGAGTGATTTGTGGCCTCTGTGGCTGGGACAGGATCACCACGCACGTAGATGATAACAGCCCACGAGCACGTCTCAGGGCCTCTGAGTGCTGAGGCGAGGCTGTTGGGCTGAATGAAAGAAACATAAATCTTGCTGTTTCCAGCCTCACACTGGTTTTCCTTCCTCCTGCAAAATTTCAATCTTATGAAACAGCTTCAAGCACCTCCACTGAAATCGCTGCCTCCTGCTCTCCTCCCCTCTGAGAGGAACGCTTTTTCTTGGCTGAGATTATTAGCAGCACTTGAGGAGTTCAAGAGTATCCCTTAATGCCTACATGATTTAGGGGACCTGGCCCCAGTGACCACCCGACTCCCCCCACCCCATCTCCACACCCTCCTTTTTAGTAGTGGAGACAGGATTGTGTGTCTGGTTAGAAATGATGTTAAGCCACGTGCTGAGCGAATCGGGCTTTGATTGCAAATAAAAAGCAGTCTCCGAGGAGGCCTTGAAGCCACACTCTTAGGATGTGTTCTGCAGTACACAGAGAGATGCCTCTGCCTGGGCATCTCTCAACGGTGCATATTGTGGGTGATTTGTAAAAGGATCGGGGTGGGGCGTGGTGAGCCCACGACAACCCCAGAATTGTCTCAGTTTTGTTAGCAAAGACGAGATAACATTCTTTCTATAAAATTCAATTAATTTTTTTCCCTTTCTAATTCGGTGAGCCTTGTTTATCACGGAGGCTGAGATGTCAAATCTCAGTGGGTGGTGATCCCCCCCATCGCGATGTTGTTGCACAAAGAGAAAACAAGCCTTCCTTACCAAGGTCACCCATCAGTTACATGGCACCGAGAGGCTCATCTCTGGAGGGAGGGCTGGGCTGAGTCACTGCTTGCTCCCTGGCTGCGCTCGCCGTGGCAGCCGTGGCAGCCAGCTTCCCCGGAGCAGGGCCTGGCTTTCTGCTCTCTCATACCCATCTTTCTTGCCTGCCTGGCAGCATATGAGAAGACTCCCATCCTCACCTACTCCCCCACACCACCTCCCCAGCCCCGCTTTTTCATAAAGCATTTTTACAATTGAAAAGCTAGTCCCTGTCTATAGAATTTTCTGAGAATACTGTAGTATAGAACTTTTGCCCAAGGCAGCCAGAATGTTAAAGACATTAGTTAATTAAGTCTCAGAATACTCGCATCACTGTCTATTTCCTCTCCAGAGCCAGAAGACTAAAGAATAGGCTGCCAAGGCCAAAGAGAAAGATAGGGGGGAGCTAAACCAACCAATCGTGTTATTCAGCTACTACAGGCTTCTCAGAAAGGGCTGGATTCCAGGTTTAGGTTCCTGAGACTGGACTGTCTTGTGGGGGTTACTTGGACTATATCTTCAATTAGAAGACCTGAAAATAAGACTGGAGGTAAGATTCTGTCCCTACTAGCTATATGATTTTGAGCAAGTATCTTAAGTTCTCTGGACCTCGCTTTCTGCATCTGAAGAATGGGACTCGTAATACCTATCGCATAGTGTTGTTGGAAGAACTACCTATAGGAATATATGTGAGAGTGGGATAGAAATGTTTTCATCCATTGAGTCAGATGGAGCCTCAAAGGGGCACGTGGCTTCCTGAGAGTTCCTTCAAACTCCCTGGGTACAGCTACAAAGTGGCAACAGAAGTTGACTGGAAACTTGCAGAGTTGTCTAGAGCTAAAGAGCTCACCCTATAGAAGGGGATGTGACAAACTTTCAGTCTCTTCCTTTAGGAAACAACAGAAGTTCTTTTAATGTATCTTAAAAAATAATAATGTTTTAAGAAAGATTTCAGTAAGCTTCTAATTTGTTCCTCAAAATTAGGTTTTTAAAAAGACATTTCTGAAGCTGATTTCTCTCCCCAAGTGAGCTGAATGTACATGAATGCCTCCTTTTCACTGCTTTGATGCATTCCATGGGGCTGCTTGAGGCCATCCCTGATCGACTCGGTCAAACACTGTCTGAGATTATGGGCAGGTGAAAGCACAGGCTTTCAAGGTGCACTAAATGAGAAATATGCAATTTAGGCAAAGCATTCACATGTTTGAATGAAGGACTGAAACTGTTGAGGCTGCCGCCGTTGACAGGAAATTGATGTCCCCGTTGCTATTTACCTGGCAGAGATTAATTCTCTAAGATGGGCTTTAGCAAAAGGGAAGGAGAGCAGGTGGTCAGAGGAAGAAACCGAATCCTCTTGTGAGGAGTTTTCCTCTTTATCAGTTTCATCCCCCTGCCACATCCCTTCTGGTAGTTTGCTTCATGGGTGTTTGCTGGTCACGCTTAGTAAATCCAATCCAGCCTCCACTGAGGAGAATAAAGTAGAAACATCAACAAAGGAGGGCAAGAGACACACAACAGAAATACAGATCTCTTGCTGAGAAACTGAGATTTGAGAGCAGCATGGAATTTACCTTGAGCAGAACGGTTAAGGCAGTGGGGAGAGGTAGCTCTGACTGCTGGCAGGGGAGACACCTTTGCTTGCTTTAGGACGCTGGTCTCATACGACTTGGCAGAGAAGGAAGTGGAGTCACTGGGGTTGGAGGAAGGCTTCTGGAACAGCCCAGCAGTTCCCTACCTCTCAAGCCAGCGCCCTGGGACACAAGGAGGGCCCACCCACCCAGAGAAACTGCTGGGGTCCCACTTAGAGACTGACTGGCGTAGCCCAAATGCGTCTAGGATAAGGCAGGGCTTGAGGACTCCTGGTTGAGACCCTTCAGTCCTTCTTCAGGGAAGCAATGAAGCAGATGTGCTTTGCTGGGATAACCAAGCTTAGAAGACTGTAGCTGTCCCCCACCCCACCCTGCTCTCGGTTTCAACAGCAATATAATTTTCAACCATCAGTGCTGGCCTCATGCTTTCACTTGGCTCTAGATCCTTTTGCTCTGCCTTGTTTTTACATCTGCCTTTCTTACACCAGAAATAAGCACCCCGGCACAAGCAGACCCTTGTAAGGGGGGAAAGTGGCTCCAATAAAGCTCTTGTTATCATTAAGTCATCACAAGAGAAATATGTGCTCATTCTCAGTTTTTGTGTGCTCGTGGCAGGGGGTAGGGAGGGGATGGGGGGACAGGGTTGTTTACAAACCCCTTTGGAATCTGATGAAAACTATACACACCAGCTCATGGACACACACCCTAAAATATGCATGCAGTTTCAGAGAATTCACAAATTCCTTGAACATCGGATTGAAGCTCCTTCTCTGATTGTTTCCACACCTGGGGAGGTACCTGGATCTCTGTCACCCACCTTTGGTACAGGGCACCTCTGTACAGTGTTTTGGTAAAGGCACTGGTTTCCACACACATGCCTCTCCTTCTCTTGGCCTGGTTGAGTGGTTTCTTTGATTCTTGTCTCTTTGTTGTTTAGGGAAACAGTGTTTTTACCTGGAAATGGGAGCATCAATACAGGAATGAATCTAGACCATGATGTGTGTGCGTGTGTGTGTGTAGGGAGGGAGGCAACAAGACAAAAAAAAAAAAAAAAAAGCACTCCTATCACCGATCAGATAACAATAAATTCGGATGGAGATTAGTTTGTTTTTTAATTTTGTAGTTTAAACGTAAAAATATAAAACAATACTTCCATGGACTACTTCTTATAAGCTTTCCAAATGCTTTTATACCACTCTTGAGTCTCATACACAACCACATACACTATCAAATACCTACCATATGAAAATGCCTTTTTCTTGAAGGCTAGTTCCCAAGTGAGCTGTAGAAAAATGCTCAGGAAATACCTCAAGGAATTGATATTTCTGGTCTAGAGAGGAGGCTGCCTAGTGATTTCTTACCTGTCTCTACACGGCTTCTTAGAGGAACAGGGACTCAGCAACACCAGTTGGCTGGTTATAGAGTCAATGCTCATACAGGTAAGGAGACTCCAGGGCTGTTGGCACCTTTCTAGGGCAGTTATTTTGAGCCGGTGCTCAGAGAGAAAAAGAAAGCTGAGAAGGAATGAACCGACCTGGGGCGAGAAGCAGAGGCAAAGTACTGTGTGGACAGAAAGGAAGTGTGGCCTCAGTGTCTGTAGCAGACTGGGAAGATTATCCGCAAAGGTAGCTGCCAATAAGTCCTCCCTTCCTGGTATGTGCCTGCTGCTCTCCCACCAGGAGGTGGAGTCTGTTTGTCCTCCCCTTGAATTTGGGCTAGACTTATGACTTGCTTTGACCAACTGAATGTGTTGAAATTGGTGCTGTGTAATCGCCAGGCCCAGACTTTAAGAGGCTTTCCTGTTTCACACTCTTGGAAGCCAGTCACCATGACAAAGATGCTTGAGCCAGGTTACTGGACAATAAAAGACCATGTAATGGGAGAGAGGTTACATAGAGGAGAACCAATGGGCCTCAGCCTACAAGCTACAAGCTCCAGATGTGTGTGTGGCCACCTTGTATCCACCAGTTCCAGTACAGCCACCCCAGCTAACACCACAAGAAGGGTGAGGCCCAGCTGTACCAGCCTGCCCTGATGTTTGAATCATTCCAGTGGAAGCTCCGGATGTTGTGGAACAGAGACAAACCATTTGGGCTAAGCCCTGCCCTAGTTTCTTATCCATAAAAATCCATGAGAAAATAGAATAGCTGTTGTTTCAACCCTCTGTGTTTGTCTCGTAGCCATAGATAACAAAACACAAGACAACTTCTAGTTTCTTACCCAGTATCTCTTCTACTTTCTTCTTAACAAGCAAAATCAGATTGTACTCCAAGTAGCAATATATTTACCTTAAAAAATAGCTTCCCCATCTTTCTTTCAGGTAGGGCTGACCATGTGACTAAGTTCTTGCCAATGAGGGGTCATTGAGTAGAGGCTCTGGGAGAGCTTTTCAAAGGGACAGACGTGACTGCCATTCCTTTTTACTTTAAACTCTCTTCTCTTCTGCCCTTCCTTCTTCCAGAATGGGATACAGATGCCATGTTTGAATGGACAGTAGCCATCTTAAGACCATGAGGACAAATGTCCCACCCCTGGATTCCTAATGCCAGGGATGACTTCCTACGCTTGAGATTATTTCATGAGACAAATAAGCTCCTTGATTGTTTTAGCCAATATTATTAGTTGATTTTTGTTGTTATTTTGTTGGAGTCTTTTAAAAAAATTTTTATTGTTTGGTTGTTTGGTTGGTTATTCACATCAAATACATTTCTAACTGACAGGTTACAAATTCCAGGCCCTCATGAGACCCAGCTCCATTTCTGTCCTTGGATTCTGAGATATTCCTTGGATTCTGAGATACTCCTATGTCTTATAATTTCCCTTTGTTTTCCTTTAGCTGGCTTTAACTGTTGTCAGCAATTAAGCAATCCCTTATCAAGACAAAGATGCTTAAGTGAAGGGTACAAAGGGATAGTTTTGCAAGGGTGGTATTCTCTTCTACTGAAGACAAGGCCAGAGACCACTTCTCAGTGGCAGGAAGATTTAGGGCTATGACCAACTCAGGTTATGAACAACAGGGAAGATTGCCACAAGTCACAGAACAGTCTCCTTCCCTGGAAATCATTTAGGCAGGTTAGGCAGCTGTTTGGAAAGGCCAGGTAAGTTAGGTATGGTCATGCCTGTAGGCAAGGGCACCAAAGAGCTAACCTTGGTTGTGCGAGAGGTGATGACTCTGTGTAATCAAACAAGCAGGTCAAGCAAAGAGTTAAAGTCACACCTTGGTCCGCTGTCTGCACTCTGGTGAGGCTTCACAGGAGAAATCACCAACCTGAAGGAAGCATCGGGCAAGGTCCCTCCATTAGCATTTTGTGTCTATGGCTTAACGGCATAGAACGGAATTGGCCCATTGATGTTCATTAGTTCCGGTTTCTTTGAAGCACTGGCTCCATAAAATCCTCTGACGGCAGGTTTCCTCTTTCTGGGTGCATTGAAGCACTGGTATGGGATTTTTAGAGGGCCCGCTCTTGTCACCTGCTGGGGGATGTTGACCCTAGGTCAGGCCAAGTCAACCCTGCTGCAGAACATACAGAGACTCTCTGAGGCCCGTGTCTGTGTTTTGGATATGGCCTGTGGTAGTACCATTTCATCCCTCCTTGAAAGGTAAGATACGGCCTTTCTAAAATCCAAGGCCGACCCCTAACCAGAGATAGTCCCAAGTTGCTGCCTCCCCTGGAGGAGAGAACACCATTCTCTTCTTTCTTTTTCGTAAGGTCTTTCCATTTTAGAAACGGCCTCCAGGAAACACAAATGTTCATTTCCTTCATAGAACAGCTGAAATTTCTCTTTTTTATACAACTGCAAACTTCCTTCCTATAGAGTTATCAATATTTAAATATCCTCTCAATGGTAGTAGAAATTTTTAACTTAGTTATTTGGGGGAAGGGAGAGGTGGAGAAGCAGAAAATTTGATAGTTCTTTTTAAAAATGCCTATGTAAAAGCATTTTCTGAAAGATGTTCGTTTGCTACTATCCAGCATTTGATCCCAAAGAGAAAATTGCATTCTGATGGAAAACTAGAAATTCATTTCTGAGCACTAAATTGTAGACATTTATCTGGAAAGATGCTCAGCTTGTATTTTTAAGTGAAATGTGGGTTACAAAACTTTGCATAGCATGATCTTAATTTTGCCTAAATAGAGAAAGATAAAAGGAAAGGAAGGAAGAAAGAAACAAGGGAATGAGAAATTATTTTAAAGATATATTTATGTACTTTTAAAAAAAGGCTAGAAATTTTAAATATTAAAGATCATTATAGCATTTATTTGGGGTGGAACTATTTGTTATTTCCAGTTTTTAAAAATTTACTTTTCTCTCTTTTTCAGATTTTCTATAATGAACAGTATTACTTTGACATTATTAAAAGTGTTATTTTAGCTGGCACTACCTAATCCCTTATACCATTTCTAAAAACCTTACATTGTTGGTTTCTTAGACTGTCAGTAATATGCGTGTTGGTGCTTTTTTTTCCAACTGTTGCTATCTATTGCTTTTGCTAATAAATGGGACAAAGAAGGAACAGACACACTGAAATACATTAACAATTCAAAATAATGTCTTAGAATCTTTTTTTCTTTCCTCAGAGACCATGTGTACTCTTCTGGTAGAATATACCATGTTTCTATGACCAGTCATGGTCCTTCATTCATTTCAATAAATATTCTTTGAGCATCCACTCTGCATGGTGAGCTGGAGCTTAACTGTGCCTGGGAAAGCCATGGTCTCTCTCCCTTGGGTATACTCAAGGTGGTCAATGAGTTCCATCCTGAAAACCACTTTCCATAGATAGTCAGTGGTTGTTGGGGTAGATGGAGAAGTACTCTGAGACCACATCCACATCTGGGCTTGGGGAAAAGAGTCCAGGATTGCAATGGCTACACAAAGGAAAGATGGGGCAGGTGTGCCATCTACCAGGACTGGCCTTCCTGGTAGATGTTTATGATCAGGAAAACAAAGAAGAGCAGGATAGAATCTGATTAACTTATGTAGGAAATAATCAGCCTTTGCCTAAGAGAGAGGCAGCCTTTGTCCTGTCCCCACTGCCACACCCAATGCTGATGGTTTTCAGGTTTGCTTTTCTGATATACTGAAGTTCTTCACAGGAAGCTTGGAGCTGGATCTGGCTAAAGAGTTTGCCCCTCCCTCTGGTTTTCTCTCGTATACCCCCCCAAAGGGAGCAGCCTTCAAAAGCAACTATATTCCTCCGAGATGGATCTATTAAATCCCCTCTAGCATTGTATCTGCCCCGAGGATAAGGGCATGGAAGTTCCCTGGAATCTTGTTTTTTTCCCCCCCGTTCAGAAAGCAAAGGTCAAGGTTAAATTCTCCATTTTGACAATAAATAAATAAATAAATTGGAAAATGCCAGGAATATGTGGTTTGCTAGTTCCAACCTTGACAGCCACAACCATTTGCAAATCTTCCTAATATTTTGTTAGATTCTCAGTCCAATACCTTGCAGTCATGCAGAGATGCCCATAATGGTTATTTATGTTCTTAGTGAGTTTATTTCCCCCATTCTGCTGGGATCATTTATTTCCAGGGAGTGTGATACATACAATATTGGTTTTCATGAGGTGCTGCACCGAAATTTTTGTACTGCAGATGCAATGGGGGCTCAGGGAGGCAGACCAAGTTCAAGGGTATCCAGTTTAGCAATAGATCAGAGCTTAGAAGCCTGAACTTTCCTTTCTTCAGCCATGCCCTTTCCTTAAGATGATTTTTTTCCCTTTCAAATTCTAAGCACTGTTTTTTGTTTTTTGTTTTTAATCATCTGTGTTTCCCAGAGTGGGGTCTAGTTTAGGCGTGAACTCCCCTTGTTTCTGTGCGTGGCTCCTCTCAGCCCTTAAACACCTTAGATTGAGACAAGGGAAATTAGGATCACAGTAGCAAAGGAAGGCCCATGAGTGAATTACCTCAGTGGCCCAAAGGATTCCTTGGAAAAAGTGCAAAAGCCACGGAGCTCACAAGAATCTAGTTGCCTCCAAATATCGATCAGTCAACTTCTTTAAAAGCTGCGGTGCCTGAGGAAACGGGAGATTTTTCTTTCACAGAGTAAATAAATAGTATACGTTAATATTTGATGGGTAGTGTGAAATCTCTGAAGTCTCAGGGCATTAAACAGCACAGTAGATAAAACGACGCCAATTACCATTATATTACCGCGAGAGAATGATTAAAGTATAAACCATCACAACAAATTTGAGTGATCTACATGACTCAATCAACTAAGCAACCACACCATGACACGCTTTTGAGGCTAATGGGGATGACCCCCGGAATGCCAAATAGTAAAATGTCTAAGTTACAATTCAGCCTGCTCAGGGAGCTCAGGTACTCTTAAGCCACTCGACATAAGTATAGATCAATTCCTGGAAATTAATGCTAGGGTATCCTAATAACTTACATTGGAATAGCTCTTTGCAAACACTCAATATTGTAGTTTTCATTAAAAAGTTGACACATATTATTGCAGAGCATTTCTCCTCCAATGATAACTCATTGCAAGGGTATAACACAGAGAAATATCACAACAGAGAAATATCATTATTATTAATAAACATTTATGATGTCCCCACAGCATGCTGCTTGCTGAAAAGGATGTAGACATAGAGGGGGATTCTCCACCAACTAAATTAAAATCTAAATAAAGGAACATTAATGAAAATTACACAGGAGGCTGGTTGTGTGGGTACATGGAGCAAGAGTTTGCTATGAACATCAGGCCCAGGGACTTCTGAAGGCAGAATGAGGCAGAGTATGCACTTTAGTACATAAGGATGGCAAATGAGAGGACCTACCCTCATTTCTTCCCATCCTAGTCCTTCAGAAATAAGATTAGAAATGCAACTGCATGTAGAATTTTTTCCATGGAGGCAGTTATTTCTAAGTTGGTCCCTGCCAGTCATCCACCTGTCCCAGTGACATTTCATATACAAACTGTACGTGCCTTGCCTCACTAGAGAGTTCCAAAATGAGCCTGGTGAGCAGAAACACTGTGGCTTCATTGTGCTCTTTCCATCTTACTGTAATTTCCTCAGTCAAACACAAGTCCTGATAAAGAACCACATAGCACCCTGCCCAATTCCTCTGACCTACTTTGACTGAAATAGCGTCCATATTTGAAGTGGCTTTCTCCCCCTGACCAGCAAATCCTCTTCAAAGGAGATGCTAGGTCACGGTACAGTATTTGCATGTTTTTCATGCTATCACCAGTGGTTGGTCTTGTAAACTAAGGATGATTTGGCCTAGTTGGAAGTAGCCTCAGGGGCTTTTTTCCCATCCTGCCTGAATCATGGTGCAGAAAATTTCCCCTCGCCTGTTCCAATGCTCCTCCTCTGCTATGTGGGATAGTTTCTCACAGAGTCAGAATGGTTTGGTGTAGGAAACGGACTTTGAAGGCCAGTGGCCTTGGGCTATGCCAGGCTCTGCTACTTACCAGCTGTGTGGCCTTGGGCAAGTTACTTTACCTCTCTGAGCCTATATCTTTTGCATGTAAAATAGGGGAATAATCCCACCCTCAAAAAAGCTGTCATGAGGATTACATGAGATGATGTTTGTTAAGCTTTGGACACATAATTTGACAGTCAATGCCAGTTGCCATTGCTCTCCTTCTATAATAACCCTGGGGTCTAGGGTCTACTTGTCTCATGCTCACTTGGCTTCATCAAGAGCAGTTACTGAGGTTTTTTGTTTGTTTTTGTCTTCAAATGAAGAACGCAACAGTTTAAAGGGTATAAAGGATAAATACACAAAATGTGGCCATATCACTTTATTTTTCTATTTCAAAATATTGATAAACTTTGTTTAAATGTATATTAGAAAAGGTGAGCTCTGAAATGGGCTGAGAATTTAGTGGCTACATGTTTTTATTTCCCAACAAAATAATTTGGATACTGAGACGAGCTTGAAAAAAGTGGTATCGCCTATGATTACAAAGACAAAGAATATTTCTGATGCCATCTACACAACTTAATGGGGGAATTAGAGATTTATAACAGTGTTTGTCAACCTTCAGGGTGCATGGGGATCCTGTGGATACTCCCAATGGGTGCTAAAGAGCAATCTGTATCTTTTACAAACCTGATTGTGATGTAGGAGGACCACACTTTGATAAGCACTAACTTAGAAATCAATGATTAGAAAAAGAGACCAGCAACACAACCCAGTTGACAAAATAATATTTCTTGTCTCCTTCTTCCTCCTTATCTTCCTCCCCTTTCTGTTTCTTTACCTCTAGAAATATAATTATCTACTCCTCAAGGCAAGGAGAAAGTTAAGAGGCAAGAATACTGAACAACACTTACTGAATGAGAAAACTGGCAGCAATCAAAATATTCTTTTCCTGGAAAAAAAGTTAAAATCTGCAGCAGCAGAAAAGCTATAAAGAGCTAACTATTTGGCAAAGTTCTGAAATTCCTAGATTCCCGGTCAAGGGTAGAGGGTAAGCATCTAAGAGGAAGAGAAGATAAATTAATCCTGGTCCAACCTAAGGCCACAGAAAATGGGACTGGATTAAGCAAAGGTTAAGAAGAGTTAAGGATTAATGAAGAGGACCCCAAATTTACTTAAGTGTTCATATGTCTCTAAAATTGTGGTTTTCACACATTATAAAAACTGTGTGTATTAGTCGGGATGGGCTGTTATGCTGCAATGACAAATCAACCCCAAATCTCAGTGTTTTAAGACAACAAAAGATTATTTCTAGCTTATTCTGAATATCTTCCTAGAGATGGCTGAATGCTCTGGCCTGTGTCATCCTTGACATCCTCACTCTGGAACCCAGAATGACAGAGTTGCCACTAACAGAAATATTGCCAGTGACCATTGTAAAGGGACAAAAGGTGGGGAAGAAGGAAGTGTGTTCCAGAGGATTGGCAATTAAATGCTCTCGATCAGAATGACACACTTACTGGCCAGAATTAACCACATGGCTCTACTCAACTATTAGAGAGTCAAGAAGTACAATTTCATTACATGCCTCGAAGGAAAAAGAAAGGAATATTTGGTGGACAGCCCTAATAATCACCACACTGTGGAACTTTCTTCATTCAAATAAAATATTGTGTAAGACCCCACAATATGAGATATGTAACTGGAACTGCTCCTCTGAAAGCTGTGGGGTGGGGGTGGCAGTAGGAATTCCATCCTCTCAGTCCCCTCCTTCATGGCCCCTTATGCAATTCTGAGGTTCCAAGGATTCCCGGGGCAGTCTGACAACCACTGCTCCAAAACATGCACTGCTTTGTGTATCCCATCTAAACACTGTTCTCTATTTATTGGTGATTAATTGTTTTAATAAATGATTTCATTTTAATGGAAAAGTTATAATTAAATAGAAAAGTACTGCTCTGTGGCAAGCCTCGCTGTTTGAACAGGGTGGTTATAAACAAAGAGTTATTTTTAAAATACCATAAATGCAGTAGTGTGGATGGAATGCTTATGAAAAAAGAAACATGTCTAAAAATAGCCTCTGGACTTTACACCTGGCCCAATCAAATGAAACATACACAAAGGTCAATTTTTTAAAATGTACCAAAAAGTGTTCCAAACCCATTCTTGGGGGGGGGGGGTAGTTTATTTTACCTTATACCTTGTGACAGTATGAAGCTTTTTGTGGATTCCAAAAAAAGATTATGTTCTTGGCGCTAATCCATTGCTGTGGATGTGGGACCCTTCGATTGGCTTGGATGCAGCTGGGGGGCCATTGAATGGATTGCTTTGGTGAGGTATGACCCAGGGTGAGTTTTGATCCTCTTGCTGGAGTACTCTATAAACAGAGGACCGAAAGCAGAGACACACAGAGAAAAGTGGCAGGGACAGAGAAACTCCAAGAGGCTGACAGAGAGGTCCTGGAGGCCGGAGGCTGGAATCAGCGGAGCACAGAGGCATGGAAAGAGGCTCCCGAGAAGCTGAGAGAGAGGCCTGGAGGAGAGGGGAGAGACAACCATATCCTTGATTGCCCACCGCTGAGCTCAGGGAAAGAGCTTCACTTGACACCTTGATCTGGGCATAGCCACCATTATGCCCTGCCAAGTGCCTGATCGCCAGCAGCCGACCTTCAGTGAGACAGCATCTCTGATGATGCCTTGATTTGGACATTTTCATAGCCCGAGAGCTGTAAGCTTTTAACCTAATAAATTCCCGTTATAAAAACCAGCTCATTTCTGGTATGTTGCTCTTAGCAGTTTTTAGGAAACTAAGACATACTTATTCACTAACTACTAATTAAAACACCTTTCTTTCTCTTCATATTTCTAAATCAAAATGAAATTGAAACATAATCTCCCAACCATAACATAGAGAAATCTGCTACAAGTCTGGCCTTTATTTGCTGGAGCTTCGTCCTCCATTTTAAGTCAAAATAAAAGGTTTACCTTGTTATACCCAACCTTATCTAGTAGAGCAGTACCTTACTCTACTATCTGCCTGCCCAAGAATGCAAAGGCTTACACCAAGGGAACCTGTGCTTTTTGGACTTTTTTGGCCCAGATGGGAAGGAGATGCTACCATTTCTAAAAGTTCTGCCTGTCAATAGCCCAGCATGTTAAGAATTTACTGGACTTGCTTCTGTGGCAGCTGACACACTCTGGAAGTCCTCCAGCAAATGACACCAGCAGGCTGGGCAGGTGCAGTGTGGTGTCTGGGAATCGTGGTTGGTGTAGACCCTCCTGAGGGGACTGAAAGTATGCCAGTGTGCTCATGGGAGCATACGTTGGGGTGAAGCCTGTGAGCTTTGGGGTCAGAGGGTCAGTTGTGCAATCCTAGGCAGGTTGCTTAACCTTAAGCCTCAGATTCCCCATCTATAAAACAGAAATTAAGTACAAGGCAAGGATATAGGAGAATTCGTGCACATATTAAAAAAATATTTATTGAGCACTTTATTATGTGCCAGGCCCTGTACTAGATGCTGTGAATATACCAGTAAACAAGACAGACAAAAATCCCTATTTTCAAGGAAATTATATTCTAGATGGGGTTATCTTCTGGTTTATTTATATACAAATAAATAAGTAAAGCATATGGCATGTTAATGGTGATAGGGGCTATGTGTGTGTGTTTATACATGCATGTGCAATTTCAGCAAAGAAAGGCTGGAAGGAGATGAGGGAGCAAGCCACATAGGTATGTGGCAAAGAGAACAGCAAGTACAAAGGCCCTGAGGCAGGACCAAGGAGGCCATTGTATCTGGAGCAGAGCAGGCAAGGGAGAAAGGAGATTCAGTTGGAGCGCATCAGCAGGGCGCAGAGGCAGATGGTGTAGGGTATTATAATCCATCGTAAAGACTTTGACTTTTACTCTGAGTCAGAAGAGAGCACTCTGAGGGAAAACAAGGAGGCACATAAGCTGACTCATTTTTAACAGGTTCTTTCTGGCTGCTTGCTGTGTTGCGAATAGACAGAAGGGGGCAAGGACAGAAGAAAGGAGACCTGTGAGGGAGCTTTTGCAACAGTCCAGGTGAGAGATGCTGGTGAGTTGGAACAGGGTGGTATCACCATCTGGGGTTGGTGAGATTAAATTCAGATAACCCCTCTAAGGCACTCACCACTGTTTCTGGCACATAGTAATAGCTCAGTGGGTGGTGATGGTTATTATTATTAACAAAGTTTGTAGGAGAAAGCATGGCATTAGGGTCAAAAGAAAATCACAATGTTGCAGTGTGCCAGATATTATCTGGATAAGGGAAAGGCAAGCCAGAAACCTGGGATAATGACAGCCGGAGCATCAGGGGCAATCACAAAGGCACTATTTTGGGACCAGGAGAAAAAGATTTTTCTGAGCTTCAAAGGCACCGTGTGGGTGCCACAGCGAGGAGGAATCTGTTCCCACGCCAAAGCCTCCAGAGAAGCAGAGAACTAAGAAAAGTCAAGGTCAGCTAGGATACTCTCTAGATTCAGGGACACAGGAGAGAGAATAGTGTATGCATTTAGTTTGTGTATTTTTGTGTACCAAAATATAAAAAGTATAAACCTCCCTGGAAAGTTAGAAACCACATAAGCACCTAATACCACATTTGGATATTAAAATCTCTCTAAGCCAATATAAAAAGAGGCACATGTAAAGCAAGTTTGGCTCTTCAGAATGATTCCTCACCCTTTCTGTTTTGGAGTTGATATTGGGACTTCTTGCCTTGGGCCAGTCTAGAAGAGGAACTCAATTTGAGGAAATGAATGCTTTAAGGACGTTTCCTTGAGATATTTAAAACTGCCCCTCAGTGACTGAGTCAGACCCCTAAACGTACACTCACATTTGGAGTGAAGGGCAGTTGTCGACTGCTCGCAGAGCTCGTTGCTGCTCACAACGTGCCCTTTGTAACTGCATGAGAGGCTTTGAGTGCAGAACGCGCAGGCTCCCAAAGAAGTCGGTCGGCGGTGAGCCGCAGCCGGGAACCTCTGTAGCAAAGCCCTTCCTCCGAAAAGAACACCTATTTTACATTGTAAGAAATGGTTGGTGTGCGGCAATGCCTCGGTTTTGCTTTAATCCCCAGCTAAGTAGAAAACAGCTCTGGACCAGCACTGTTGAGTAGATCTTTCTGCCTTGACCGAAATGTTCCCAAGCTGAGGGATCCAACATGGCAGCCCACTAGGTCCAACATGGCAGCCCACTAGGTCCAACATGGAGGCCCAGTAGGTCCAACATGGAGGCCCAATGCCACCTGTGGGTATGGAGTACTTGAAATGGAGCTAGTGCAAATGAGGAGCTGAATTTTTAAATTTTATTAATTTTCTTCAATCACAATTTAAATCTAAAGAGCCACGTGGGGCATGTGGTTACCATATTAAACAGTGCAGCTATAGAAAGTTTACTCACTTTAATCACAACTCCCCTTTCTGAAATCTAAAGAACACGTCTCTGGATTCAGATTCTTCGTTTTGGTAGCTTAGGAAACGAGGGACTGGAGTACAGATGAGGGCCAAGGTCGATGAGGACTGAGAACTGTCCTGGGGAATCAGGGGCCATAACTGCAGCTGTACTACTTGGGACTTGACCAGATGTGTCTCCGAGCCTGTTTCTTCACTGCCTTCCTGGCAGGGGAGTTATGAGAAATAAACTATTCTAAAAATTTAAGACTTTTTTTTTCCAAATAGGATTGCACTATTACTTTAACTTTTCCTAGAGTCCCTGAGCCTCTATACAAATGGGGAGCCATGAAAAAGACATGTAGAATATTCAGTGTTCTTCATTGGTTTCTGAATTCATCCAATCCTAAGGCAAGAAGGAAAACAACCAGCCTTTTCTGGTCATATCCCCTATATTTACTGTGTAAAGCCTCTAGGCCAACCGTAAGCCTAAGTGGCAGAAGCACAAACACTGCCAAGCTATGAAAATAGCAACCACAACAGCAAATCAAAGGGCCATGGTTACAGTTCCACAGAACTGAGAGCTGTGTGGTTGTTTACAGAACTTATTCTTGCAATTAAAATCACAAGAACAGAGAGTGATCATTTCATACCAGTTACATTATCTTTAAATGGAAGGTAAACAATAAAGATCAGTTTATATATTAAAGCTAAAAGTTGTTAACATTAGTCAAAAATGTTTGGTGCAATTATTAGCCAGAGTAAATACAAAACCATGGACTTCATAAACTAGACTGGAAATTGCAATAGGAAATATATGCATTAAGTACCTGTGATGTGGAAGACACGAAAAGGTGTTTTCATTGATGTGTCATTTCATATTTAATCCTTTAAGGTGAATCCTTTCACCTTAGAGGTGGCTATTATTATTCCTAGAGAGGTGAAGTAACATGCCCAAGGTTACACAGATGATAAATGATAGAGCCAGAATTCCAGTCCCGACAGCCTCTGCTCCAGAGTCCAATCCTGTCACACTCAACCAGAGAAGATGGCTTGGAATAACAATAGGACATTTTTTTTTAAAGTTAAGATCTGTATCCTACTTACTTCCAAAAGACTTGAGGCAGTTTAAAGATTATAACACAGTACAGAGAAGGCATTTAAGGATAACTCTCCTGCTGAAGAAAGCAAAAGAAATAAATGATTCCAGACACCTGATTGGAGCAGATTTTAACACTTGGGCATTTGATTTGGTTCTAAGTTTTCTACAGCTAAACCAAAAAGAAAAGCAGATTGGATTGTGTGGATTTTTTTGTTTTCTGACAAATTAAAGCATACATGATCATCTACAGAGACAAAGTGTTTCCCTACCTAAACTTAGGTAGGAATTAATCAAATAAGTCCTTGGATAAAGGACATTGAGTGACACAGAGAATCTTAGTCTCCTTATTTGTAAAATGAGGGAATTGCATTAAGATCATTTTCTAGTTTAGGGAGTATACATAATATCGCTAACTTAAGTTCTACAAGAAAGTCAGAAACACTGTTCAACAGAGTGCTACTTTTATTGACGTTCTATAAAGACAGAAGACATAATAGGCTAAAGCATAGCTTAGAGCAGGAATTTCGATAAGGGGCTGAGAGAATATGAGCTGGGACTTTGTTTTATGGGGTCTAGCAATGCAGAGAGAGACTCGGAGTATACTAACGATGAAAGGTCACCCTGGCCATCAGCCGGCTCAGCTATTTTAGAGTGGTGGCTAATGCGATGATGTGGTAATGCAGATGAAGGCAGGCTCAAAGCATAACATGTGACTGTATATGAAATATTTATAATCTTTCATTAAAAATAGTTTAACACAATTATATACTTTGGGAAGTAAAAAAGAAAATACAGTTTCTGCCCTCAAGAAGCATGTCATCTAATACAGAGTTTCTCAGCCTCGGCACTGTTGACAATTTGGGCCAGATAGCTCTTTGCTGTGGGGGCTGCTCAGTGCATTGTAGGAAGCTTAGTAGCATGCCTGGACTTTCCCTGCTAGATGCCAGTAGCACCCCCATAGTTGTGATAACAGAGGGTGACTCCAGACATGACCAAATATGCCCTGAGGGGCAAGATTGTTACACAGTCTCTAACCCCCCACCTCCCCTCCCTGGTGGAGAACCAGCGATCGAATATATAAGAGAAAAGAAAATGTCCATAAGAGAAGCAGAAAATTATCGTGAGTCTAGCACAATGAGTATGAATTGTTAAAATGAAGCAAAGCAGGAAAGCTCGGTGCCAGCGAGGGAGTAGAAAAAGCAGAGACTGAAGGAAACTGAAGAGCCATTTTAGCTGAGCCTTGATGGATTCAGTTAGATCCTTGATAGTAGTAAAGAAAAAGGCCTCCCTGGAAGAAAAGGCGTGGAGAAGAGACATCATAGAGCCAGTCTGGAGAAGCTGGAGCGTTTCAGTTTAGCACACAGTGTCTGTGTAAGAGGGAGATAAAGATAAGGCTGACAGCTTGAGGGCAGAGAGGAGAAGGCTTAACTATCAGGTAACAGAATTGGGGCCTGATTCACTAGCCCAAGGAGAGCTTTGAAGGTTTTGAGTAGGGAAGAGAATAGTCCAATCTGACCAAAGAAAATAACTGATAACTGTGAAAACCAGGTAAGAGGGAGAGAGGAGCAGTAGAGAAGGTAACGGCCCAGATGAGGGGCCATATGAATGACAGATCAACAGAATATAGATAGGCAAGGATTACATCGCAGGGACAAGCAAGGATTTCTGTGGGTGTGTGGCTTTAATCCAACACACACGCAACACAAAAGGATTTTAAAAAACCCCACAATAACTGCCCTTGAAAGTGTGGGCTTTCCCATGAGACCCTCTAAGTTCTTAGAGAAGAGTCACTCCTGGAGACCCACAGACACTATGTCCTTCCTTGTACAGGCTTTTTATTTTGGCTTTTGAAATAACCTGCCCAAGAGCATCTGTTGGAGCTGCATTAAGAGCTCTGCCGTTTTCTGTCCACAGCCCTGACTTCACCTGTGTCCTCGTTTATCAGCTTGCCCCAGTCCCGCTTCTTCCAAAGGGCTCCAAGCCTCACCCTCTGCTGTGCTGAGGACTTGTTTTGCAGTGAGAGCACGAAGAAGTTCCTTTCCTCCAGCACGATTTCAGGCTTCAGTACAGAAGACATTTTATAGTCTCTCTGTTCCTTCCAGTCCGCTGCTCTGTTGGGGCTGAATAAATATTGACTGGCCTAGAAAACATAAGGCCTTTTAGTTATATGCCCTCCTGCTCTGAGGGCTGTGCTGGAGCCCAGCCTCAGACAATACAGCGTGTTTGTGGAGTGGGGAGCCCCCACAGCCAGGCGCAGGATGCCACAGCTGTCAGCACAGGGACTGCCTTTCCTGGGGTCCAGCCGCCAGAGGCAGGTGTGAAAGCCGAGATAGGCACCGGTCACGGTGACAGTGCCTCAGTTAGGGATTCTTATTTTGTATAAGATAGGAATGCTTATGGTTGCAAATAGCAGAAAATCTGACTACCAGTGACTTATGCAATAAAAACACTTAGTCAGTGCCATAGAAGAAGCAGGGAGACAGGCAGTCCAGGACTGTGAGTGCTGAGAATACTGGCTCTTGCTAATTTTTTGCTTTAATGCCATTAGCCATTGGTTTTTCATCCTTGACATTCTTGTCTCATCGTCCCAAGATGCGGGAGCTCCAATTTAGAAGCAAGAACTAGGGGTAACGACTTTCTCTTTGTTGAAGGGATGCCCCAGTAGATTTCTCTTTCTGTCTCATTGGCCATAACTGAGTCACGTGCGCACCCCTTGCCCCATCATTGGCAAAGAAGGGGAAGATTACCATGGCTGGCTTAGCCCAATCATGATTCATCCTCTAGGTTTGGGTAAAGGATCTGCATTGCTCAAGACTAAGAGATCTCTGCTTGACCCAAATCCAGGTCCCCTCTGCAGGAAAGAGCAGAAAGATGGCTGAGTAGGTACTGCATAATGTCAGCCGCCAGTAACCCTTGTGGGCAGGCAAAGGTTCTGTTGCAGTCTCCCTTCCTGGAGAGTGAAGGAGTGTGGGACAAGTCTTCTTACCGTTACCTTACCAAAAGGTAACCTGCCTCTCACTGATCTGCATCCAGCCAGACATCATCAGGGGGACACTGAAGTTAAAGCAGAGGCTTTGGAATCCCAGCTCTGCCCCTTTTCCAGCTGTGTGACCACAAGTGCCTAGGACAGGGTCCAGCCAGGAGACAGAAAACCACAACAGTCATTTTAACAGAGAGGATTTTATATAAAGATGTGTTAACTAAGTAACTGAAAAAAAAGAACTCTAAGATATCTCGATGGTAGCAACTTTAGGAAGCAGCTCCTACCCTAGGAGGAACAAAGAGAAGATGTTGGAAGAGTTCAGAGGGGGTCCCCGCAGATTTGGGGCTCAGACCCCTGAGGAGGGTGTGCTACTCAGCTAATGCTGGAGTCTTTGAGGGAGCAGAGTGGCTGGTTCTGCAAGAGCTGGAAAATCTACACCCTGGATTCAGCTGCTGCTACTAGAACAAACTGCTGCCGCTGCTGCTGCTGCTGCTGGGCTGAAGAAGGCAGGCTGGAGTGATGCTCACAGAGGCCATGGCAAGAAGACGTGCAAAGAAAGCACGCAGGAGTGGCAAGGGCTTTCTCCTCTCCTCCAGTCTTCCAGACACCCTCTACTGCCTCCTACTGGCACAACCTAGCAGGGAGAAGCAGACAAAGGATAAAAGTGGTCTAGAGTCCCAGGGTGGCAAAGCAGAGTGCCAAAGGGCAGGTTTGGAGTGAAGAGGTAATGACTTACTATCAGACACATCATGGGCAGGCATTATGCAAGTCATGATTTAAATTCTGAGTCTTAATTGCCTCAGCTGTAAAACAGGGATAATATTACCCACCTGAAAGTTGCTAGCTATAAGATCTGTAAAGAGTGGACATCTTGACTCTTGTTTACCGCTCCTAGAACAGTGCCTGACACATAAAAGGCATTCAAGAATAATGGTAATAATGGGTCATTGTTATAGTGTCATTAACAATTGGAGATTCCAAAGCCTAAGATATTTTTTAAAAATTGATGAGGGAGGAAACTGACCAAGATCACTAAGTCAAACAGCTAAGTAAGCATCAAGGCCAAGCACAGAGCTCCAGGGCCTGTCCTGTACCATGATGAGAACATTATGTGCTAGTAATGTCTTTACTCTTTAGAAAGAGTGAGGTGAACGTTATAAATCAGCACACACCACTCAGAACTGAGTGGGAGAGAGTGTGGTCTACGGTGTGAACTGTGGTCTATGGTTGGTGGCAAGGCTCCAGGATGTGTAAGTTCATTGAGGGTGGTGGGCCACACTTGTGGGAGATGTTTGTGTGGGATGTGGTGGGAGGTGTGGGAGGTGGGCAACATGGGAATCCCAGTGGGTTCCGTGTAATATTTTGGGTAATCTAAGCACCTCTTAAAATATATGTATATATATATATAAATAACATTTTTGTAAGCAAATACACATATATGCATATATATTTATATATCATTTTGCAAATGTTTGTATGTATTGTGAGAATTTTGATTTTTACCCACAATAAAAATAAATTAAAAAAACAAACAAACAAACAAAAAAAACAATTTAGCCATGGCAGAGATGAGGCACTATCTGCTTTGCTATGAAGATGTTTGCTCATAAGTTGCTATCACTGGCGTTCAGGCATCTCTTATTCTTAGGCCAATAATATATATCCCTCAAGGTCATCAGAAGCATTCTTCCCAAGGCCAGTTGTGTGGCTTCCTCGTGCTAAGGAGAGGGATTGTCTTCTCCAGCTAGCTCCAGGGCACAGATGCACTCCATTCCCTCAGCCCCCTTTGGCTCCAGGTCCTTTCTGCCCTCTCTCTCCCAGTTGGAGACCTATCTCTTCAGAGGGAATGTGATGAGCCACAGGATTTCTGGGGAGATGTCCAGACTACCTCAATGGTTATTGGACTTTTGCTGGGATGACTATGGGAAACCTTCCCTAAAGGCTTTTGAAAAATGGCCAGATAGTTCTAGAACCTCTTCCTGGGGACTGGGCAGGGGAATTTGTTCAAGTCACATTTTTTTTTTTTTAAAGATTTTATTTATTTATTCATTTATCCCCCCCTTGCTGCTTGTGCTCGCTGGGTCAGCTAACCACGCCATGTGGGCGGGCTTGCCCTCACCAGGAGGCCCCGGGAACCGAACCCGGGGCCTCCCATATGGTAAACGGGAGCCCTACTGATTGAGCCACAGCCGTTTCCCTTCAGGTCACATTTTGGAGGAAGGGAAATCCAAGCTGCAGCTACCCTAATAGCTAGTTCTGGCTCAGGCCACCCTTGGGAGCGAGGCTTCTAATGGCACTGCCTGTCCTCATGGGGCAGTTGAGAGAAGCCCATCTGGCTGTCTTTGCAGGGTCTGTCCCTGGCAGGAGGCTGCCTGCACTCCCCACCACGTTTCCCACTCAGGTTCACGGGGAACCTTTCCCAACTTTAGCTCAACTCCAACTCAGCATGTTTCTGTCCAGGCAAGAAGTTGGGGGATCTAAAGCTCACAGACAGCCTTGTTACCTATTTCTGTCAAAAATGCAAATTAGGATAGAGAAAATCAATCAGATGTGGAAACGATTGGGGAAGGATCTAGGAGAGAACCTAGGTAATGAAGATGAGCATTAATCCATCTCTGTCACCTTCTTTGACCCAGAAATGTTCTTAAGTCCTTGTGATGATGGTAATTCCAGTGCTGGAATAGAGGAGACTTAGTGTAAAGGTTCAGAAGAAAATGAGTTATCACCAGGGTATGTGGCTTCCTGACCTGGAGACCCTACTGGGTCAAAACTTGGCTCCTGAAAGGCCAGCAGGACTACCCCAGGGCAGGTTCCAAGCAGTTTCCCTTCCAGGCACTGTAGCAAAGGGGGACCACCCCTAACTGGGGGTCCGTATAATTTCAGGTCATCCCCCCTACCCAAATCTGGAAAGCTCACCGGATATATTAGATACCGTAGAGTGTTCTTCAGATCCCCAGGAGTTATCACTGATCAATTTTGTTCTTCCCCATTCTTTCAGCTTCTTTTCCCTCATCATTATCCCAGCTGAATGGGCTGAAGAGCTTGCAAGGCCAAGTCTTAATTTGAGGATGTACTGTGAAGGGCTTATTAGTGAGGGGGTCAGGCTATGAAGCTAGCTTACCTGATTCCAAAATTGGCTATACTTTAAGGTACTACAGCAGTGCCTCTGGTACTTCTCAGTTGGTGGGGTGGTGGAAATGGCAGAGGGAGGAGAGCTCTGTCCATCCCACCGCCCACCCCCCACCCCAACTAACCCAATTTCAAGAAGGTAGTTCCACTTTTATCTGTTATACATGCTGGGTTATATTCATTCATTCAAATCAGTCAGTCGGTAAATATTGATCACACACTTTCTGTATGTAAGGTACTATGTGAGGCACCTGGGGTAGGATACAGAGGCGTATAAGACAATATCTCTGCTTTCATGGAACTCACATTTTAGTTGAGGAGACAGGAAATAAACAAGTAAATAAACACATAGTTTTAAGCAGTAACCCATAGGTCAGGCTGTACAGGAAGCAAACTCTGAGACAAAGATTTGGAGGAGGTTTTGGGGGTGTGCTCTCAGGAACAACACTTTTGAGGGGAAAGGGATGCAGGATGGGCAGAGAGGGAAGGTGAACTGTGATTCAACGGCAAAAACCAGAAACTTCAGCTAATTCTGCTGGGGAGTTCTGGAGCTGGGATGAGTCTTCATTTGTCCCAGTTGAGACCAAGGGTTGGGCAATTGTGCTCCATTTGACCAGCAACTAGATGCAGGCTTCCCTGAGGAAGTGGGCATTAACCTGGGTGCAGCAGCTTCCTCTGGCAAAGTGTCTTAGGTATGAGCTGTCAGTGGCCAACACTCCTAGTAGCCAAGGCAATAAGTGCCACTCACTCCTGAAGGGAGACCTGGGTGGCACTCCACAGCATGCTACAAAATGCTGTGGGGGAAAAAATTAACCAAGGAGCAAGAGAGGAGGAATGAGGCAGACAATGTTAAAATGTGGTTAGGGAAGGCCTCTCTGAGGTGTCGTTTGAGCAAAGACTCATTTGTAGCAGGGAAGTGAGCCATGCAAAGTCAAGGGCACTAGTTTCCTAAGCAGAGTGAATGCAAAGCTGAGAACAAGCTCGGCACATTGGAGGACCAACAATAAGTTCAGTATGTCTGGAGCCAAAAGAGTGAGGGGCAGAGCAGCTAACGATTCCATCAATGTGGTAATAGGAAACCAGATAGAGAAGGACTTGGTGGAAGGCAGGGAAGAGTTTTTAAATTTTACTCTAAGTGTGATGGGAAACACTGAAGCAATTTGAACAGGTTAGAATCATGTCCTGATCCACATTTTAAACATATCACTTCACTATGTAGACAATGAATGCATAAGGCAGAAGCAAGAAGACCTGTTGCCAGGCTGAGGTAAGAAGGATGGTGGCTGGCAACAAGGATTTAGGTCTGGAGAAATGATGGGATTCTAGGTATATTTTGTAGTTGGGAACAGAATTTGATGATAGAGAGTTTGAGGAGAAGAGAGAACTGAAGGCAATTTTAGGTTTCTGGCCTGAGATGAGGGAACAGCAAAGGAGGATTAGGTGTAGGAGAGGGGCAAGGAATCAAGAATTCTACAAACAAATGTTGTATGTTTGAGGAGCCTGTTTAACAGCCAAGTAGAGAGGTCTGACATATGAATGTGCATATCTGGAGCATGGGGTCCTTTGTAAGATAAATAAATAAAACAAGCACACACACACAAAAGAAAAACAGCACCATGCTGAGTCATCTACAGTTGAATTTCCACCGGCATGTGAAAATTCAGCTAGAGCTCCTGTGGAAAAATACCTTTGGATCACTGATTCTAAGTTTGAAAGGAGAAGCTGGCTGATTGCTTCCAAGAAGAATTTCCATGGGGCAAGTTTAGCCTATTTTTCCTTTTTTTTTTTTAATTTAGGCAGTTCAACTTTGTCAGCCAGCCAAGAGTAGAGCTCCTTCATAGGGGCAGATTTGCTTTGATCAATGTGATCAGCTCTCAAGCAACCAATAAAACAGAAAGTCTGTCTTTTAACCTCAGAAATACAGTCACCTTACAACCACGTGAGTTGACCATCTCCATTCTTTCCCTATAGGTAGAGCCATATGGGAAACTACATTTGAATCAAGGGATTGCTTGGTGAATTGCAATCACAGGAAATTGAATGATTCAAACATGTAAGTTATTAAATTGTCAAAATACTTCTGAGCTGATTGGTAAATAACTTTTGCCCTGAGCTCACTATGTGCTCCTACTCCCTCAGCCATGAGAGGGTAAATGTCATATATGAGGGTTGCCCCAGCCCCGGCTCCAGTTGTGGCCGAAGACCCTCCTGTTTGGTAGGTACCCGTGCTATATGGGTTAACTGTGTGACTCTCATCCCTGCTTAGGGGCATCTAGCCATGCCAGCCTACCCAACTCCATAACAGAGCTATAGCCAAGAGAGGACCCAGGGCCTTCAAATGTGTGGGCATTCCTCACCCCAGACCCGGGCTCCCTGTCGCAGCCTCCTTTTCCTACACACTGTGGCGCTCAATCCCATTCTGACTGGCCATTCTGTCCCCAGGGATGTTCAGTGCTATCAATCTGACTGGTCTGGAAACCATCTTGTCCATTTAAGGAGACTTTGAATGTTTCTTCTCTGCTCAAGTGCCAACTGGTTTTATAATTTTTCTCTCAGAGGGAAATATTTCCCATTTCCAAGTTCTTGGGGGATACTCACAGTCAACACCCATAGACTGCCAACCCAGAGGAGTTTAATTTTCATGGAATCCAACAGAGGTAGAAATGAAAGAGACCTTAATAACCATTTAATTCAACCTCTTGTTTTATAGACAAGGTAACTGAGGACCAGAGAAAGAATGACAGATTGAATTATTGTTTATAATAACATTGACTACCAGTACAAATCACAAAGAAGACATTAATAAACTCTGATTTTTTTTATAGCAGTAGAAGCCAGGTCACCTTCCTGAACAAGCAGAGGCCCATGCCTCTGCTCAGGGAAACCCTGGAGAATAAGTAAAGGCCAGGGGAGGAACCTCAGGCAATTTAAAAATCCATGAGTGAAACGCTCAACACCCACCTGACAAAGAAAGGGGAAGAACTCAAGAAAAAAATGCAGGGTGCTTTAGTAAATGTTTAATATAAACAGAGCACAGAGGTCATCTGATCCAATCCCTTCTTTTTCAAGCAAGGAAATAAGTTCCTGTGACAGGTGTTTGACTTTTTTTGTTGGCCTCCCAACATCCATTCCTTCTTTCTGACAGCTGCAGATTTTCTCTTAAAGAATCACTACCTCTGCCCCACTCCATCCTACTGAGTAGTCTTGGAAGGACGTGAACCCTTATTCCCACCTCTCATCCCTGAGGTCAAGGGGCTGGATCCCTTCTCCTCCTCCTCTGGCACAGCTGTGGACCCAGCAAGGGGAGCTGTCCTTTGGAGAACTCCTGAGTTTACTCATCTTGGCCATCCTGATAAATACTTTTGTCCAAAGTCACTCACCCAGACGCAGAGTCAAATCCAAGACCCAAATCCCTGTGAAATCCCATAAAGGGGCACATTCCACTGCCACGGTGCCCCTCATTTTTTAAGCTTCATTGCACCAGTCAACCCCGAAGAAAATCAAATTAGCAGACTGTTCTTTGAACATTTCCTGGGCAGGCTTCAGAAAACATTCTTCCTGGTCACATAGACATTGAGAGGCACCCAAAACCAAACAAAACACAAACAATAAAAAAAACCATGAAAACTTAAAAGTGGATCTTTCCCTCCCTTCATTTCTTTAGTAATGGACAGTGCCTAGGAAAACAGGATAGATGGTTTCCTGGGGGGAAATGGAATCATTTTATAATAAATAAATGAGAAGCTAGGGCCAGAGCTGACAAGGAATTTTATCTTGTTCTCCCAGCATCTGCATGGAGGAGGGGAAACAAGCAGAGGTAATAGACAGTTCTTTCCCCGCTTTGTTCTAATATTGGATTGGAAGGGGGAAAAGGAAGACCTGTCAAGAAAAACCCCCTTCCTTCCTCCACCCTCCTCTCCTTGCACATACTCTAGGCAAAGCATCATTGGTTTCCCCTACTGCAGCCAAGTAATTGCAGAGGTCTCTCGGGGAAAACAGTCCTGATATTACCTCGTGGAGAGTCAGAGGGAAGTGCTTAGGTCTGGGGGAATGGGAGAGGGTGGAGGCCAAAGGGCTGAATATTAATGGCAGCTATCGTCACCAGCTCTTAACATAATGGAAAAGCCCTTTGCAGGGCAGTGCTGGGGCCAGCCTCACACAGAAATGCAATCTCCTGGAACACAGAATGGGCAGTGACAAGCAGTTTATCTTCCATTACTCTAAGGCCTTAAATCATTATCAACCGAAAGCCAGCAAAGGAAACCAAACAACCGACAGAGTTTACATCAGCACTCTCAAGCTGTTCCCTTATCCTCCCAGCGAATGCAAATCTGTGCAGCATAGAGGCGTAGGAAAACCCTAGTCCACCGAGGGAGAAAAAGTGGACTCATTTCATCATCAAATAATTCGTTTTCCTGAGGCACAGGAATGGGTGGAGAAGAGAGAGTCTGAGTCATTCCTTCTGTCATTTGCTTTCCCTGAACAACAATTGCTCGACCAAGCGGAGGTTCCAAATAAAAGCCATTTTTCAAAGGAACACTCCCTCTTTTGAACCTGCCAACCCAGCCCCAGCTCGAAGGGGCAGCCCATCAATCCAGTGGAATCAGTGCAGGAAGTAGTGAGGGTTCTTCTTAAGTGGCTATGGGCTTCCTGGTAGGGCTGCCAGACTTAGCAAATAAAAATATAGGATGCCCAGCTAAATTTGAATTTCAGATAAACAATAAATAATTTTTAGCCTAAGTCTGTCCCAAGTATTGCAGGTGCTAAAATATTCCCATATTTTTGTCTGGCAGCCCGACTCTGGCAGCCCGACTCTGGCGTCCGCCCTTCATCCTCAATACCTTTCCTCTTTCTCATCCTTGGTGGAGGAGGGTGGTCTTTGGCACATCGAGGTTGTGCCATTTGAGGTGAAACATCAGCCAGAGGCAAGTTGGCCTGTCTCATCGACGACGCTTTCCCCTGGAGGCCTGGAGAGGCCTCTGCCTCCTGCTGTAGAATTCTGAGGCTCTGCCCCCACAAGGATTCACCAGAGAGGCCTGTAAGAGCAGCCTCCGTGGCTTTGCACATGGGGCTCCGGCCTGGAGGTGAGCAGAGGGCCAGGAAAGAAAAAAAGGGCCAAGTCCAAATGGAAAGGGGGACCCGGGCACCTCTCCAAGCCTGACTGCGGGCGCTACAAGGTCATCACCATAAGAGAAGTTTTACATCCCTGGACTCAATGTTTGTGTCTTTATATGTTCTTAAGTTTCTGAAATTTCTGACAAGAACAGCATGTGCACATTGCATGTGATGCCAAAATTTGCCCAGACTTCATTTGCTGAGTCAGCCTGCCAATAGAATCTGTAGCCCGCACACTACCTGGCACACATATGGTGGTGTTCAATGGCCATTTGTTAGGCCATGGACGACTGAATGGTCCCCACAAATCAGAGTCCAGTCAATCTCTCCTCCACTTGGAAGTAAAAAAGGCAGAAGTCAAACCTGAGGGTCTCTCTTATCTCAGGTATGTTTGAATTGTCAGTGTGCTGAGAGCCAAGACGCTGGCTTAGAGAAGTTGGGGATACACGTCGTAATAGGGATATGGAGCTCCAGGTGTGCACAAGGCTCAGAGGAGGCAGAGTGGGAGGCCGGCCTTGTTTGTGGCTAAATTAAATCTGCATGGGCATACTGTGTTCATGTAGCTGGAGCAGAGCCTGATGTGTGTCCCAAGACATTCTCACAGGCCAGGGGGCAGTAAATCAGTGGGCCTCCTGTGGAAAGCAGTGCTGGGCCAGCGAAGGCCCAGGAGGTTTGAAATCCAAACAAACTGCCTAGGTGATATTCCCTCTCAATTTTTAAAAAGTTTAACTTGGAGCAATTGATCTGGTGCCTGTGTTATACAGCATCACCCTGCTTCAGATGTAGGGCTCAAGTGGAAGGCTGTAATTTGAACAGAAGGAAGGAAGGAAGGGAGGGAGGGAGGGGCACAGGGAGGGAGGGAGGTAAGGGAAGAGAAAGGAAAGAGAAAAGAAAAAAGAAAGTAAATTAGCATGGAAATTTAATCTGGCCAATATCCAAATCTGGTTCCTTCCTCTCAGCATGAAGTGCCCTGATTGGATAAGGAATTCACTGCAAGCCCTTTCAAACTGGCTGGTTTCTTTTTAGAGAACAAGGCTGCATTTGATTAGTTGTCCATTAACTCATAGGGGAAGGGCTGGGGTGGGTAAGGTAATAGGACATTTAGAGCTGGTAAAGTGAGAATGGCTTTCCTTCTGAGCTTCACAAGGCTCTTGAACTCATTGTTGTCCTGTTAGCAAATCCCAGCACAAAAAAAACAGTTTTTTTTTCAACAAATCAATTTTATTGATACTTATTAATAAAGCATAAATCTATCCACAGTGTACAGTCAATTGTATTCAGTATAATCACATAATTGTGCATTCATCACTTCAATCATTATTAGAGCGTTTTCATTATTCCATTAATAATAATAATAAAACAAAAACCAAACAAACAAAATTCATCATCATTCAGTCTCTCTATGCTTCCCCTACTGTACATAGCTGCTATTCCATTTCCTTCTCTCTAGTTTATTTGTATTTATATTTTGTGGAAAGTCTTGCATATGCATTATCACCTATATTTGTATTTTACATGAGGTTTCACTTTGTTATAAAGTCCCCAGTTACATTTTTTAGCTTTTCTGCTAGTAATATAAATGTCCTTAGACTTTCCCTTTCAACCACTGTCATACCCATATAATAGCTCTGCTAGTCACAAACACTGTGATGTGCTCTCACCATTTCCATTCATTTCCAAAGATTTACAACCTTTTAACTAATTTTTCACAGATTAACCATCAGCTTCCCATTCTCTACCCTCATTCTATTTTCTGGTGACCTATATTCTAATTATTAATTCCATGAGTTTACATAATATATTTAGTTCATAGTAGCGCAATCATAAAGTATTTGTCCTTTTGTGTATGGCTTGCTTCACTCAACATAATGTCCTCCAGGTTCATCCATCTTTGATTTGCATTTCCTTAATTGCTAGTGATGTTCAACATTTTTTCATGTGTAAAAACAGTTTTGAGGGGAATGGATATGGCTCAAGTGGTTGAGTGCCTGCCTCCCACATAGGAGATCCCAGGTTCGGTTCCTATTGCCATCTGAAAAAAAAAAAAAAAAACAAGCAAAACAAATGAAAAACCAACTCAGGGAAGCCAATGTGGCTCAGTGGTTGAGCACTGGCTTCCCATGCATGAGGTCCCAGGTTCAATTCCCAGCCCCATTACCTAAAGAGAAAACAAACAAACAAACAAAAAACAGTTTGATTACTGAAATCCATGTTGATCGACAGATGGATTCAACAAACATTTACAGAGTGCCTATTAGATGTGGATAGGCACCATGCTAGGTGCTGGGGACCCAAAGCCCTCCCAGCCTACAGGGGCACCTTGGCAAACTGTGATAAGACGACATGTGCAGCTGTGCACATGCTCAACTTAATGGGAGCACGGGAAGGGGCCCCTGAGCCAGCCTGAAGACTGGTGGGGAAGCTGAGACATCATCCGAAGGCTTTGAAATTTCCACAGAACCTTCTCCACTATAGGGACTTATGGAATAGAGGTCAGCACCTTTGGCGAAATGCTACCTCTTCCCAGCGACTCCTGGGAATTGTCTTTCTATTCTGGTTATCCCAGAGGTAATGGGCCAATAATGAAACTAAAAGGGTATGAAGTTTCTCTTCATGGGCTATGTGGGTATTCACATGGTATATGTTACGTACACCACACATTACCTTACTATATATTCTTTTTTTTTTTTTCTTTCTTTTTTTTAATTTATTTATTCATTTATCCCCCCCTTGCTGCCCGTGCTCGCTGGGTCAGCCAACCACGCCGTGTGGGCGGGCTTGCCTTCACCAGGAGGCCCCGGGAACCGAACCCGGGGCCTCCCACATGGTAAACGGGAGCCCCACTGACTGAGCCACAGCTGCTTCCCTTTACTATATATTCTTGAATGTGTTATTAAAATGATAAGATTCCTGACACCTCCTGGTAATCCATGTCCTTGTGCCTGTCACTGATGAGCGAGGGGGAATTGTTCTTCCCTTTTTGTCTTCCATAAAAACCTCTAACATGTCTCATGAAATTTCATTTGTTCATTCAATAAATGCTCACCTGGTGCTTCCATGTCCCTGATCCCGTGTTGGTGCTAGGGATACAGCGATGGCAGAGGCAGGTACGGTCCCATTTCCTATGGTCTGTCATGGCTCTCCAGCTGTACCTAGGAAATTTGTTTAAAAATGCAGCTGCCCAGGCTTGGTCTTGAGGAAAATTTGATGAGAATATTCCAGACAAGTGGATGAACCAGTACCAACTGTAGGGCTGTAGAATGATGAGCCCCCTGTCATCTCTCAAGGGTTATGTGAAGATCCTATGGTTGATTCCAGGGGGCCCAGGGGAGGGGTGAGGTCTGCCATCAGTGTCAGCCCTCTATGTATATTGTCCCAGCATAAGGGACCAGAAAGGGGAGTGTGGGAAAGGGCCACCCCCTATGTGAGAAACTCCTTGGTACTTTTGACTGATTATTATTCCATTTGATCTAATTGCGTTTTAAAATGCTCAGTGGGGAAAAAATGCCAAGTCTTTTAATAAATTAAAAGCAGGTCTGCTTTTTAACCTGCAGCAGGTTTTTGTTTTTAAACAAAAAAGTCCTGCTGAGGGTATGCTGCTCAGAGACCTGGTCTTTACAGAAGAAGGTAATTAGTAAACGCCTTCACCTCCAGTTGGGAGGGAGGAGGGAGGGAGTTGGGTTGCCACAGTAACTGAAGTAACCTCTCCTTGGTGCGGAGGATTTTGCAAAGGATGCATAAAGATTCATACACTATTTTCTTTCCCTTTCAGCAAATCAGGAGGAAGAGTGTGTGCAGGAAGTGGAAGCTCATGAGACAGCAGAATGCAGCTTTTCTTGGCTCTGAAATCAACAGATATGCCTGGTGTCTCCTCTCTCCAGGCTATGACCAGAGACTCTTGGATGTCCAGCAGAGCTAGATTTAGGGGCAAAAGAAAGAGGCAGCTGTCCCAGTTACCAGTCTATGAGGGGTGCTAGAGGACCCACTGGGCCAAGTCAGATATATGGCACCCGTTAACTCAGGTTTCCAAACATGACTCCTAGTCGGTAAAATGTAAGCTCCAGCCAGTGTATATATGCCCCTGGTGGGTGCAGAATGTTGGTGGTTGTAGAGCCTAAACTCTGGGGTCAATCTACTTGGGTTCAAATCCAAGTTCCACTAGTTATTGGATATATGAACTTCAGCAAGTTCTTTTAGCTCTTTAGGTCCTGTTTCCTCATCTATAAAATAAGGATTTTAATACCAGCTTTGTGGATCAAATGGCTACATGTAAAGCACTTAGAACCCTGCCTAACATGTCACAGTAACTATATAAAGTTAGCTATTTGTGATCATTTTTGTGACTAGCTCAAGCAAGTTGCCTGGTGCTAGTCAAGGCTGTCTCTCTACTTCTGAGATCAGTTAGCCAAATGTTTCCTGAAAAGGAGGCTCTGTGAATTGATACTCTGAAAGTAAATCCTGCATGAGTATTTATTACATGCAAGCAATTAATTTTACTATTTAAACTTTAAATCCCTTAGTATGCCTCTAAAAGAAACTTTCTGATATAGAAAATGCAAAAGAAATGTGAACAAAATCGAGCATTACAGAAAGGTGTTGTCCACATGAAAGTTAAAAAAAAATAAGCAACAACAAATTGTGAAGAAGACTTTGTAACCATACCTATAAGTTCATTGCTTCTATCCTAAGTAAGTAGCTAACTCTGCAGCTATGAGTGATGGAAACATGGCAAAAGAAAAGAGTATTTCAAATAAGTCAAAATCTAGTGTTGTGTTTGGTGTTTGTCATAAGTCCCTTACTTTGAACACAGAGGCAAATGATCTTTACCAATAGAAAAATTACATTTCCCATCTCCCCACTAAATGAATGTGGAGCAATACTTAAGGATATACTTTGGAGGGTGCCCAAATATTAGTTTGCTAAACTATAATCTGTCAGTTCTACCCCATCCTCCCTCATCCCACTCTAAGCCCAACCTGAGGCAATGTCAAAGCCAGAGCCAGACAAGTGCAGCTTGTTTAAGATTCCTGTTCCAGCAAGGAGTTTTATTAGGCACCACCAAGGCTTAGGAGGGAACACAGGGAAGCGGATGTGGCTCAAGCAACTGAGCTCCCTCTTACCACATGGGAGGCCCCCGGTTCAGTTCCCAGTGACTTCTAAAGAAGACAAGCAAAACAGCAAGCTGACGTGACAGGTTGGTAAGGCAAGCTGACACAACAAGAGACATAAGGAGGAAAAAATAATGAAAGAAACAACAAAGCAGGGAGTGGAGGTGCCTCCCTCCCACACAGGAGGTCCTGGGTTCAGTTCCTGGTGCCTCCTGAAAGGAAGATGAGCACACAACGAACAGACACAGCAAATGCAAACAACGAGGGGATGGGGAGAAATAAATAAAATAAACCTTTTAAAAAATGATGAAAACAATCAAGGCCTATTTATAATTCATCCTAAGATGTTTACATTTCTTTTAAAATTACATTATTATATTTTCATCAAAATCTCTTATCTGCAGTATTACTTGTGGGTGACTGATAGGCCGTTATACTGTTATGGAGGCATTACTACTTTTGTTTTACTTCAGTTTTTTTTTTGTTTTGTTTTTGTTTTGTTTTTTAAGATTTTATTTATTTATTCATTTATCCCCCGCTTGCTGCTTGTGCTCGCTGGGTCAGCTAACCAGCCATGCAGGCGGGCTTGCCTTCACCAGGAGGCCCCGGGAACCGAACCCCCGGGGCCTCCCATATGGTAAACGGGAGCCCTACTGATTGAGCCACAGCCGCTTCCCTTCAGTTTGTTTTTAAATGCAGATTAGTTTTAACATTTTTTTCACTTTAAAGTGATACACAATTATTTTCAAGAGGGTGAACAATACTGAATTGTGTAAAAAAGACAATAAAAATCACCTGCAACCTCACAACCCAGAGGCAACAACATTTATGCACACAGGTAGGATTGCATTGTTTTCTAGCTTGCTTTTCCCACTTAATTATATATTGTAAGTGTTTTCTGTTTCTTAGTTTCTTTTTCTTCTGCATCTTATCAGTTGGGTCCCAGCAGGAAGCAAGTATCTCCCTACCCTGTGGCCAGATTGAGGGAACCAACAAGGGAAGCTGGGAACACATGGACCAACTACATTGGCGCCCAGTTTCTACTGCTGAGTCTGAAGAGTCAGGGAGAGGGAGCAGGGTAGGGTGGCAGGGTTGGTGGGGTGGTGGGGCACTGGTGGTAAAGGGGGATGCTTCCTGACAGAAGCTATGGCCTTCAGGAAGGAAAGCAGCCAGGGAATAAAAACCCTGCCCTCTTGCTCCTCCTGCTATGCCTCCCACTGGACAAACCCAAAGGGAGGTTAAAGGGCAGGGGAGAAGGAAAACATCCATCACACACATATCATCAAATATACTTTGAGTTTTAAAAAATGACTGTCTAGTCATCCTCTGTAGGATAGTACCATATATTATTTAACTGAGTCCCTGGGGATTGTTTCTAGTTTTGTTGTTGTTGTTGTTGTTGTTGTTTTATCATTATAACTAGCACTGTGATAAACATTCTTATTCATACATTTTTGGCTGCATGTCTGATTATTTTCTCAGAATGAATTCCCAGGGGTGGAATTACTGGTTCAGGGGTTTCTACATTTTTAAGGCTTTTGATATGCATTGCCAAATGGCCCTCCCAAAGGCTATTCTACCAACTTAAATGCAGTACAGGTTGAGTTAGCCAATCTGGGGAGACCACCTGCTAGCTTGTCTGTGAGGTCTGTAGTTAAAAGCACTGCCCCCCCCCCCCCGCCTGAATTGTAGGAAGAACCAGGAAGCAAGAAGCAGCCTCACCAGGCAGGCCTTGCAGACCACCTGTATTAAAGGTCGAAAGGTCACAGCTCCCAAGCTATGAAAACTGACCTGCTTTCAAGACAGAAGAAAGCTTCAGAATCAGTTCACTTGAGGGTCAACTGGAGCCTCTGGCTGAGGGAAGTGGTGTGACGGCCTCTGGGTTGGGGTTTGGTTTCATTTGACCTCCTGGGGTTTGGTTTCATTTGACCTCCTTTACCTAAGGCCAAATGTAGAGTAAACAAAAGCGATGGCCATGCAGGGGTCTTCACAGGGCTATTTCTTTGGGGAGTAGTTCCACCCAGCTCAGAGAGGGTGAGGACAGGACTGGGGTGCAAATGAGAAGTCAGGACGAGTTGGGGCACCAGGGTGAGAGAGGAAGAGGAGGAAGGGAGAGCAGGGAAGGTGCAGCAGGGCTGAGGCCGTGGGCCCATGAAGCCCCTTTCCCATGAATCCAGCTCCCATCTGAATCCCTAACTGTGATGGACAGGGGCAAGGGGAAAAGACAGTGGGGAAGGGGAGCAGGACCCCTCCTGAGCTCCATGCTGAGTCCTATTTCTCTCCTTCAGGGGAAAAACAAGTGTCCGAGGGGTCAGAGACACCCTCTCCGGTGTCTCTGTATCAAGAAAAAGGCTCCAAGGCTCTAGTCCTACCAGATAAACTAAAGGGTAAGAGTATTGTGAATGAGGCTGCCTCTATTTGTTCCCAGGCAGATAAACAGCATGAGTATTTGATTGATGGTTTATAAATTAGTACAAAGAAATATAAGCCAAGTCCAAGTGGGCATAGGTATATAGGTTATTGTTGATTGCCAAGAGTAGTTAATATTAATGATAGCCAACTTTGCAGGCTCTGTGCCCTTGGTGATAAGAACTTTACAGACGTTAAATAATCTGATCCTCCTGACATTGCATGAAAATAACATTGAGTGTGTGGAGATGACCAAGGTAACGCCCCTGTCCCACTCAGGCCACATGTTCTAAAGCTGGTCCTGACCAGTTCCCTCCATAGAGGCAAACAAGGAAGGACTACAGATGAACATTGCCAATAACTGTGCCCTGAGGGCCAGGCAGAAGTTCTTTCCTTCTTTCATTCAGGCAACAAATATTCATGTGCCAGAAACTGTTCTGGGTGAGGTAGAGACAGCAGTGAACAAAACAGGCAGAATCCTTGCCCTCAGGAAGCTTATCCCAGTGGGAGAGAGAGAGGTGACACTTTTGCACTTGGAGATCCCTGCCTGGAAGGTTCTTCACCAAGATATCTGGTTTTGCTGGCTCCCCTACTCCAATCAGGCCTCTGATCAATGCTGCCTCCTCCAAGCAGCCTTCCTGAAATAGAACCCCACCACTCTCTATTCCCTTATTGCACTTCATTTTCCTCTATCTTGTTACTATCTGGCGTGTGTGTATCTGTGTATTTGCTTTTTTTCTGTCTTTCCCACTAGAAGAGTAACATTCCGAGTTCCTCACAGGAGGATGACTTTCACACAATGTTTGCCTCTCAGGTCCAGCTGGTCCATTCCCCAGGTCCCAACACATACCTCTTAGCTCTTCTCCATGTGTCAAGGTTCTTGGTCGCAAGCAACAGAAACACAGTCTGACAAACTTTGGTGGAATGGAGAGTCATTGGGAAGCAGAAAGGCTGGAGGGCCAGTCCAGTGTCCAGAAACATGCAGGAAACAAGGAAAGCTGGGGAGCTGGAACCTGAGCCAAGGCCACCACAGGAAGAAACTGATTAGGACACTGTGGTCAGATGTCACTGTGACTGGACACTTTCTGCTGCCTCTGGACTTTCAGTGCTTCTTTCTGCCTCTCCTGCAAGATTCAGAGATATTGACTAAGCCTGGGTCACAGGCCCACCCCCTGCACCCCTCACCCCAGCTTTGGCTACCATGATGGGAGGTGGTACATTGAGCCTCCCAAGATAATATATATTGGAGAATTCCTCCCAATTGAAGGAGAGATTAGATGCCATTATTTCTCAATAAATGGTTATGACCTATGTCAGTGGGAAGGGAACTCATTCATTCCCAAAACAGTGTTGGAGACTCAGTAACCTCCACTGGTAACAGGAGACTTATCCACACGCCCCTAAACCAAACTCTGGAATTTTCTTCTTCTTTCAGGAGGAAGCCAGATAGATATATGTATATCATACACAGGCAGGACACCAGCGTTTTAGAGGCTCTGTCATCATAGGTGATTGAGGAGTACAATCTGGGATGGTGGTTCTGGCCAGTCAGGTTTACCTGTGACCTCAGAAGGGCAGAAAAAAGGTTGTGGAAGCTAACACATCCCTTTTTTCAGTATTTGTGCACGCTTATCTAGGGTCCTATAAAAGCAATGCTTCCTTTACAGTCGCCCCAGATAGGCCCCCAAACCAGACTCAAGAACAGCCTAGAAGCCACCTGGTCAGTGCTCAGCTCTTTGGACCAAGTTGTCCTGGGCTTTGTGGAAGTAGGGGACTGGTTTCTGACATTAACAAGTACCTCCTGACATGCAAATATAGTCACAGACACCAAGCCCCTGCCCTAGGGGCAATTCCTCACCTGTTATAACAAGGAAACAGAATAGGAGGATTTGAGGGGAAATAGTCAAACGCCCACAAGAAATCTTAACTCTTGGCTCCTTGCAGCCTCCATACTCTCTCCGGGATGCCAGACAGGAGGCCCTTAAACCGTGCCGGCATGAGGAGACTCGATACTATTTTTAAAAGTGCTCCAGGAAATACACTTGCTGCCTACACTTCCTCACCACCTACTCGCAATTCACAGGCTTCTGATCTGGCTTCCGTCCCACCTCTCTCCTGATAAAGCCTCAGGAAGGTCCCTGGGGACCTCATCCTCAGCCACAAATCCAGCAGTCTTGTCCCTGTCCTTTATCCTCAGTAGTCACCGATTTATCTTCTTACAGGAAATCTCTCCGCTCTTGGTTTCTGTGACAGGAAACTCTTCTTGTTTTCTTTTTTTTTTTTTCTTTTTTTTTTTAGATTTTATTTATTTATTCATTTCTCCCCCCCTTGCTGCTTGTGCTCGCTGGGTCAGCTAACCACGCCGTGCGGGCGGGCTTGCCTTCACCAGGAGGCCGAACCCGGGGCCTCCCATATGGTAAACGGGAGCCCTACTGATTGAGCCACAGCCGCTTCCCCTCTTCTTGTTTTCTGTCTTCTTAATGTGCGCGTCTCCTCAAGGATCTGAGCTCAGTTCCCCTCCCTCTCTGCTGCTTCAGTTACTACCGCCCCTGCTCGGTGGCCTCAGCTGCACCTCCACCAGAGGGTCGTCACATCCAAGCTCTCTTGTCAGCACCAGCTCTGAGCTCCAGCCCCCTGGGGGGCATCTCCTTTGGCATCTCTAAATAACCCAAACGTAATTTGTCATTTCCCGCCTCAAATCTGTTCCTCCTTTTGACAACCACCTCTCCATTTATGGCACCACCATCTTCTAGGAGCCACTGTCACAACCTTAGCGTCACCTCCAGCCTATCTCCCTGGTCCCACTTCCCAAATTCTCTCTGTGCAATGTCTCCCCTACATCCCCATCTTTCTACTCCCATCATGGAAACCGTTGCTTTCTGCTCTTTCTAGACCACTGCTGATCCATCTGTACCCTCCCCTCCTCCCATACCTCCCTTCCCACAATTTACTTTCTATGTTTCTGCAAAGATGCTCCTCTTGAAGTTCAATAGTTAAACTCTTTATAATTCAAGGCCCTCCAGACCCACTTCCCATCACTTTGTTTTTATGTATACCTTGGTCAGGGTAGTCACCATTAGCTGAAAATGAACTGATGCCATTATTAAGCTTGATCAACTCAATATGCCCATTGGCACATTTTCCTTTAGACTTTTCCTTTTCCCTAATGATCAGTATTTATTTAAAATCTTGGCAGTTTTAACTCAAATTCCCACTCATCTCTGAATTAGCTGTGCCTTCCCATCTCCAGGCTTTTGCTCAAGCTGGATTTTTCTCATGTAATTTACCATTTCTATCAAAATCCTTCCTTTCCTTCCAAGGATCATCTCAAATTCTACTTCTTCTGTGAAACCTTCCTGGGTTTCCCCAGCCCAGAGTGCCTTCCCTTCCTTGTGTTCCTCTCACTGCACTCTTCATATATGACTTCATTTCACAGCATTTTGGGGCTATCTCCTTGCCCTTACCAGGCTCCCTTGGGCAGGAATTTTATCTTATTAGAGGACTAATTTGCTCACAGTTGATATTTGCAGGATTAAGCAATCAGGCTAGACAACCACACACTTGTTTTCTTCTCACTATTTATTTTTATTTTTTTTTTAAAGATTTTATTTATTTATTCATTCATCCCCCCCCTGCTGCTTGTGCTCGCTGGGTCAGCCAACCACGCCGTGCGGGCGGGCCTGCCCTCACCAGGAGGCCCCGGGAACCGAACCTGGGGCCTCCTATATGGCAAACGGGAGCCCCACTGATTGAGCCACAGCCGCTTCCCATCTTCTCACTATTTAAAAATATATGTCCAGAGTAGATGATCACAGGGCCTATCCCAAAGTAAAGCATATAGAAATGTGTTCTGTTCACATCCATGAGTACAAATCAAAAAACAGATCAAAACCCAGTTCTTAAGTGACTCAGACCATTGCTGGATAGATTTTAATTAATCTTATGGAAAATATTCAAGGGACTTAATGAGACTGGGAAAGCAGGAGGGGGCAATGGAGAGGGAGCCAGAGCGGCTACCTTTAAGAAATACTTTCTTCCTGTAACCGTATCCCCCCGGGACCCAGCCAGTACCTTTGCTTAATCTCCCTCTCTGCAGTCACTCAGGATATGATTACTGGCATCAGATGCAAGCACATGTTTCTGTTTCATTAATCTGAGTGAGGGCTGAGAATCTGAAAAGGGAGCCACAAGGGCACTGCTGTGCTGGTCTAGTTACCACCTCAAAGAGGAGTGAGAGATGGGGGTGGGGCGGGGGGGAGGAAGGCAGATGGGCCAGGAGGGAGGCCTTACAAAGGGAGATGAGAAAGCCACACAAAGAGCAAGTTCCTATAGCATGGAGGCCAACTCCTTTCAGCTGCTACAAGATGGGGCACGGCAGAGGGACGTGTACACACACACACAGAGGCACCTGCGAAGCCCCCGATAGACTCGCAGCTTCTCTACCGTAGGGTTTTGGCAGTCAGCCTGACACCCCTTGGTGAGCATTGCTACTAGGAGTATACAGGAGCCCATGTAACATAAATCCGTCTCGCACACAGTAACCAGCCTAAATGAGAGGCTGCGGTGCAATAATGAAGACACGAGCAGCTGAGACACAATGTCAGATGGAGGCGGTGACATCTGAAAGCCATAATTTGAGGCTCAGCATATTTTTGTTCCAGGTACCAGAGTCTGCACAAATGCTCACCGACTTGTCTCTCCAAAGCAGCATCTCCACTCTGCTTGGCCAGGGGCCAGGTGATCTTTGCCTTGCCGACAGGTTTCTTCCTTGTCATCTGATGGGGCAGAAATGGAGGAACGGGGGAGCTTTTAACACACACCTTCTTCCCAAAGTGTGTGTCTTTCAAATTAACCCGTTTTCCCTCTGTCCAATCAACGTGTCCTGGCCTAACATCTTAAATACTGGCTTGAAAGGACCAAAATAATTTTAGCCAAATTGGGGCTTGGGTGATCCTGGAAGGGAAAGATTAAACGTGATGGAGCATAAAAGTCCTTAAACCTGCAGGCACTCTCCCTTCTTTTCATCTGTGTCTGCTCCATCCCTCCTTTCTCTTCTCCTTCTCTCTTCCTCCTCCTCCTCACTGCTACCTTTCCAGAACCTCAGCAAGGCAGACAAGCGATTTCTGAAAGTATAGGCCTTCAAATGGAAGGTGACGTGCTCAATTCTAGCTAGTTACCTGGCAGTTAAATCAAATCAAGGCATGAGTCAAGGCCTATAAATGCAATGCAAAGAGGGGCCCCGTGAAGCAAGAGAGCTGTGCTTAACCCCAAGGAAGCTGGGACATTCTAAGTTGTGGGGACGTGGCCTTTTCCACTGCCCCAGTCCTCCCCGCCGGGCCTCTGCTTGGCAGCCCATGTACATCTGTTGACCCGCTGCTCAGAACCGCCTTCCTGCCAGGTCCCACAGAGTGGGCGAAGAGGATAAAGTGCCTGTTACCAGAGGGAGTCTTAACTCCTGGCCTGTGACCTTAAAAGCACAGGCTGCAGAACAGTTTAAGCTGCCACCAAAACACCCCTCTGGCGGCACAGGACCCTTTCACTTGTACACAGGGTTTGCGTCAAAGCACTGTGAGGAGTCAACTTGAGCCTCACTTTGAGGTTTGGAGATTGGTAGGCAGTCGGCACCCCAGCTGGCCTTCACTTGTGCTCTGGAAGGCAGCTCTGAGGCACCATTTGCAGAGGCTCAGCCCATGACCAAAATCAGGGATATATCTGGGAGTGGATGTGGAGGGAACTCAGCTCCCACGGGGCTTTAGTCTGCAGGCAGCCTGGAGGCATCAGTAGGGGAGCAGGGTCTGAGTGCAGAGGCCGCCCCTGCCCCTGCAAAGCCTGTCCTCTACCTGCTTTGCAGAGGTGTCTGACCCTCGGCACACTGGATCCCAAACACTTTCCCACCCACAAAACAGCAAACACTCTTCATAAGCTGCAGGCATGAGATTGACTGGGGAACTGGGAGACTAGTTCAGTTTTTCACTTTTTATTATAAACATTTTAGTGTTTTTTTTTTTTTCAGGTTTACATTTTATCCCAAAAATTAGTGAATATGTTTATCCCAATATCTGTAGTGAAGTTCACTTTGCTTAGTACAGCTCTATCAGTTTTGACAAATGCATACAGCCACGTAACTAACACCACGATCAAGATAGGAAACATTTCCATCATCCCCAAAACTTCTCTCATGCCTCTTTGTAGTCAGTCCTAATCCCAAGCCTTAGCCCCTGGCAACCACTGATCTGTTTTCCTTTCCCAGAATGTCATATAAATGAATAATACACTGTATAACCTTTTGAATCTGGCTTCTTTCACTTAGCATGATGAATCTGAGACATATCCATGTTGTTGCAGGTCCCCATAGCTTGTTCCTTTTAATTGCTGAGTAGTAGTCCAATGTATGGATGTACCACAGTTTAGCCATTAGCAGTTGAAAGATATTTGGGTTCTTTCCATTTGGGGAGGGATTATTAATAAAGTTGCTGTAAGCATTCAAGAAACTATTAACCTCTTTTCCAAAGTGGCTGCACTATTTCCCTTCCCACCAGAAGTGAATAAGAACACTAGCTGTTCCACAACCACATCAGAGCTTCATATTGTCAGATTTTCTTTTATTTAATTTTAGACATTTTTTTTTTTTTTTTATGAAGTACTGGGGATTGAACATGCGAAGCAAGCACTCAACTACTGGGCTACACATGCTTTGTACTTTTGTTCAATTTTAGCCATCCTAACAGGTATGTGGTTGTATCTCAATTGTGGTTTTAATTTGCATTTCCCTAATGACTAATGATATTGAGTACATTTTCATATGCTTATTTGCCATGTGTATATCTTCTTTGGTGACATGACTGTTAACTTTTTTTGCCCATTTTTAAAATGAGTTTGTTTTCTTATTATTGAACTGTGAGATCCTTTGTATAATCTGGATAGAAATCATTTATCAGATATGTGCTTTACCAATATTTTCTCCCAGTGTGTGGTTTATCTTTTTGTTTCCTCAACACTGTCTTTCAAAGAGCAAAAGTTTTCAATTTTGATGAAGTCCAATTTATCAATTGGATTGTGTTTTTAGTTTTGTATCTAAGAACTTATTGCTTCATTCAAGGTCACAATTTTCTCCCATGTTTCCTTCTATCAGTTTATATAAGTATGGATCAATGTTCTTTCTTGTTAGAGGTGGTTATATATTGGTATTCAATTCTTCCAACACCATTCATTTAAAGATTGTCCTTTCTCCACTGAATTGCCTTTGCACCTTTGTCAAAAATCAAATGACCATATATGTGGGGGTCTATGTTTGGACACTCTATTCTGCTCAGTTGATCCATATATTTATCCTTTCACCAATACCAGACTGTCTTGATTATTGTTGTTTTATAATAAGCCTTGAGAAAGGTAGCATGGGTCATCAAACTTTCTCTTTTTCAAAATCGTTTTAGCTATTCTAGTTCCTTTGCATTTCATATACATTTTAGAATCAGCTTGTTGATTTTTACAAAATTCCTGCCAGGATTTTGCTTGGGATTGCCTTGACTCTACAGATCAGTTGGGGGGGGGGAGGGGAAATGATATCTTAACAATATTGGGACTTCTAACCCATAAACACAATATGTCTCTCCATTTACTTAGGTCTTCTTTGATTTCTTTCATCAATGTTTTCTACTCTTTGGAATACAGCCTTGCACAAATTTTGTTAGGTTTTAACCTAAGTATTTATGTTTTTAGGTGCTATTATAAATGGTACTTATTACATTTCAACATATAATTGTTCATGGCTAGTGTATAGAAATACAATTGCTTTTTATATATTTATCTTATATCCTATGACTTTGGTAATGCCACTTAGCTTTTTTTAAAATAGATTCTTAAGGATTTTCTATATAGAATATTATGTCAACAAATGGAAACAATTTTATTTCTTCCTTTCTAGCCCATATGACTTTTATTTCTCTTTCTCACCTTTTTGTACTCTCTAGGAATTCTGGGACAATTTTGAACAGGAGTGGTCAAAAAGGAGAACCTTACCTTGTTCTCAGTATTAGCAGGAAATTATTAAGTTATTCACCATTATGTATGCTATTAGCTGTAAGTTCTTTTGTAGATGCTCTTTCTCAGATTGAGAAAAGTCTTTTCTATTCCTAATTTGCTGAGAGCTTCCATCATGAACAGACTCAATTTTATCAAATGCTTTTTCTGCATCTATCAAGATGCTCATACTGTTTTCCCTCTTTAGTCTGTTTATATGGCAAATTACATTGATTTTGAATGTTGAACCAATCTTGCATTCCTGGATAAACCCCACTTGACCATGTTATAATATCCTTTTATATATTGCTGTATTTAATTTAATAATATTATAAGTCTTCATATATAGTGTAAGGACCTTACAACAGTAAACTTTCAATCCTACCTCCCATTGTTTTTTCTATTATTGTCATACATTTTACTTTAAAATATGCAATAAACCCACAACACATTCCTACTATTTTTGCTTTAGGCAAATTAGTCAACTATCTTTTAGAGTAATTAAAAATAAGAAAAGATTTTATTTTTACTTTCAATTTAACCATTTCCAAAGGTCTATTTTTTGTGTAGATCTAGGTTTCTACTAGGTATCATATTCGTTCCAGAAGAGCTACCTTTAACATTTCTTGAGGTGCAGATCTGCTGAAAATGAATTCTCTCAGCTTTCCTTTGTCTAAAAAGGTCTTTATTATACCTCCATTTTTGAAAGATATTCTCTCAGGGTATAGAATTCTGGGTTGACAGTTTTTATTTTTTTCTTTCAGTACTTTAATGTTTTCATTTTGTCATCTACTGGCTTGTGTATTTTGTGAATAGAAAACCGTTATAATTCTTTGCTTTGCTTTTGTGTCTCTTTTCTCTGGCTGCCTTCAAGATTTTCTCTTTATCTTTGGTTTTCAGGAGTATGCAGATGATGAGTCAGGTGTATTGCTTCTTCATCCTCTTCTTTCTCTTTCTTCTTTTCCTTCTGCTTAGGGCACTCTGAGCTTCTTGGATCTATGATTGATGTTTTTATTTATTTTTTAAAAATTTTAGGCCATTATCTCTTCAAATGTTTATTCTGCCCTCATCTCTTTCTTAGCCTTCAGGATTTCAATTACTTGTACATTACTGCATTTGATCTTGCCCACCAGTTCTATTCTATTTTTCTCACTTTTTTTTTTCTTTTGGTGTTTAGGTTTGGGTAATTTCTATCGACATGTTTTCAAATTCATTGATGCTCAGCTGTGTCAAATCTACTTGCAAGCCTTTCAAAGGCATTCTTCTCTGTTACCATGTTTTGGGTTTTTTTTGTTGTTGTTGTTTTTTCTAGCATTTCCATTTGACTCTATCTGATAGTTTCTATTTCTGCTCAAATTTCCCGTATGTTTATGCATGCAGTCCAGTATCCCACTACAACTTTTAAATATTTTAATCATAGTTATTTCCTGTCTGATAGTTCCAATATCCAGATCATCTCTGGGTCTGGGTTCTGTTGATAGCTTGGTCTCTTAACAATGAGTTGATTTTTCTTGCTTTTTTATCTGTCTTACATTTTTTTATTGATTGCCAGACATCATGTGTAGAATAATAGAAACCAACATAAATATGATTTATGCCTGGAAACGGGCATGCCTCTTCTGCTAGGCCTTTAGTATTGGGGGCTGAGTCAATCCAGTCAGACGTTGCACTAGGTTTGAGTTTTGTTACTGTTATGGCTACCTTCAGTGTACTACTAGCTTTAAATTTTTCAAGCACAGTGTTTCTCAGTCAGGGATGATTTTGACCCATTAGATATTTGTCAATGTCTGAGATAATTTTGATTGCCGCAACTTAGGGGAGGGATTGATTCTGGCATCTAGAGGATAGAGGCCAGGGATGCTGCTGAGCATCTACAATTTGCAGGACAGTCCCCCACAGAAGTTAATTATCTGGCCCAAAATGTCAATAGTGCTGAGGTTGAGAAACCCTACTCTAGCATTGCCTAATGCTTAGGGTAGTGGATAGGACTGCAGGTTTTTTACTCAGTGATACAGCTGTCCCCTTAGTGTTCAGCCTTCCCTGTGTGTCTGTGTCTCAGAGAGGATCTCTTTCAATGCCCTGTCCATGCATCCTGCAGTGCACAGCTACTGCTTGTTACTTGGTGTCTGCTAGCCTGGTGGAGAGAAGGGTGGTGTGTGTCTCTATTGATTGAGCTCATACTCAGCTCAGGCAGCTCTTGCATCCCTGGGTCTCAGATTGGGGACGGCTTTCGTAATCCTGCTCCTAATACCTAAGGCAGCCAAACTCTGCTAGTATCTTTCACCAGCATTGTGTGGGAGAGAGATTTCTGTCCTTCCCCCAACAGTAGGAGCCCTCTCATGGTATTGGTGTATGATCCTAGGCTCACGAATGCTTCCTGAAGTAGAAGCGATTTTGCTCAGAGTTAGAGGAGCTTTTTCTTTCCTCTGCCCTGTGGGCAACAGAGCTTGTTGCCCACTCTCAGAGCTCAAAGCCTTTGTTCTGTAGGAGAGGAGGCTTTATGCCTTTCCCACAGTGGCAGCTGCTCCCTCCACTGGGTACTCTCTGAGATCTCCCACCCTGTCCTCAATCTTCCTCATGAGGACTCAGAGGAAGTCCATGGAGAAGAGCCCATGAGTGGATGCACCTGCCCTTGTGTTTGTGGCTTCCTTGGTTCTATATTCTAACACTAGTCTGACTCACTTTGCAGCAATTCATTGACAATTTTAGGTGACTCCTTCCTATCCATGTGTATAGCCCATGGTGTCTCTTCTGCTCTGGCTTTGCTACTGGTGATCTTTTCTGGGAGGAGCCTGTCTCTCCTTGGATTTCAGGCTTCTTAGTTGCCCTGCAACCTCAGCTCTCCATGGTTCAAGAAAAGTTTTAATTTTGTAGTTTACCCAAGTTTTTCTTCTTGTTGCTCCTTCCAGCTATCTACCTTCTAGGCACCAGATTTCCCTAGCTTAGAATTTTTAGTATAGTCTCTTCTGTGGCCATGCATCTTTCTTTAAAACAAATTAGCTCACAAGCGATCAGCAAATAGGGGAATGAGGTCAGCATAAAGAGGAAGTCGTGTTGGTTCATATGCAATTTTCCCCACCATGTTAATACTTGTAAGCAATCTGAGGCAAGCTTTCTCAAAATTAAAATGAAAGCCTTAACAATGAACACTGAATTTAAGGAAAAGAACTGAAAATCTCCAGCCTTGCCTTCCTTTAGTGCAGTAGGATCTGGTTTAGTGGCTACCAGTATCTCTATGTTTCTACTATCTTAGGCTAGCTGGACAGACTGAGAGTGCAGATTAAGAAGCTGTAAAGATACTATGCCCTGAGTTTAAACAATGAATCAATGAAGAAAGCTACACCCTAGATCCAAGTTTTAATGTTGATGAAAATGTTCTCTATCAGAAGCAAATGTCCTGCAAGATATATATTTCGAAAGAGGAAGTGGGATCCCTCAGGTTTATATGCCAATATTTTTATTAGGATTCCTATTGATTTTTATTAATATTCTGGTTTTAAAATCCTGTAGGATTGATTGATGGATTCCAATCTTATTTTTCCCATAAGCTTTGTTATTTTGAGTGCATGATTTTGCAGAAGGGAGTTTTTCAGAATGCAAGAATGGTAATACAGCAAAAGAATGTCTACAACGTGTATTTTTGTCTGATCATAAAAGCAATACATGCTCATTATTGAAAATCTGGAAACAACCAAAAAATTACAAAGAAAATGTTTAAATAACCAATAATTACCCACCTGTATATAATTCTAAAATTTTCTAGCCTTTTAAAATTAAAAGATACTTGAAAAACATAATTGGAATCAAGACGTTACATTTCGTAAAACTTGAAGAAAGCAAGACATTTTAAAAAAAAATTTCTTCACTAATGAGAGAATACACTTAGGGCAATTTCGAAAACACACACACACACACATACAGATCAAAAACAATTCTTCCAATGTGAGAAAACACCTCTTTATGGCAGAGAATGGACACATACAATTTTTATAATGTAATTGAAGTTGAAACAGATGGAACCTAGCTCCTATGATTTTAAAGCACTCTCAAGTTCTCCAAATCTGAGGACCTTGAAATTTTGGGCCTTTAAACTTTAAAAGGCATTTTTCTAAATCAAGGGCATAAAAGTGTATGATTCACTCTAGTCCATAGTTCTTCCCCCAATCCAGAGGCGACTGGGATGGTGATGTCCACTCCAACTCCAAGTGA
>JAKSZT010054458.1:26961583-27008636 GCA_026826555.1 Tolypeutes matacus
GCTGCAGCACTGTAATTGTTTAATTGTGTAATTGTGTGCTAACAGTGACCATTTTGCTACATCAGCTGTAGGAATGGTCTTCCATAATGCTTTCTACTCTCCAGTCTTATACTCAGGAGAAGGTCTGGGGTAACTCAACAGAAGCATGGTGTGTGTATTTCATTGACATAACGGTTCTCTCTACCCATTGCAAACAGGCCTTTGGAAATATTTTTTTTTGCACATAGGACAAGAGTTTCTCCACCCTCAACCTTTCATGAGAGAAGACTCATAAAACAGAAGCAAACGTTCTGAAATGCTCCGACCTCTAGATAAAGGCTAATGATAGTTTCATTTCTTGTTAGAGGAGGGAATCTTCAGTCAGTAGGCTCGCATGGATGGACACACGCAGACACACGTGTGCACACACAAATTATTACTAGAGAAAAATAAAGCTGTCACTGAGCTTAAAAACAAACAAACAAAGCACTAGCCCATGTGTCTAGGCAAATACCATGGTAGATAAATACATATGACCTCTAGACTTAGAAAATCTATTTTTTTATTGCCTTTCTAATTTACTTTGATTTACTAGAACTAATTTGCAATAGGGACTGGCAGTAGGCCCCTGGAAAGGGTGATTATAAATTTAAAATTCAATTTTAATTCATTTCAACAAATGCTTATTGAGCCCCTTCTAAGTAGGGGGGCTAGGGGATAGAGATGTGAACAAGAGACACAGGGTCCCTGCCCATAGTCTAGCCAAATGTCAGTATTAAGATTATCCACTCATTTCCTTCATAACACATCGACTCTAAAACACTTTTTGGGACTCCAACCCAGGCCCTCCACTTGGCCGATCAGTAGGGCCTGCTTCCCAGACCCCAGTTCACAGGGCACTCCCTAGGTAGTGGCAGGGATCCCGGAAAGATGGGGTTCCTGGGCCAGCAGTGTAGGCAGTTGTGCGAGTGGGCCTAGCACCCAGGCTCAGCAGTAGCACCAGTGCCCGGCTGCAGGATTTTGGTTATTGTTCCAAATGTCTGGGCCCAGTAGAGCCTCAGCAACTCTGAGAACCAAACATTATCCCTTTAATAAATTCCTTTCCTGCTGAAATCATCCAGAATCTGTTTCTGTTGCTTGCAACTCGGCACCCTGACTGATGCACATGGTTAGTTTATCTGTCCACTGTTTAGAATTCTGTTCCACTTCAAATCCTGCATGGAAAAATACTTGGAGAAAAATTGGATTATGTTCTATATGGTTCTGTCATACTTTATCAAAATAAGAAAGTCCTTTTAACGATTGCTTCTCAGCTGCAGTCTTGGTTCGTATGGACATATTGTCAACTGTAGGCGGTGACTTTGTATATTTGTTACAAATAAAGAACTGAAGTTTAGGGATTTTATTTTTTTCTCTCAAATTAGAACCGCCTTAATAGCACCACTGTCACTCACTTGGGTTCATATAGGCTCTCTTGAGCAGGAGAAAGAGAGAGGTGGAACTAGAGTGCTGAAAATTTTTCATAGGCTACAGTTTATGTTATCCATGCTACAGCTTGAGAAGTGTCTTAGGGGTGGCTGACATCCACATTAAACTACTTAGAATTTTTCCCCTGTGTGGGTGAGAGCCCACTTACACACGCCAAGCAAACACAGCCCTGTGAGAAGAGGCAATTTTGGCCGTATTTGCAGGGCTCCGCCTGCCCAGGGCGCACGTCCTCCTTGCAGGTGCCCGCCACCAGTTTTGGTGGCTACGGCCTGGACCCATCCATCAGCGGCTTTTCATATCAAGTTACAGAACACATACCACGGGGGCCCCATTTAACTCGAGGACAAGGAAATGTTTTAAATTCTAGAGCTGCTCCGAGCCACATGAGACCAGTCACGTTGTGTAACCTTTCTTTACTATTTCTATGCCTGCTCTATGCACAGCTGCTGCAAGGTACAATATATATATTTTGCCCAGACTCGGGCACCTGTTGTAAGGCAATTTGAAATAAAAACAAGTTGGTGGGGAATATGATAAGATATCTGAGAGTATATTTCATTCACTGGCAATATCTCCACAGACTATTCCATTGCAGCAAACGCCACAACTGTTCTTCATTGTCGTTATTTGCCAAGAGAGGGGAGAGAAATAACACAGCTCTTTTTATTAAAAAAACAAATCGGCACTGGTCCTGACACAGACCTCTCTTCCCCAGCCCTTTATCCCTTCTCTTGTTTGTGTTCCCATTTCCTCCACCCTTTCAATTTGTCACGGTCACCTTTCCCCAAGGAGCTTTCAGTTTCTCTTGCTTCTCTGTTCTGCACTTCCTCCCCCTTGCTCTTTAGGAGATGACCTTGAAGTCCCTGCAGACCCTGGATGGGAAATGAATGAATGCCATGAGCCTTCTGGGGATGGACATGTCGGGCTCCATGTAGAGAGGGAGACCTGGCATCAGTGTCCACCTTGGGGATCTTTGGCATGTCTAGCTCTGGAGCCTACCCCACCCCTCTACTTCAACACTGTCTCCTTGGCCATGTGATTGCTGAGGATTGCTTTGAAAAGAGCTTGGAGGTCAGTGATCTCCCCTAGGGTCAGACAGGGAGATTAGGAAAGGGTGAGGAACTCTAACTGCGCTCTGTGCTATTGACCCGGCCAGAGTTTCTGGAGCCCAGATGGTCTTTTGGTGTTTTAGTTTCTGTTCTGAAGGCAGGAGTGCTACACTTCAATTCTTTATCAGCTAACATAGCTTTTTGACAACCTGTTATGAGGCTGGGGATGTCGGGGCTTGGCCTGGAGCATACCACACCAAGAGCAGGGCACGGAGCAAAGATGTGAGACAGACTGTGGCTAACGATGCTCTCCAGGAATGGGTGGGTGGCCCGGTACAGAAGAAAGGGAGCTGGGGTTAGAGCCAGACATACCTGGGTTCATATCCCAGCACCTCTAACAGTTAATTAGACAGCCCTGGGGAAGTCACTCTATTTCTCTGAGCTTCAGTTTTGTCATCTGTAGAATGTGAATCACAATCCCTTCCTTTAGGGTTATTGTATGGATTCAAATAGATAATATGTATAAAGCACCTGGTACAGTACATGACTATTAATATCCACTCAATAAATTACAGCAAATATTATCAACACATATCAATGCTGTTAGAGTCCTAGCCAATGGTAGGCATGATTCTAGCTGTAAGTTTCCATCTCCTTGAGGCACAAATGTCCACCTATTGTTAAGGAACCAATTGATAAGCCCAAGCCCTAACTCCATCCTCTAAGTAGGTCTCTTTTTGGATTGGCATTGAGCAGGCTTGCTCCTGGAGATCTGAGACATCATTGCTACAAATGCCACCATGATGTTTTTTAATTTCCATTAATGTACTTACAGACAGGCAAAGAAAAAAAGGAGGAAAGACGTCCTTTGGTACTTCCCCCACAAACCCTCCATGTCAAGGGACCCCAACAGGCAGGAAAAGCCCCTTCTCTCAGCAGGCTGCTCTCATTAACATCCCCTCCATGCGAAGGTTTGTACTCCACTCTGATTACTCTTTCATGCTTCTCCTCAGCTCGAGGATTTGCATCTCTGTAGTGCAGCGTTCTCCCCAAGGGAGCTACTTCTCTCCACTGCCTGAACTCTGGCTCATCTTTTCTACATGCACAGCTGCCACTCACTTGATGGAGCTTCAAGTACAGGAGTGGAGGAAAAAGGGCAGCTACAGAGGGGAACAACACAGACTGAGAGTCTCCCTCTCTCAAATGCTGCCTCACAAGTTCCCTTGGAATCCTTGAAACAGCCAGCAGCTGTGACAGAGCAAAACAGAAGGAAAAAAAAAAAAAAGAATTTTACATCTTCTCCAGCCTGTGCCTCTAGAAGCCTCATTATGCCCAAGTGTCTGGTAAATAAAAAGGACCTACTGACTTGATATGTAGGGTTAGTGTAGAAACATAAACCTGCAAATATAGCTGCAAAGTTATAAAGAAAAATTTATCCTGGAGAAAAATGATTAGTATTCCCATGTTGAAAATTTACAGCTGCAAATTTTCAATTGCTTTCTTTTTTTTTTTTTTTTTTTCTATTTCTTGTTTTCCTTTCTTTTGTACATTTAATAATTGAAAATATAAACAATTAAAAACTAAAAAAAGTAAACACAGATGAATAAATACATATATTTCTCAATTAAATGTACTGGATACATAAAAAAATTTTTCTGAATCAAACAATATGTTACACAATATATTTAGTTCATAGTAATGCATTCATACAGTATTTCTTTTTAAACATTGTGCCTACGTTTCAGTGATTCAAGTAGTGGACTTTCAATCGTGAGAGTTCTTCACTCTTTTACATGTGAACTTATTCCTTTTAACATGCTGTATTTTAGTGACAAGAAAGTGAGCTTCCCATGTTCATCCAAGATTTGCCAGCAACTAAAGATTTTATTTAGCAATGCCACAGGTCAGGTTTCCAGGGAGCAGAGGGATGAGTATAAGAACATGTAGGAACTTCAGTATGTAAAGAAGAAAAGAGCATGGGTCCACTGAGAGAATTCAGTATCTTCTGGTATCATCCAAGCTCCTGACCTTATGCTTTCACTATTTTCTTCATATAAACATTAATATTATATTTAAATCAAAATTAGCCCCATACTGTCACTCTCTTCTCTTAGGGTTTTATAGGAACATTTCCTCCCCTGCTTACATGTACTTCATTCATTCATAGTTCATTATATATACTTTTCCCTACAGATGAAAACTACCATATATAGGTGTGATGGTTTGGAGCTATGTACCCCAGAAAAACATGTTCTTAAACTTAATCCAGTCCTGCGGGTATGAATGCATTGTAAGCAAGACCTTTTTATGAGGTTACTTCAGTTAAGGTGTGGCCCATCCTAATCAGGATGGGTCTTAATCCTTTCAATGGAGTCCTTGATAAGCAGAGTGATATTCTGACAGTGAGAAAGCCAAGGGAAGCGACAGAACCTGGAAGAGTAGGGAAAGACCAGGAGAGGTCACCATGTGCATATGACAGAGGAGCCAAGAACCAAGAATCACAGGCAGCCAGCCGCAGAATGCAGGTTTCAGGAAGAAACCATCACCTTGATGATGCCTCCATTTGGATTTCTCCTAGCCTCAAAACCATGAGCAAATAAATTCCTATTGTTTAAGACAACCCATTACGTGGTATTTGCTTGAGCAGTCAAGAAAAAAACAATAGGTTCAGTGGAAGCCTGGGTGTTTGTAACTGTTATTCTGTGATGAAAAGTGAAGGGTCAGGTTGAATTGTATGAGAAAAGTTTAGGAAACCAAGAGAGCAGTCAATGTTGGGCAGTTTAGTTCTAGGAGGGGAGGAACAAATAGGGGATGAAAGAAAAGGGAAGTTAAGAAAAGACTTAGGTGAAAGAATTGAGGGTCTCTCAGTCTAGAGAGCTGCCTTCCTCAGCCAAAAAACTAATGACAGAGAAAAGCTACCTCTTGAGAGGGGGATCACCCAAGTTAGGCACATGGGTGACTTTTGGGGGTCTTTCTTTCTCTCAATTTAGAGACCAAGACTTGTTGATTGAGTTTCCTTAGCCTCCCTCCTGCCCTTTCCTCTCTTCAATCACCACTCCTTGACTTGATGCCTGTCACCTCCCAACCATGTCCCACCTGAGGGCTATTGCTCATCTGATCACATCCTATAGGGTGAGGTCCAAGTCCCTAGACTCAGCTCACAGACCCCTGCATAAGCCAGACCCTGCTCACATGGGCAGCCTCATCTCAAGCTACACCAACTCTCAGCCCTGTGAAACCTCTCACAGTTTCCTATAATAGCAGAAACACCTGGAGAACTTTTTGAAAAGATTAATTTCCAGATACACAATTTAAAATGGAGAGTTAGGGATGTAAATTGATGTCCTATCAGTCTAAGCAGCCAATTTATTTTAGCATTTTTGTTTTGATTATATAATAGTGAGGAAAGTCTGATTCCCACAGATGAGTCACTGCAAATGGTAACAGCTTTTAATTCCAGGAGATTCTGATTCAGTGGGTCCAGGGTGAGTTTCCATCATTTCAAAATGCTCCCCAGGTGATTTGGATGCTCAATTAGGATCTGGAGTCCCTAGACTACATCATAGTTTGAGGATTAAATAGGTTAATGTATGTAAATGCTCTTGTAAGCTTCAACCTCCATACAGACGTAAGCCAGTGTCATGGAGAAGACCTGACCTGGCCTGAGGTTCTGAGGTTAGTGCACAGGCAGGAACTCTCACTTCCCTCCCAGTCTGGGGCTTCATATCAGCAAAGCTCACAGGCCTCAAAAGATGCCCAAGGCCCAGGAAAAGTTCATAATACTTCCAGAAGTTCTTCCAAACAATTTTGGTAGTAGAACATTTGTTTCATCAAACGATTCACCTAAGGAACCCACATGCTGGCAGACACTGCTGGTAGGGTACCAACTGCTTTCATGAGGGCCAGCCCAGATTTTGTTCCAGCATCTTCCACACACGAGTTGGAAAAGGCCAATTATGAAGGTCTCCTTATCATGATTGGTTTAGAGAGTCAGGGTACCCAGTTCAGGCCAATGAAATGCCAGAGGAGATCTGCTCAGGGACTCCTGGGAAAAAATTACTTTGTTCCTAAGAAGAGGTTCTTTGCTCTTTTCTCCCACAGGGTATTTTCATGTCTGCATGGAATGCTTGGAACTATGGCAACAGCCTAGCTATCTTGAGGGGAGTTAGACAAAAGACAACACTAAGGAAGAACAGAAAATGGGAGAAACCTGGGTCTTGATGATGTTGCTGAGCTATTGAATTAACCAACCCTAAAAAAATTTTAATGCTATATAAAAAATCTTTTTGGGTTGGGTTTTCTGTAGTTTGCAGCAGCAGCAAGCATTCTGATACAATAATATTTAAACATTGTTAAACATTTATTTTATAGGCTTTAAATTATAACTTTCATTTATTAGAAGTCAATCAATGAGAACAATGGGGAGTCTGAAACACAATTTAAAATGAAGAGTTAGGGATGTAAATTGAAGTCATATCAGTCTATCAATTTATTTTAGCATATTTGTTTTGAATGTCTAATAGTGAGAAAAATTCTGATTCCCACAGGTGAGTAGATGTAAATGGTAAGTTTTTAAAACCATTTGCTTTGCAAACTCAAGACATGCTTCAGTTAATAGTGATTGCAAGAACAGCCTTTTCCCAAGATCTGCATTCACACAAGCTAATGTGTTAATTGTTAAATGTTACTATATAAAATATTATTTGTTCACAATTTAAAATATGTGGTATTTTAAATTTTTAAATCAAACATTTGCAAAATTCCCAAGAGATCTCCACAAAAACCCAAGTTCCTCAGAATACGCTTTGAAAGTCTCTTGTTCTGAGTATAATTAACCTATTATAATTACGTAAAATTCACTTAAAATCCAGATTTCAAAGATGGTAGACAAGCCCCTTCCCTCCTGCTAAACGGCTCAGAGCCAGGCCTTTTATAATGTCAATGAAATCTGGTAATAAGACAAACATTCCTTTATATAACAGGAAATAGGCTGGTTGCAGGGGATTAAGATTTCACCAAAAGAAGAGGCTGGGGAGAATATCACCTACCTGATCTTGGAGATTACTTTTCTTTTTCTTTGATTCAGCATTTGTGGAGTCCTTCTTCCATCTCTATTTTCCTCCAGAGTTCCAAGCAAGTGGAATTTGTCCTTTTATTAGTTGATTCTAAGGGGAGACTTTTCCAGGGGATGTCTTACGTGGCCATGTTGATGATGTCACTCTGTCCATAGATTTTTGAAAGTGATGACAGGTACATAGGTAACTAAAGTATGGAGATTGCTTGGTGAATCTTTATCCACATTATGTTTTCTGCACAGCATGCACAGATACGGTATGGGACATTCTTTATTCCCTGGGCCCCAACAGTTTTCTTGAGCTTGGTATCTATATGCTCAGATCTCCTTCACAGCAAATTGCTGGATCTCTCTGAGTGCCCAAGGGCAAGCATCCTTCTGAAGGATGTCCTTGTGAATGTTGATGGTGTACTCTTGGACACCACCTCACAGATGCCAAAATGGCTCTTCTTCTCGTCACCCTTCTGCAGGGACCGGGTTGGTAAAGAAGAGAAAGAAAGATTGTCTAGTGACTCACTTTTAGCCAATAGAATGGGATAGAAGTGATGGTGAATGGTATTTGAATTTAGGAGGAAAAGGCATTGTGGCTTCCTCTTTTCCCTCTCTCTTGGACCACATACTCCAGGGAAGCCAGCTTCCACGCCCTAAGAAAACCCAACCAGCCCTACAGGAAACCCACATGGCAAGGAAAGGAGGCCTCCTGCCAACAGCCGTGTGAGTGATCTGTCTTAGAGGTGGGCCCTCCAGCCCCCATCAAGCTTTCAGATAACAGCAGCCCTGGTGAACATCTTGACTGCAACCTCAGGAGAGACTCAGCCAGAACCACCCACCCAAGCCTCTCCCAGATAGCTGAACACAGAGTCTGTGAGATAATAAATATTTGTATTTTAAGTCACTAAGTGCAGGGTAATTTTTTATGCTGTCATAGATAACTAATATACCATGAATATCCTATATCACTGGAACCTGAAGTAATATAGTCAAGGAACTTTCTCTGGGAGATCATGTGTGAGCTGGCTGGGCAGACCATTTTCTTCTTGATGCCTACTCCTCACTTCCATCATAAGTGTGGGGCTGTGCTTACATAATCTTTTGTGCAAAAAAAAAATGTGGTGTGCTATCAGAAGTCTAAAATGGAATCACATAGGGGCCTTTAAAATGTATATTGCCTGGGTCCCTCTCCCAGAGATTCTGCTTTAATTGGTTTAATAGTGCCCTGGGAATTGGGAGGTTTAAAATCTCCCCAGATATGCATTGTGCTGCCAAGGCTAAGACTCTTGAGTGTGGCCTGATGATTAGGGCAAGGCTCTGGCCTGGGTTCACACCCCCTCATTTACGTAAAGGTATCTCACCTCTCATGTGGTCATATTCCAGCTGACAAAGCTTGGACAAAGTTTGATGAGTTCTTTGAACAGTTCCCAGGAGATTAAAGGAACTAAACTATTAACATTATTTTTTCAATGGAATATTTTTCTCCTCAATAAAATAAGACCAGAAGGCAATAAAGAAAACAGGGAAGGAGGGAGCAGATTGGAAGACCCATCATTCCTTTGAGTGCGGGCATTTTTCACATTGTCAGACAAATCAATAATTAGCAGATATTTGGTATGCAAAAAGAGAAATCCCTGGGTGACAGACTCCTGATGCTTGGAGACAGGGATGGGGAGGAAGTGTGCTTCTTTGTTGCAGAAGCACAACTCCTGCTAAGGGACTTATCCAAACATTTTCCTACCACCAGGACCATCACCAGACAGATATTAACTGTGTAATTCCTCCTTCCTTCCTACTCAATAGCAACAGAACAGAACCATATCAGAGAACTGGCCAAGAAACCCAGGAAACCAGACCAAGGAATCAATGTACTCAGCTATCCCTGATCAAACTTATAAACTGACTCCAGCCAATCAGGTGTACTTGGAAATGGTGAGGCACCTGAGAACTATGAATAAGGGCTCAGGCACAGGACTCTGACTCATGGGTTCAAATCCTGGCTCTGTTTCTTAGGACCTGTGTAACCTTGACTGTAAAGTAGAGATAATAGTGATCTCTACCCCACAACGTGGGTCATGAGGATTAAATGAGATCATTTTTCCCACTGATAACATTTGAGGACAATTAGGGCACAAGCCTGACTATGTCCTTATTAGAGAAGCACTTATGGAGAAGAACCAGTGGATAAACTCGGTTCACACTGGCTTATTTTATTGGTCATTGTAAGGAAATCAGCTGTATGAACTTAATAAGTCTGGTTAGAGTTGTGTCTGTATTGTGTTATTAAGGACAGCAAGCACTCACAAAGCTTCCAGGGTTTGTGGCTTCCCACCCACTTCCACCTTTGGGCTCCTGTCCTGTTAGTGAGCCCCCTCTCACCAATTCTTGCCATTATGAATGTCCCCACCGTCTGTTCTGGTTCTTTCAGAAGGAGACTTCTTTTGTCACTGACTCTGCCTAGTGAGATAGACCTTTTAATCTACCTCCAGGAGACCCCATTGTTCAGGTGGGAAAATTCTAGCTTGGGGCAGAGCCACTAAGAATGCAGTTTCCAAGGAAGAAAGCCTATCTCCCTTTGAAGTCTTCTCTTCCTTCACCATCCAAGGGTTCTTGGTTCCAATAAAGCAGCTACACTCCAAGGGCTTTGGACTCCCAGAGCAGACCAGCAAATACTACCTCTGTAAACGCCACACAGGAAGAACCAGGGCTGGAGTGGGGCTGTTGCTTCCATGGAGCACATTCTCCAGAATGGTGGCCTTTTCAACAGCCTGCCTCAAAGTCGGGTAAAAGTCTTAAGGCTGTGTGTTAATAGGATAGTTGTTAAGAATAGGATAAACGGACCTTGGAGGAAGTATGTGAAGAAGGTGTGATGATTATATCAGTGTCCAGACCACTGATGAGACCTGTGAAAAGGTCTTCAAGGGTGGAGCCATTTTTCTGTGCTTGCTCCTTCACCAGCCCACAGAACAGGCTCTGGCCTCTAAGCCTCCACCCCACCCTCAGACCCCTCCCCTTGTAGGTAAAACTTGGCTGTTCCTCTGCTTCCTCTTATTTACTTATTTTTTGTTTATTTTCTGTCCAGACATAGCTAACAAGGCAGGCCCCTGGCAAAGTATTGTAGTAGGTTTTTTATTGTCCTTAAACCTATTCTCTAGGCAATGTTTCCCACTCCCCACCCCTACCCACCACCCCAGCATTCTGCCAGGTACCATTATAGCCTACTCTCTAGTCCTTTCAAATTATCACAATAGAAAAGAATCTGGTCTCAGTGTTATTCTTTAATTAAAATCCACTAAAACACTCCAAGATATTTATGTATTTAAGGAATAAAAGAGCAAGATATCTATTAAGGGAAACTGAGACACTAGCCAGCAGATGGGGACATTTGAGGGAAGTCTTCTGGTCCTGGGAAGCATATAATACTTAAGAATAAGATCACTTAAGAGACCTAGGGACTAGGTTGAAAGGAACAGGTAGGATCTTGAGTTGACCCTTTTCTTAAGCCCTAAGCTCCCATCTCTCTGCTCAGGTGCCAGAGATCCAGAGACCAGAGTGATTGCATACAGATGTACAGTGCACAACCTACACAGCTGCATGGGGCAGCTCTGTCAGAACCCTTTCCATTGTACCTTCTCCCATGCTCTGTGCCATCATTGTCATTTATCAAATCCTTTTTATATGCCTACTATATGCTAGGCACCCTGCTAGGCATAGGAGAAATCAAGATAAATAAAATTCACTTTCCAGAATATACAATCTAAGGGAAAAGATAGACGTCTGTAGATAAATGGCCAGTGCTAATAAAGTTACATACAAAATACTATAGAAGCAAAGGGAGAAGATTTAATGTTGACTAAAAGGATCAGAAAACTTCAAAGAGGAGGTGACATTTGGGACAGAATCTGGAAGGAAGAAGAGTAGGAGTTCCCTAGATAGGTGAGACCATTCTAGGCATAAGGTACAGGCTGGGCCAAGACATGGAGATATAAGGCAGGATGACTTTGGCACAGAATTACCAGTGGTTTGGCTTGACTTCTACCCTAGATCTCCCCACCACACCTGAAGTTCTCTTAGTTCCTCTTCCCTTACAATTTCTCAGGCAATTCTTCCTCCCATGCTTTCTTTTGTCTCAATTCTTTTTTTCTCCAGGACTGAAAGTCAAGAAAGAGATTCCTCAAGTGTATGTGGAGTGAAGGGGTTCCAGAAGAGGAAGAATGTTTCCTCTATCCAGTTGTGGTAATCCAGTCATGGTATCCGGTTCAGAATGGACATGTGATGCGAGACTCATCAGTGAGAGAGAAGGGAAGTTTGCTAGATGAGAGTGAGCATTTCCAATGGCATATATGAGAGGTCAGCCCATATCTTCCAAAGCAGACTTCCTCTAACTACATGCTGTTCCCATTCACCCATTCAATAAACAAACATTTTATGTCTCAGGTGCTGTGCTGGGAGATATATGAACAAATCAGCCAAAGTGCAATCTTCCTGTATGAGGCTTATTGGCAAGTTCCATGGTATTTTGCTCTAAAGGGCCACTTCCCTTGATCCAGAACAGTGACTGGCTCTGCTGAACCTGAAATGTGGAAAAAATGTTCCTTTCCAGCCTAGGGCAAACTCCACCTTTTCCACCAGCTTTAAAACTTTAAGTACAAAGGCAATGACTAGTGAAGAAGGATGGTCCATTGATGGGACCTTGATATTGATGACTATGCTTATGAGCCCTTGCTCTTGAAATTGAAACTTAGCCTAGTGTTGTGGGGTGCCTAAGAGTTACCTCCTGAGAGCCACCATGTTGCTCAAATGTGGCCTCTCTCTAAGCCAAACTCATCATATAAATATATTACCTTCCCCCCAGCGTGGGACGTGACTCCCAGGGATGAGCCTCCCTGGCACCGAGGGATTACTACCAAGCACCAACTAGAAATGAAACTGGAAAAAGACCTTGAATAAAAGGGGAAAAGGTAAAGAGAAATAAGTTTATATGGCTAAGAGACTTCAAAGTGAGTTGGGAGGTCATCCCAGAAGTAATGCTTATGCACATCTTGGCAGGATCTCATAGACTCCCAAAATAGATACTACCCCAAATAGTGGGGCTCCTGAGGGCTCTGGAGACACCCAGGTCCTAAGGTAAGAGCAGATAACTCTGGAGTTTGGTGCCTTGCCAGTAGGTCCTACTTTGGAGTTTGTGCTCCTGAGTGTGACAGAGTTAGACTCAGTTATGACTTCTGTCCCTTCTATTCAAACCTATAGTTTGAATAGAAGTTGTCCCTATGCCTCTTCTGTCCCTTCTATTCAAACCTATAGTTGGTGCTGGAATTAGTAGGTGTATGTCCAAGAGACTTGACTCTTTGGGCTGTCCATGAGCCAGCTGGGCCCTGAGCCTCAGTGGTGTTGCAACACCTACTCTCTAGTTCATTGGACTCACCCAGGACAACTAACAAGGAGATGATGATGGACGACGATCCCAAGGAACCGAGAGAGTCTACAACTGCAAGCAAGAGAGTCCCATCCATCTGCCCCATGGGATCAAAGCCTCCTCTCAATTAGAGGTGGAGTGGGCATCACCATTCCAGAATCCTCAGGATTGGGGAATAAAATATGGACTAGAGTGGACTTACTGGTATTCTACTATAGACTTATTGTGATGCTAGCAATGGGAGAAATTATATCATTGATGTGGAGACTGTAGCTACTAGAGGTGCTGAAGGAAGGGAGAGGGAAAAACAGGTAACATGGGACAATTTTCGGGACTTGGAATTGTCCTGAATGACATTGCAATGACAGGTACAGGCCATTATATATCCTGCCATAACCTACAGAATTGAGTGGGAGAGTGTAAACTACAATGTAAACTATAATCCATGCTTAGTGGCAATGCTCCAAAATGTGTTAGTCAATTGGAGTGAATGTACCACACTAATGAAAGAAGTTGTTAATGTGGGGAAAAGTGGGAGGTCTGGGGAGTGGGGCATATGGGAATCCCCTTATATATTTTTCATGTAACATTTTATGTAATCTAAGTATCTTTTAGAAAAAATAAAAATTATATTAAAAAACAACAGCAACAAAAACTCTTCAAGACCTTGTCCCCAAACTCCTGAATGTGATTTAAATACCACTATGTATTTGGGAGAGTCCAGGTGGGACCCTAGAGATAAAAGGAGAAAGAGACAGACAGGGGCAGAAAGAAGACTAATCACTAACCTGTGTAACTTTTCCCAGCACCTATTAAGAAAATGAAGAATGGCTATCTTTGTAGCCAGAAGTTGCACTTCAACCACTTATTGGCAGTGACTTTTCTTTTTGTATATTTCGTCATTTTTTTCTCAAGCTATTTTTCTCTTTGACTTTAAAATAATCTCTTCCTAAGAGAGAAAAGTATGTTATTTATTTACTTCTTGCAAATCATATTTAAAATGTAGTTATCCAAAGTTTTTATTTCTTTCAACTAAGAAAAGAGAAGATATGAGTTATTAAAAATGAAATGTTTTGAGAGTATGAAAGGATATCCCCTGAAAGACAACGTGGGTGGGAATCTCATAGGCCTATGGCAATTTAATTAAGGGCTCAAGCCAGTCCCAAATGAAGCAATGTTTAAAAATCTTCATCATCTTAAGAAGCAGAAGCAGAAGCTGAAGAAGGAGAAGAAGGAGATGATGAAGCAGCAGCAGCCGCAATTACCAAAAGACAATTGTTCAATCCAATAAAGTAATGGTCTGTGCGAACTCTAATTATTGTATTTGCAAAACAATATGTGAATAATTTGTGGGCATTTCTTCCCTCTTTCTAACACAATAAAAGATTCATTTCTTGAAAACCTTTTGTGTTTTCTTTAGAAGATTTGGACCAAAACAATGCATCTTTAACTCTAAAAACAAGAGTAATGGATCCTTGAAAGATTTATCTGAAATCAAATGCAGTTGTCATTCTATATTGATAACCTTTGCTATTCATTATCATATTCAGCCTGTCGTTTATATGCAGATGACACTATCATTTATGGTAGTAGATTATGCCAGGGAGAAAGCTTAATCTTATCTTCAAGCTGATTTAAATGAGCTTTAACATCATCTGGCACAATCTAAATTACTCTTAAATATTAATGAAACAAAGATCATGTTATTTGCCTCAAAACAAAAAGTTGGGGAAACTGAAAAACTGGCAAGCAGCATGACCTTAGGAACAGTAGACAAATGTCAAATATTTGAGATTTGGGTATAAATTATTCCTTCACCTGCCACTGATATATAACTGATCAACAATGAAGGATAGAAAAATCCCAATTTACTGTTCAGGTACATATAGTTTTTTTTGTTTTTTTTTTTTTATTTATTTATTCATTTATCCCCCCCTTGCTGCTTGTGCTCGCTGGGTCAGCCAACCACGCCGTGCGGGCGGGCCCGCCCCCACCAGGAGGCCTCAGGAACCGAACCCGGGGCCTCCCACATGGCAAACGGGAGCCCCACTGATTGAGCCACAGCCGCCTCCCCAGGTACATATAGTTTTGTTCTGTTTTGTTTCAAGAAAAGATTGTTTTTCATCTCTCCAAGGTTGCAACTACGTGTCTTGGGTTTTGTTGGTTTTATTTATCTGAATGCAGCTCAACGTTTGTTAGCAAGTTAAAGATGCTTTATCCTCTCTATCTGGACAGATTTGCCTTGAATTATACATCTCATAAACATTACCGTCTGTCGTCTTTTAAACAATTGGCTGAAAATTAGAAGACTCTCAACATTTTGTTGGCATAATAGCTTCCCTCACACTCTATTCCCCCAACATCAGACCACTTAACTCTTCTTTTTAGTCATCCACATTTTCTGATCAAAATTTAGTGAATGGGGAGAAAGAATGAAAGCTGAAAAGACGTAATCCTTTGACAGCCCATACTATTCAAGCTCTGTAAGTGTGTGTGTGTGTGTGTGCATGCACATTCATGTACTTAAGTGGGAAAATGTCCTAAATTATGCAGATGACTCTTCTGGACCCCTTATACCCTCAAATGGCTCCCTAGATGGAAGGGAAACCCCTCAGCTGCCAGCCAGGGGTATGCTGGGGCTTGTGGAGGTGCCACAGCTGGGGCGATAACATGGCCAGCTCCCTGGCTGGTTTCCTTAATATTTAAGAGGATGTGGCTGCTGGAAGAGCTGGACTCTTCCTCCCGGGAGGCTTAGCACCAGGCCTGGTCAGCAGAGCTAGTTCAGCCCTGATCAGCGACGGAGCAACCATCTTCAAGGCAAGAACTAGGGTGCTCAGGAAGACGATGATAAAGATGTTCTCAGGGAAGATAACCATCTTGGTTGTTGTTGTTTTATTAATGGTTTTCCTTTACTACAACCTGCCTTATCCTTGAAAGCTTCATCCAGTCATTAGTTTACTTGAGGCATCTCTGTGGTCAAATCAGACTCACTAACAGCAACTGATGCCTTTTGGGTTGCAGAGATTTTGCTTACTAGGACCTCCTAAAGGCACTGTCTCTTGGAGGGTGAGTATATATGTGTCTCAAATCTCATGCTTATTCTGCACACTAATTTTCACTTGTAGATTCTCCTCCATCTGCCATTCTAAGCGAAGGGAATTTCAGAGAAGGGTTGGGTAAGTGGATGAATGGATGCATAGGTTGTGACTATATAGAACAAGAAATAAAGGTTGTATTTTTGTTGCTGTCTCAATAGATTTCCTCTTCATACCTTTAGAAAAAAAATTGCGAGTGAGGAAAGGAAGAGTGGCTTGGAATAGCCATGGAGATGAAACATACATCTCTCTAAAGACATGGCACCCTGCAGAATATCTCATCTACTAGAGTAGTGTGGGAAAGCTACTGGCAAAGCTCAGCTATACCAAGTATGTGCCAAGTGACTTTTTTTTTTTTTTTTAAGATTTTATTTATTTATTCATTTATCCTTTTATTCAAGGCCCAATTCAAAAGTTATCTTTTTTGTGATACTTTCTTTAACTCTTCTGGGGATATTTTATCACTCCCTTCTGTGTCCTCCCATAGCACTTTATTCACACCTCATTTAGAGCCCTTAATGTTTTACGTTAGAATTGAATACATGTCAACTCCCCTGGGCCAGTCTTGGTGATTATCTACCCTACAGCCATTCCCACCCATTCCTTCCTCAGCAGTACATCCTAACTTGATTTAGAATCAGCACACTTGTGCATCAGAGAGGCTGGGCCCTTCCCAGCCCCAGAGGGTGAACATTGATTCCTCTATCCAGTTGTGGTAATCCAGTCATGGTATCCAGTTCAGAATGGACATGTGATGCGAGACTCATCAGTGAGAGAGAAGGGAAGTTTGCTAGATGAGAGTGAGGAGACTTCTAAGAAATGTTGACTCACTATTCTAAAAGGGAAGAACATCATCACACAGATTTAACTGTGTGGGAATATTAACACTCAGAGATACTGCAACCATCTTGTGGTCATGAGGACAAAAGCCACTACACTGAGGAAGGCAGAACTGAAGAATAGAAAGAACCTTAATCTTCGATGATGCCATGGATCCAACCCTACAACTGCCCCATCTCTGGACTTTCTGCCAATTTTGAGTTGTATCTTCTCTGACTCACAGCCAAAAGCATCCTAATTAATATAACCTCTAAATATGCACTGTCCAATATAGTAGCCACTCACATGTGGCTGCTTAAATTTTAATTTTAATTAATTAAAATTAAATTTAAAATTCAGTTCTTTGATTACACTAACCATATTATCAAGGGCTCAATAGCTACATGTGGCTACTTGCTAAAATATTGGTTAGTGCAGAATTATAGTACATTTCCAACACTCCAGAAAATTGTACTGAACAGCACTGCTCTAAACTGCAAACTCCTTGTAGGCAGAAACAAGATTATATTAGTCTCTAGCAGATCATTGTGTGTGTGGGGGGGAACATTTTGCTGAATAAAAGAATATCACCTATTCTAAAGGAACTGTTCTTACTGGGCTTAATTTTAAACTTTTTATTTTGAAGTACCTTCAAACCCACAGCTACAAAAACAATACACACCCCATACAGAGAAGTTCAATGCACTCCCACCCTTCATAACCCCAGAGCCACCAGCCTCAACATTCTGCCACATTTGCTGCATCACTCCATCCGTCCATCCATCCATCATCCATCCATTCATCTATCCATCTGTCTATCCATCCATCAATACACTGAAAACCAGTGTGTAAGCTGCACACATCACACTCCCTGAACATCAACATTGCCAAGCACATTTCCCAAGAACAAGGATAATCACCTGTGCACCCACCCTAAGAATTGCTATCTGAAGACTCCAACACTGACACAGAGCCTACAGTCTATATTCCAATTTTTTCACATGCCCCAATAATGTTCTTTTTAAAAAAAAAAACATTCTACTTTGGAACACTTTCAAACCCACAGGACAGTTACAAAAATGATTTTTAAAAACCCATACAGAGAACTCCAACACCCACCCCACCCCAGATATCCACCTCCACCAATCTCAACATCCTACTATAGTTATCGTATCATTCCTGATCCGATGATCTCTCTATCTATCTATCTATAGATCGATAGATCTATCCAGCCATCTGTCTGTCTAATTATCAATCCATTTTCTGAACATTTGAGTGTAAGTTGTGTACATAAGCTCCCCAAATACTTATTACTGCCATGTACAATTCTTTAAAATGAGGATATTCACATACATAATCACTTAAGTACAGTCACCAAGTTCAAGAAATTTAACATTGATATAAAGCTTACAGTCTATATTTCAATCCCTTCATATGTCCCAACAGTGTCCCTTTGAGCCTTCTCTCCTCACTTGCCAATCCCATCCAGGTTCATGCTTTGCATTTACTTGTCATTGTCTTTCTGGTTGCCTTTTCTTCTTCTTCCTCTTTCAATTGTGGGAACATATATACAGCATAATCTTTGCTATCTTAACCACACCCAAGCATACCATTCAATGAGATTAATCATTCACAATATTGTAACCTCATCACCTTCCATTATCAAAATGTCCCCACCTCCCCAAACAGGAAACCCCACACCCACCATGCTTCAATACCCATTCTCCCTGCCTCCCACCCCTAATTTCTGCTCTATGAGCTTGCATATTCTCCAATGTTTTCTTCGTAGTTACTATGGGGCTTAAATTCAACATCCTAAATCCATAACAATCCCCTTTGTTTTGATACCAACTTAGCTTCAATAGTATACATAACCTATATTCCTGTATCCCTCCATGCCCCTCCTTTATGTAGTTCTTATCACAAAGTATATGTGTATACATTATGAGTCCAAAACCACTGATTTATCATTATATTTTATGCATTTGCCTTTTAGATGCTGTAGGAAGTAAAAAAAATGGAGTTACAAACCAAAAATAAAATAGTACTGACATTTATATTTACCCTGTCATTACCCTCATCAGAGATCTTTATTTCTTCATGTGTCTGCTATCTATAGTCTATTGTCCTTTCCTTTCAACCTGCAGAACTCTCTTTAGCATCTCTTGTAGGGCTGATCTAGTGGTGATGAACTCCCTCAGCCTTTGCTTATCTACCTTAATTTCTCCCTCATTTTTAAAGGACTGTTTTGTCAGATATAGAATTCTCAGTTGGCAAATTTTTGCTTTCAGCCTTTAAATATGTCATCCCACTCCTTCCTGCCTCCATGGATCCTGATGACTGATCAGCACTTAATCTTATTGAGGTTCCCTTGTACAAGACACATTGCTTCTTTCTTGTAGCTTTCAGAATCCTCTATTTTTGGCATTCAACAGTTTGATTATAATATGTCATAGCATGGGTCTATTTGGGTTTATACTGTTTGGAGTTCGTTGAGCATCTTGGATGTTTATATTCGTATCTTTGGTTAAATTAGGGAAGTATGGGTTCCACAGGTTCTGTTCACATTTCTTCATTTTTTCTTTCTTCTGCTTCTCATATTGAATGATTTCAATTGTCTTATCTCAAAGTTCTTTTATTCTTCTGCCAGCTCCAATCTGCTATTGAACCCCTCTTTAGAATTTTTTAAAATTTCTGTTACTGTGATTTTCAGCTCTGTTTGATTCTAATTAATATTCTTTTTGTGTTCATCTATCATTTTCCTGAATTCCTTTAGTTCTTTGTTCATGTTTTCTTTCTTTTTTTTTAGCATATTAAAGATTATTTTTTTAAAGTTTTGGTTTATCCCAAGTCTCGTCCTCCTCATTGATGGTTTCTAAGGCTTTAATCTTCTCCTTTATCTGAGATGTCACTTCCTGTTTCTTTGTATGTTTTGTAATCTTTTGGTGAAATCTGGACATTTTGTTATTTAAGGATGTATTATTATTGGAATTTAGACTCTGAAGCTTCTGTTCCTTAAGCTTGTATCTAGCTTATGTTATAACAGAGCTTTTCTTGATTGCCAGGTGTGAAACAAAAAATAAAACACTTATCCCACCTTTATAGATTGACCTGTGCAAGTGCTCTCCTTCAGGACTTATCCTTACAATAAATTTATAGAACAGCTCATAGGGCCCTTCCTGATCTTTTCTGTACATGTGCCTTGTCTTGGCATATACATGTGGCCCTAAGAATTCCTCTGTTTTCATGGTTCCAAATGTACCCTCTTCTCTAGGAAACATTTTCCTCATGGTCCCAGGCATAGCACTATATTTCCTACCACCAGCATCCCTTGCCCTGTGCACCCCGACTTGACTGCTCTCCCACAGCATTCTGTAGGAGAGCTCAGTGAACAGCCTTAGACACACAGGGCAAGTTTGGGGTGACAAGTCCCTCAGGCCACCATCAGACAGATTGGACCAGACAAACAAACTGCCAGTATGTGCACGAGGGCTACTTTGCTCCCTCTGGAACTGGGACCAGGGATCTACACTGGGTGCACTGAAAGGAGTGTGGAGGGTCCAGCCAGGGCACCATGAGAAACTACCACTTTTAAGAAATGTTTTCTTGACTCAGCACCTGCCCTATTACTACAGTCCTTTAACTATTTTATAGAGCTTTGAGAAAGATATTTCTGCCAGTTTTTGCTGGTTGTTTACAGCTTCTGTCAGGGGACAGAGCCCTGGAACATTCTGCTCTGCCATTTTGATCAGGGCATGGCTTCCTACTGGGTTCTTTCTCATTCTTGAGTTCATCCAGGTAGCAATGAATTGAACTGTGGCCATACTCACCAAGTCACTCGCCGTCTCTGCTCCCACTATCTCTGCCCCCAAACAGAACCTGCCCTCAAGCTGCTCCCTTTGCTGTCGTTTACCCATCCATAGGGATCTGACTTTTTCTAGCCTCACTTAAAACCTCTTTAAAAAGCTCTCATAACCTTCTTGTCTCTGAAAGACACGGATGAAAATAAAATAGTCACTTAGACCCATGTTTGCTCCATTATTCAGGGTGGTGTAGACATAAGAATCATGTCCATGCGGACAGAGGCTTCGCACACACTACCCAGACATGGCAACATTCTGCCTTTGCCCAGCAAGAGCCAGAGGCCCCAGGAGGGCAGCGCTCCTCAACACCACCTGGTATTTGTCCTGTTGCCAAGCATGTTTCATCGCCAAAGCCCAGAGCATTCTCCTGGCTCTCTAAGAGAGTGCACTTGGAATAAAGCCTTGTGAGAGCAAGGTCACAGGTTGCATGGAAATTTTTGCAGAAACACCCTGCTGCTTCTTTAGAGCTCAGAAATGGGATTTCCTGCAGGCCCCTGGGTGAGGGGCTGCCCTGAGAATGCCAGGCATAGCCCCTCCCTCAACCTCCTGTACCTGGAAGGAGTCCACCTTCTTTGTTTGTATGCCTGGGGAAAAGTCTTACATAAGCCTGATATGGCACAAATTCCGGTTTCTCCTGCTCTTTCCCACTCCCACGACCCCCACCCCCCAATGAGAGGCATAAGCACTTTAGATAGTAGCTGAGTTTTAGTTTTTGCTCTCAGTGTAGCTTTAAAGTCTTAGGTCATAGATCAGCCCACCAGAGGAGGCTGAAAAATTTTGCACTTTATATTTGTCCCAGATTTTTAGAGACAATCCCTTCCCCAGCAGAACTGTTCTTTCTTTATCCTCATTCTTCCCATCCATCTCCCCCCACCCCTAACCTACATGCTTTGCAGGCACACACATAAGGTTTTGTGTGGGTCCAGTATTGCTGAGTAGACTGTGCTCTAATACTGACCAGCTTCAGCCACTTGGATATGGATACTGGGATACTACTGGAATCTCAGGGGTGCCTGGAGATGTGCAGTCCTGTTGTTCTTTCTGGGGTGTCCAAGAGGGCTCCCTGCTAGGGAGGCCTCATATTGTTCAGAGGGACTGGGTGCGGGAGTGGTATGTCTACCACAGGAGCCTACCTCCATTGACCCCTAGGTTTGAAAGAAGAATTTTATTAAGCAATGTTCACATTCTTGGCTTTAATTAGTGCCTTCACAGCACGTCAATTTTAAGGGTTTGAGCTTATGAGTATTAATTTTGAACTGCAGTGTGTCACGTGTGAAGGAGAAAGAATTACATTCAGCCAAGCCAGGGGTGAAATGTCCATGGTGCAAAGAATGCTGAAAGAGGACCAAGGTTTTGGCCCCTTTTCAGTTCAGGCCTTGTACTGTCTAGAAACTGACCTCCTTAGTGGCTGGGCAGCAAAAGTCTTATAGATTCCATTTACAGTCCCTCCTTAGGTACAAGACAGTGGTTGCAAGCTCTAGCTTTGGGGCCAGAAAGGCTAGGGCTCAACACAAGCCTCCTCAACTTATTAGCTGTCTTAAGCCAATTTCATGGTATTTATGCTCCTCAGTTTTCCCACTCATTAAAATGTAGATTGTAATAATGGAAACTTAAAGAGCTGCTTTGAAGAGTCAAAGAGAGTGTTTGCATCATCTTTAGCACAATCCTTGGCACCATCGAAAATGCTCAATAAAGCAAAGGTGCAGTTTTATTTTTGTTGGTTTTTTTTTCAAAATATGAGTCTTATAATGTCATTTGTCTTTTCGAAACCCTGCAAGGGCTCCCCATCTCTCTCCGAGTAAAAGTCAAAGTTCTTACAATGCCTACAACACCCTGCATGATCTGAGACCTCCACTCCTAGCTTTCTTACAGCTTTCCTCTCGCACTGCTCTTCCAGCCACACTGGCTTCCTTGCTATTTCTTGAATACCTCAGGGCCTTTACACTGGCTTCTCTGTCTACCTAGAAGTATCTCTGGGATTTCGCATGGATCACTCCCTCACTTCCTTTAAGTCTTTGCTGAAATGCCACCTTCACCGAGCAGCCTCTTTAAGATTCCTGCCTACCCTTCTCCTTTGGCATCCTCCATCTCCCTTACCTGCCCCACTGACTCCCATTAGCACTCACCACCTTCCAACATTCTCATTCATTTACATAAGTATTGCGTTTATTGTCTGTCTCCCCCTCCCTCTACAATATAAGCTCCATGAGGTCAGAGTCTGTAAAGATACGTCCCCAGCACCTGCAATTCAGTGCCTGACACATTGTTTATATATTTATTGAATGGATGAAATGTTATTTGTGATAGTTTTCATAGGGTCACGTGACCTCAAACAGCATTGTTGTTTTGTCTTTGCATAGGTTCTACCACACCTCTACCATTTGTGAAGGAAATTTTTGGCAATTTTTACTGGTGAGATGGTGTTTACTAATAGAAGGGACTTAGCAAATAGCTCCTTATAACATTATTTCTGTACAATGTCCCTGCCAGATAATCAGGAGGTCAGGACTCCTTTCACCAGAGTCCTGGGAGCCTAGAATGGAGCCTGAGGACACTTTTTTAAAGTGGCAGAATCTGCTAGAGTGTCGAGGTCACAGGCCAGAGGTAGACAGGTGAGAGCCAGGTTGCCATATCCAAGTGAGCAAGAAGAGAAGGCCTGTGGAGAGGCAAAGCTAGGCGTGCGAGGAGCCAGGATGCCGGTAGATGGGAGTTGCTGCTGGAGGAAGGGGAGGCCTGCAGGGATCCATGTCAGCAGCTGCCAAGGTCAACGGGGTTCTGGGGATGGTGGGAGGGGCATGGCCTGAGAGTGAAGGGTGCGTCCTCGGTGGGAACAGCTTTGTTCTGGAGACATAGTTCAATGTAACATTGGTTGGTCTTGGACCTTATCCAAAGAGGGAGAACTTACTGCCAAATAGACCCCATAATGAGGCTTTGGTTTGTTTTTTTTTAATCAATAATGTAGTGGGGTGGAGTGAGGGGCCTAGAGTACAGAGCACTTATGGAAGGCACTTGTGACATTTCACTGTCACTGAGAAGCAGATCATTTTGCGCAAACTAAAAGGGTCAGAGGGGACCACAGCCAGAGCTGCTTCTGCCCAGAGCTTTGAGGTCAACTGTTTTTAAGTTTTCTTTTTTTTTTTTCCCCTGTTTCATTTTGTGGTTTTTGTTCGTGTCTGCATATGTGTTGTTTTTCTTCTTGGTGCATTTCCTTTTTGATTTCTCTCTTTTTCCAAGTCAGTTTCCCTTTGAAAATCCCTTTTTGTCGCAGTTGTATGAAAGTGAACAAGGGAAAGAGGTTTAGGCTTTGTCAATGTTGGACCCAAGACAGAGAAGTCCTTCAGGGCTGGGAGTGGTGATAACAGGGGACCCCTTTAGGGAGCTGATCTCCAAGGATGGAAAACTTCAGGGTCCCCTCAAACAACTCTTCTCTACCACTGGGACAGCCATCTGCCTGGCCTTGGAGGGTTCCTGTTTCCTAAAAGGCAGGCAGGACCCACAGTGGGCAGAGCCTCTGGGACCGAGACTATAGAAGCTCTGTTGGACGGCCAGGGGGCAGCTGGGTGCAGGCAGTAGGGCTACTGGCCTAGCAATGAGGCAGCTGGAGTGGATCATCATGAGGGTCACCCCATCACTATTAGTTTGCCATTCTTTTTATCTTATTAGAGAAGTTGTAGGTTTACAGGAAAGTCATGCATAAAAAACAGAGTTCCCATATAACACCCTATTATTAACACATTGGAACATTTGTTACAATTCATGAAAGCACATTCTTATAATTGTTCTATTCACTATAGTCCATAGTTAACAGTACAGTTCACTGCTTGTGTTGTGCCTTTTAAAATTTTTATTCTAGTAACATATATACAACCTAAAATTCCCCCCTTGTGACCACATTCGAATACATAATTTAGTGCTGTTAATTATGTTCACAGTGTTGCGCTACCATTACCAGCATCCACTACCAAAATTTTACAGTCAACCCAAATAGAAACTCTGTGCAGTTTACGCATTAACTCCACATTCTCTACCCTCACCTCATCCCCTGGTAACCTATATATTAGATTTTCACTCTATGGTTTACTTATTCTTGTGTCTGGCTTATTTCACTCAACATGATGTTTTCAAGGTTCATATGCTATCGCATATTTCAGAACTTCGTTCCATTTTATTGTTGCATAATATTCCATCATATGTATATATCACATTTTGTTTATCCATTCATTGGTTGATGGACACTTGGGTTTCTTCCATCTTTTGGCAATTGTGAATAATGCTGCTATGAACATTGGTGTCAAATATCTGTTCAACTCCCTGCTTTCTATTCCTTTGGTTATATACCTAGAAGTGAGATTGTTGGATCATATGGTAATTCTATACTTAACTTTCTCAGGAACTGCCAAACTGTTTTCCACAGTGGCTGCACCATTTTACATTCCCACCAGAAATGAATGAGTCTTCCTATTTCTCTGCATCCTCTCCAACACTTATAATTTTCTATTTTTTAATAGTAGCCATTCTAATAGGTGTAAAATGGTGTCTAGTTGTGGTTTTTATTTTGCATTTCCCTGATAGCTAATGATGTTAAGCATCTTTTCATGTTTTTTGTTGTTTTTTTTTTTTTTTTTTGGCCATTTGTATATCTTCCTTGGAGAAATGTCTATTCAAGTCTTTTGTCCATTTTTAAATGGGTTGTTTATCTTTTTTATTGTTGAGTTGTAGGATTTCCTTATACATTATGGATATTAAACCCTTTTCAGATATGTGGTTTCCAAATATTCTCTCCCATTGAATAGCTTCTTTTTACTTTCATGATAAAGTCCTTTGATGCAGAAATGTTTTAATTTTGATGAGGTCCAATTTTTTTTTTTCCTTTTGTTGCTTGTGCTCTGGCTATAAAGTCTAAGAAACCATTGCCTGGGGAGTGGATGTAGCTTGAGCAGTTGAGCACCTGCCTCCCACATGGGAGGTCCCAGGTTTGATTCCCAGTGCCTCCTAAAAACAAAACAAACAACAAGTAAAACAAACGATAAAACCACCTCAGGGAAGCCAATGTGGCTCAGTGGTTTAGCGCCAGCTTCTCACATATGAGGTACCGGGTTCTTTCCTCAGCTCCCACTACCTCAAAAAACAAACAACAGAAACAAATGAACAAAAAAGCCATTGCCTAACATAAGGTCCTGAAGATGCTTCCTTCTGTACTTCCAGTTTTATAGTCCTGCTTCTTAGATTTAGGTTTATGATCCATTTTGAGTTGATTTTTGTATAAGATGCAAGATAGGGGTCCACCTTCATTCTGTTGCATATGGACATCCAGTTTTCACAGCACCATTTGTACAGCACCATTTGTTGAAGTGACTATTCTTTCCCAATTGAGTGGTCTTGGTACCCTTGTCAAAAATTATTTGGCCATAAATGTGAGGGTTGATTTCTGAACTCTCAACTCAATTTCATTGGTCTATATGTCTGTCCTTGTGCCAATACCATGTTTTGATTACTGTGACTTTGCAATAATTTTTAAAATTAGAAAGTATGTGTCCTTCAAGAGAAGGGGCTCCAGTAGAAAAGGCTTTTGCAAAGTCTTCCAATTTCATTTTTCTTTTCCAAGATGGCTTCCCTCCATGTGAATTTGTTGATTGGCTTTTTCCATTTCTGCAATGAAGGATGTTGGAATTCAATTGGAATTGCATTATATCTGTAATTCACTTTGGGTAGAATTGATATCTTAACAATATTTAGTCTTTCAATCTATGAACATGGAATACTTTTCCATTTATTTAGGTTTTCTTTGATTTCTTTTAGCAATGTCTTTTAGTTTTCTGTGTACAAGTCCTTTATAATTTGGTCAGAGTTGTTCCTAGACATTTCATTATTTTAGTTGCTATTGTAAAAGGAATTTTTTCTTGATTTTTTCTTTAGATTGGTCATTATTAGTATAAAGAAACACTACTGACTTTTGTGCGTTGATCTTGTTTATCATTTTGTTGAGTTCATTTTTAGTTCCAGTAGCTTTGTTGTAGTTTTCAGGATTTTCTACATATAGGATCATGTCATCTGAAAATAGTAAGTTTTACTTCTTCTTTTGCAATTTGGATGCCTTTTATTTCTTTTTCTTGCCTAACCACTCTAGCTAGAAATTCCAGTACAGTGTTGAATAACAGTAGTGACAGTGGACATCCTTGTCTTGTTTCTGATTTTAGAGGAAAAGCTGTCAGTCTTTCACCATAGAGTATGGATGTTAGCTATGGGATTTTCATAGATGCCCTTTATCATGCTGAGGAAGTTTCCCTCTATTCCTAGTTTCCTAAGTGTTTTTATCAAGAAGGGGTGTTAGGTTTTGTCAAATGCCTTTTCTGTGTCAATTGAGATAATCATGTGGTTTTTTTCCCCCTTGTTCTGCTAATGTGGTATATTACATATTCAACCTCTCTTGTATAACTGGGTTAAACCCATTTGATCATGATATATAATTCTTTCAATGTGCTATTGGATTTGGTTTCTAGTATTTTGTTGAGAATTTTTGCATCTATATTCATAGGGGATATTGGTCTGTAGTTTTATTTTCTTATGGTATATTTATCTGGCTTTGGTAACAGGATGATGTTGGCCTCACAGAATGATTTAGGGAGTGTTCCTTCCTCTTCAATATTTTGGAAGCAGGATAAGTGTTAGTTCTTCTTAGAATGTTTGGTAGAATTCCCCTGTGAAGCCATCTGGTCCTGGGCTTTTTTTTTTTTTTTTTAATGGTTTGTGATGATTGATTTGATCTTTTCATGTTATAGGTTTATTGCAATTTTCTATTTCTTCTTGAGTCAGTGTAGGTAGTTTGTGTGTTTCTAGGAAGTTGTCCATTTCATCCAAGTTATCTAATTTGTTGGTATAGAGTAGTTCATAGTATCCTCTTAAAGTCCTTTTTATTTCTGTGGTGTCAGGATATTAATGAGCCCTTTTTCATTTCTGATTTTAGTTATTTGTGTCCCCTCTCTTTTCTTCTTTGTCAGTCTAGCTAAAGGTTTGTCAATTTTATTGATCTTTTCAAAGAAGCAACTATTGTTGTTTTTTTAATTCTCTATTATTTAATCTCTGCTCTAATCTTTGTTATTTCTTTCCTTTAGCTTACTTTGGGTTTAGTTTGTGCTTCTTTTTCTAGATCTTCCAGTTGTGAGGTAAGGTCTCTGATTTGAGATCTTTCTTCTTTTTTTTAATGTGAGCATTTTAACCTATAAATTTCCCTTTCAACATTGCTTTTGCTGCTTCCCATAAGTTTTGGTACGTTGTGTTTTCATTTTCATTTGCCTCAAGATATTTTCTAATTTCCCTTGTGATTTCTTCTCTGACCCATACGTTTTTAAAGAGTACATTATTTCATTTCCACGTATTTGTGAATTTTCCATTTCTTCCTCTGTTATTGATTTCTAGCTTCATTTCATTAAAGTCAGAGAAGATATGTTATATTATTTCAATATTTTCAAATTTATTTAGACTTGTTTTGTGACCTAATATATGGTCTATCCTGGAATATGATCCTGTGCACTAGAAAAGAATATGTATTCTGCTGCTGTTGTGTGAAGTGTTTTATGTCTATTAGGTCTAGCCAGTTTAGAGTATCATGCAAGTCTTTTATTTCTTTATTGAACTTCTGTCTAGATGTTTTAGCCATTATTGAAAGTGGTGTATTGAAATCTCCTACTATTAATCTAGAACAGTTTATTTCTCTCTTCAAATCTGTCAATATTTGCTTCATATATTTTGAGGCTTTGCTCTTAGGTGCATATATATTTGTAAGTGTTATGCTTTCTTGTTGAATTGACCCCTTTTTCAGTATATCATGATCATCTTTTTCCCTTGTACCTGTTTTTGACTTAAAGTCTATTTTATCTGATATTTGTATAGCTACCCCAGTTCTCTTTTGGTTATGACTTGCATGGTATATTTTTTCCATCCTTTCACTTTCAACCTACTTAGGTTCTTAAATTTAAGGTGAGTTTTTTGTAAACAGCATGTAGTTGGGTCATGCTTTTTAATTTATTCTTCCAATTCTTGTCTTTTTACTGGGTAGTTTGATCCACTTACATTTAAAGTAACTACTGACAATGCAGGACTTTCTTCTGCCATTTTGCTCTTTTGTTATTGTAAAATTATACCTTTTTTGACACTCAATTCTTCTGTTAAAATGCCTTCTTCCATATTTATTTGACTTTTTGTGTTGTATACTTCTGATGTATTTTCTTTGTGGTTAAAATTAAAATTCTGGGGAGCAGATGTGGCTCAAGCAGTTGAGTGCCCAGCTCCCACATGGAAAGTCCTGGGTTTGGTTCCTAGTGTCTCCTGAAAAAAAAAAAAAAATAACAACAACAAGCAAAACAAATGAATAAAACAACTCAGGGAAGCTAATGTGGCTCAGTGGTTGAACATTGACTTTCCACATATGGGGTCAATCCCCAGCCCCCAGTACCTAAAAAAAAAATTAAAATCCTAAATCTATAACAATCATATTTGATTTGATACCAACTTACCTACAATAACATACACATATACTATTCCTATACCACTCTGTACCCCCACTTTTTTGTACTTGCTACAAATTATACTTTTGTACATTGTATATCCAAACCCATCAATTTATTATACTTTTTATGCATTCGCATTTTAGCACCTGTATGAAGCAAGAAGTAGAATTATATGACAAAAAAACACAATACAATACAATTGGTATTTTTAATTATCCATATTGTTAACTTTACCAGAGACTTTATTTTTCTATGCTCCTTTGAACCACTATCTAGTAGCCTTTCCCTTGGGTCTGAAGAATCTCTTTTAGCATTGCTTCTAGAGAAGGTCTAGTGGTGACAATTTCCCTCAGCTTTTATTTATCTGGGAATGTCTTAATCTCTCCATTTTTGAAAGAAAGTCTTGCCAGGTATAAAATTCTTGGTTGACAATTGTTTTCTTTCAGCACTTTAACAATTTCATACCACTGCCTTCTTGTCTCCATAGTTTCTGGTGAGAAATTGGTACTTACCCTTATTGGGATTCTCTTGTACACAACCTGCTGTTTTTCTCTTCCATCTTTCAGCACTCTCTCCCTGTCCTTGGTATTGGATTATTTGATTACTATGTGTGTGTGCACAGTTCTCTTTTAATTAATCCTGTTTAGAGTTTGTTGGGCTTCTTGAACACACATATTCATGTCTTTCATTAAATTTGGGAAATTTTCTGCCTTTATTTCTTTGAATATTCCTTCTGCCCCTTTCTTTCTCTCTTCTCCTTCTGAGGGTCCCATAATGTATATATTGGTATGCTTGATGGTGTCCCACAGGTCTCTTAGGCTCTGCTTATTCTTTTAAAATTCTTTTATCTTTCTACTCCTCAACCTGAATTATTTCAGTTGTACTGTCTTTGAGTTCACTGATTCTTTCTTCCGCTACCTCCAATCCATTGCTGAAACTGTCTAGGGAATTTTTCATTTTAGTTAATGTGTTCTTCAACTCCAGTATTTCTCTGCACAGTTTCCCATATTGCTCATTCATTATTTTCCTCATATCCTTTAGTTCTTTCTCTGTGTTTTCCTTCATCTCCTTGAGCATATTTTAAATATTATTTAAATATTATTTAATATTAATAATTAAATATTATTTTAAAATCTCTGTCTATTAAGTCCAAAGACTGATCCTCTTTGATGGTGCTATCTAGATGTTTATCTTGTTCCTTTGAATGGAACATCATTTCCTGTTTCTTTGTTTGTCTTGTAATCTTTTACTGCACACTGAATATTTTAATATTTTAAAGGGCTAACTCTGGGATTTAGTCCCCAGGCTGCTCCTGAAGTTTTTATCCAGCTAGTGATATGACAGAGCTTTATTGAAAGTCAGGAGCTAATCATAACAAACAAACCAAGGCAAAAAGCACCTTTCACTCTCTTTGCAAAGAGACTCTGCTTTGGCTGGTGGTCTCCTTCAGAGCTTAGCCCTCCTATCAAGGAGGTCAGCTATAGGCAAATAGGAAGTACAGGGTCCTCTCTGTCTTAACTGAGCCTGAGAGGATCTGGAGCCAGAAGCTGCTTCTTTTCCTGGGCCTGTGGTTGGTAGAGGCCCCATGTGTTCCTAGTTTACAGTCCACAGGAGTTTGAGTGGATGCCCACTCTATTCTCTTCAGAACAGACCTCCTCTGCCTTCTGGGTTCTCTTTTAAATGACTTACTGCAGGTAGTCCTTTGCCTCAGGCCTTTTCAACTTAATTGTTTCTTCTCATATTGTCTCAGCTGTCTGCAAGCAGCTTCTCTGCTCTGAGGACAAAGTCTGGGAGGACAAGCCTGAGACATGTTGCCTAGCTCAGTCCCTCAGATTTCTACCCAATAGAGTGGCGCTGACATGCATGCACCTCAGTATGCACACAGGGGCCACTGGGCTTCCTCTGGAATAGGGCCAGGGACCCACAAGAGCAGGGCAAGCTGGCTCCAACCTGTGTTGTGGAGGGGGTGGGGGACAGGACAGCAAGAGTGCCAGGAGGTTCTTCTATAGCTTTTGGAGTTGTGTTTTCTTAATTCAACACTTCCTTGGTTAATGCAGTCATTTAAATGTTTTCCCTAGTTTTGAAGAAGGTGACTATTTTTAAGATTCCTCTGCCACTGTTGCCCGGACAGGGTTGGAAAACGTACCCTCTCTCTGATCAGGTCCCCAGATGTAAATTAGCAGTGGTTATTGCAATTTATCAGCCTCTTCCTCTCACTTCTCCTTGGATGCTGCAGCGTTCCCCTACATTCTGGAGTTTCAAATTGGTTAACTTAGATATTTCCTGCCAGTTTGACAGTTGTTTTGGTGAGGCGACTAATTCCTGGCGCTTCCTACTCCATTATCTTCCCACCAGCAATATATTCTATAATTCTTAAAAAAAAAAAAAAAAAAAAAACTTATTGAAGTATTTCATTCATACATGAACATATATAAACAATAAGTGTTCAGTAAACATTGTGAACTTACAAAACAAACATGCATAACATCATACAGGGCTCCCACACATCACTCCACCACAAATACTTTGCACTGTTGTGAAACATTTGTTAACAAATTATGAAAGGGCATCGCCAAAGTATTACTACTAACTATAGTCTGTATCTTCCTCCCCTATACATTTTTTTAAGGATTAATTAATTAATTAATTTACTTTTACCCATTTTTACCCCGCCCCCCCCTGCTGTTTTTGTGTCCATTCACTGGGCAACTCTGTGTCCATTTCCTGCCCTCTCTTCTCATCCTTCTCCTCCTGTCTTCACTGGGATTTGATCCTCGGAAACTCCGATGTCAGAGAGGTGTCCTACTGCCTGCGCCACCTTAGTTCCTAGTATTTCGGCATGTCTCGTCTTGGCTCTCCCTTGTGTCACTCTCCTGTTACATCATCATCTTGCTGCATGGCTCCCAGGGCCTGATGGAGAACCTGCACATGGGGCCTCGTGGCACACCCACGCACGGGGCCTAGTGGCCCACACACCTTCTATATTTTTCTTTTTTTTCTTTTTACCCAGAGGACCTGGAGATCAAACCCAGGTCCCTCCATATGGCAAACGGATACCCAACCATTTGAGTCACATCCATTACCCTGCTATATCTCTTAAGGTTGACCAAAGATACCTGGAATTACAGTCATTTCCCATACAGGATAGTCATATAATAAATTAGGCTTAGTTTATCACCAGCATTCTAAAAACCAGACCTAGGGGGAAAAACTAGGTCTGGGGACACATGCATGTTTCTAAATAGCGAATGTTTAGCCTACCCTGATTATCACAAAATCAGGACAGCGAGGATATTCGCATATTCTATCATTCTTAATCTAAATCAAACTACTTTCCAAACTGATCTAAGTAGGAATGGAACAAAGAAAGGGGAAGCAAGTGGAAAGCCAGAAGAAGACCATCTTTGCATCAAATTGGACAGACTGGAAGAGATAACAAGAAATGGGCAGAAAAGTAGGGATTTATGTAATTAAGAAAACAAAGTAAGGAATAAAATATGTTGATAAAGCAAGCTGTTTTGGCCTTATCGGTCCCTTCCAGTCCACCTTTTTCACACACCTACCAGGTCAAGCCTGGGGAGACAGTTAGGATGGAAAGGAAGGCATGAAAGGAACAGACTTATGTGGGATCTTTGCAAAGGAAGAGACATACATGTTTGAAAACTCATTGGACTAATTCTCACTAAAGTGATAATAACTGCATGTATCCTTCTTTCCAGAGTACTTTTATTTAGAAAGAGAAACCAAGAAAGAGATGGAGAAAGAACACAAGGAAAAGGAAATGCTTAGCTTAAAAGTAACATTTTCCAGTCCCATGCATTCTCTTTCAAAAACTGAATTGATGGTTATATAATCTCAGAAAACCACACAGTCTTTTTCTTGGAGATTCACCAATTAACATCAGCACTGTAAAAGCTCAGAGATGACTTGCAGAAAAGGAAATGTTTAACCTTGTTTAACCCAGTATTTCTCCCAATGAATGTCATAAAACCCTTTCCCCTACCCAAATGATAACTATTAATACCCCAAACTCTATATCTTGGACTAAAGAAATGAATCTAAACTGCTGGGATTTTAGATACCTTCAAGTAAAAAGGGAAGGTCATCCCCATCTGGGCACATTTTCCCCACTCCCCCACATAAATTGCCCCAGGCAGGCAAAGCTGCTGGACAGATTCAGAATCCAGGAGATGTCCAGATCAGGGATAAGAGAGTCAAATCTGTTGCCAGGCAATACGCAACTTCAGGGAGATGACAACAGTTTAGACCAAGACTAAAACCTGAACTCCAAGGACAGCAGCTGAGGGTAGGAGACAGGAACAGGGCATAGGACCAAGAGTCTGAGTTAAGTTTTGACAATTTGCTCACAGTCTGAAGCAGGTTGGTATCAGTCCCATGGACAGCATCTGTGGTTGCCTTAAAAAACCATGAGGCCCTGAAGTCTGGTGCCTCCCAAAGTGAGCCATAAAGTCAGGCTTGTAAGTAACCACAACTTTGGTTAAATGCTCACAGTCACCAAGAAAAGTAACAAGGAACTGATACCGACTGTTCCAACATCACTATTCATGAATAAGGGTTATTGTGCTAATTCCTAGGAATCCGAAAAGTGGCTCCCCAAATAATATGGGAGCTGAGTTTGTCACGTGGGTCAGAGCTATTCCGTTAATCAGAGTAAAAGAAGAGACAATCTTAGATGGAACAGCCCTGTGTGGACCCATTCTCCCTACCAGATTTGCAATGGAGGGTGAATGATCTAATTGGGTAGCAAAGATCAAGTTACATCTGATGCAGAATTTGGGCAGCACAGACCTGTCAAGATTAGAAAGTGGATTGTCATATGTGCACAGAAGTGGATGAATGAATTTCACAAATGTTCCCATAATAGGGACTAATGTTTATTGAACTCTCACTCTGTGACAAAGCACTGGGCTAAGCACTTTACCCAGATTGTCTCATTTAATCCTCAGTGCAGTGCCACAAAGCTCAGGAAGAGCCTTGCCCCAGGTCAGTGCAGCTCTAAGGGATGGAGCTGGCAGCAGTCTCCAGGGCCCACATTTAACCATTGGTCTGCCCCCTCCCCATCAGACCCACTGACATTCTTCCGGCATTCTCCCTGACCTCACTTCCTCCTCCATAAAGCATCCTCTCTCCACAACACTATCCCATCTCTTTTTGCTGACAGGCCCCTAAACCAGAGCATCCCAACAGGTCTGCCACCTGAATGGGTTATGCGTTGGCTGAAATTTGGTCCCCCATCCCAGGGGGCAATAGGGCAGGACCTGGGGTGACCAGACACCCTGGGAAGTAATTAGAGTCAATGTTTATCATTCATGGTTGTTGTATTCTACAAGGTCATTGCAAACATTGAACCATTGCTCCTAGGGGAAATATAGTGTTAGGTGTCTGTGAGCCTCTGGTCATATTTTCATCAACTGATCAATACATAACCTTGTTTTATGTGTTTTTCTCTTTAAAGACACCTTATTTAATATATATTGTTGATTCATTAATATTGAATTCACAGACAACACTGTAACTAATGCCTGAATGAAGCTTCATGCACACATGTGTTTTCTCTATAACACACATCCCGACCTTCTTGCTCTTAGAAACGCTAGGAGCTTAGCAGCACTATGCTTGGGGCCATTTTAAACAGCAAAATCGCTAACAAAAAGCCCCCAAATGCAAACAACGTGACATTAACTGTACCGTGAAAAGGACACACTTACAACATGAGAGAAGAAACAAGAAGGCAACGTGTCGCTTTGTTCGACCTCAGCTGGGAATACGTGCACTGGGCACTCAAATTTTTTGCCTCTCTGTGCATGTCCACGAATGACCTCAAAAGCACCATGGACATTGATTTGGGGGTTACAAACACATTTCAGGAGTAGGAGAATTTGTAAATATGGGATCAGCGTATAGCGGGGATCGACTATATTAAGCCACCGCCTCGCAGCTCCAGACCTACCATCTATATTCCAATCTGTGATGCTGGTGGCAGGGCACTGCAAACACATTTCTTCTTTCCTGATGACTCCAAAAGAGTCCAACAATAAGCAGCATGAGTGGGAGGGTGGGGCAGGAAGTGGGAGCAAGGATTTGCTCCATTCTGCTTGCTGGTTGTTCCTGTCAGCGTCGACTTAGGTTTGGCGTTTCACCCCCACATGGCAGTCAGTTCAAGTTTTTTCCATCCTCTCAGAGCCAGCCTCATCGGGCCCCTCAGAAGGACCAGCCACAGCCAGGCAGTGCTGCCTCCTCCAAAGCTCCATGGACTCCCTCCTCCAAGCTTCTGAGGAACCAGTAGCCTCTGGTCAGCACCCCCTTCTCACAGGTCAGGTCCCAGCTCTACAGGGCCCTATTCCAGGCTTCCAGGTCTGATAATTCCAACTTCTCCCCTTTTATCCTTCAACCTAGAGTGGGTAGCTACAATTCCCCCACCTTGTTTAACTCTGTGTTCTTTACCTTTTCAGTTCTGACGCCCGTTTAACCAATTCCCTGTATTCAGCAACTAGACTGGTTTCTGGCCTCCTGCACTGAATCCTGATTATGCACTGGGTTATCCCACTGCATCACACAAGCATCATTTTCTATGTGTGTCACAACAGCCGAAAGGTTTGGGGAACACTGCTCCCACCACAGGCCCAGGAAAAGAAGCCAAAAGACAATACAGAGTTCATTCACCAAACTAGATGCCTAAGAAATGAACACCAAACTTGGAGTTGAAGGGGGAGCTGTTGAGCACTTACTTGTTCTAGGCAACTGCCTGAGTCCTCCTAGAACTGGGCGTGCCAGCCAGCAATGATTTTCATTAACTCCGAATCCACAAGGCATTTCTGAATGGCAGGTGACATCGTCCCTTTCCTGCTCCAAAGCTAAGCTACAATGACCTTGTGGTTTAAATCGTGACTTCTTTAAATATTAAAAGCAAAAAGGCTAGGATTGCAGTCCTATATTCAGCTTATCCTTTTCTATTAATTACCTGCTATGTTTTGAGCACCAGCGATGCCCATCCAGAAAGATATGCACTTGCAAATGAGGGCACAAGATAGCCCCTACATATGCATTCATTTCCCTTTACAGCCCTACTGGGCTTTCAGTGACTGTTCAATAGTATTTTTCATAATTTCCCATTGTTGCTGGGCTATTTTTATCATTCCCGTATAAAGCAAAATAGGACGCATGATTCCACTGGTAAAATATTTTTCCAGCAAAGCCATTATTGTTTATTTACTTGATTTTCCCCCCAAAATGCAATGATTTATTCCCTACCTTGAAATAAAATTTAAATGATCTCTGAAAAAGAAAATTAAATGATCTCACCACTAAATATCTTATGCCGAGTACACAGAAGTCAATGACATCAGCGTGTGGAGAATTTACAAAACCAGCAGCTTTGAAAGCCAGGTCAACCACACTCCTGATCCAGACTGCCCTAGAAGGGAAGATGCTGAGGTGCTAAGACCAGGTTGTGGCCAAAATTGTACAGGAAATAGTATTTCCACAAGATGGCCAGATTCAAAATTAATCATTTCGGCCAACATATGCCCCGAGTAATGTCAATCTAATAATAATAATACTTTGCAATTTTTCAGTACAGCTCAAATTTCTCTGCTCATATTAACCCGTGAATTTTCAAAAGACTCCCTAACATGAAGAAGGGTTTACTAGGCCTTGACCTTTTCTCTATTTTTCATTTGGGCAAAAATAAGGCAGAGAAAGACTGCTTAACTGTTCCTGGTCTCTCAACTCACCCCTGCATGGGTGGACTTTTGCCCAACCGTCTTTCCTGCCTGCTGGCCACAGCTCTGTTCTCCAGCTTGAGTGATAGGGTGGGAAAACTAGGATCAAGCAAATATTTTCAAAGAGCAATCAACTCTTGATTGTCCATTATTAATGCAGAGCAAAGTCTACACAGAAAATTAAAATTCACATATATTCCAAAACCCAATATTAGCCATTAGTGTCAATCTGCTCAAACACTTCAGATTTAATCAACCCCTGCTGTTTTCCTTTGAGGAAAATCCTTGCAGTGTTAAGAATTCATCTATTATCTTTAACTATTCATAAAATATCTTGGGGTTTGGGAAGCTCAAACTTCTCTTTGATAGAAACATTTTAAGTTTATACATATTCTTATAGGAGAAACAGAATTTCCACAGTCTTGATTTATTTTTAAATCTCAAATGTTAAATTGACATTTTTTTGTAAGATGGATCTGATATGCAAAATAGTTGGTGAAGTCTTTCATAATCTTCTGTCTTAAAAAAACATTAAGATGTACTTTCTTAGGAATAAACCAACTGGAACCCACTAAAAATTATTTTAAAATCATAGTGCTTGAAGTGATCTTCCCTTCTTTTTTCCCCTTCCCCTTCTCCTTCCCCTTCCCCTTCCTTCCTTCCTTCCTTCCAAGCATCAGACCTTTCATTCAAAAACAAACTCCTTTTTGTCTGAAGTAGATAAAATTTAGCAACTCTGGTCAACTTGGGAGTGGCAGATCTTGAATCCTGCCCACTTGGCCTCTTTCTTACCCCTTGAGTTTCCTGGGACTCTAGAGTGCCAAGGTAAACAGTATAAAAATCACAAGCCTATCCCAATCCTTTCCTTTTACAGATCTGGACCTAAGGCCCAGATGGGAAACATTGCAGTGACCAAGGTCAAGCATTTGATAATAAAATAGCCAGGCTTGGAGCCCAAATCTCCAGATCCCTGTCCATGAACTTTACCTGCATCACATTGCATTGGTCATATTGACTCAGCCTTCCCTGTTTGACAGGTTGGGTCCCATTAGAGCTTCAATTCTCCAACCAGTTCTGAAGCTTTCCCTGCCAAGAAAAGGCAAGACACATATGTCAGCATCCAGTACGAAAAGCAGGTCTCTTGACTGCTCAGAATTCTTAGGCAGATTTCCAGACATCAGGTCAAGAACCCTAAGTTAAGGTTATACTCTAATCCAGTGGGGCTAAAGTGTGCCTTTAAAATTACCTAAAGGTTTGTTTAAAATACAGATGCCAGAAATTCTGATTCAGTAGGTCAAGGGTAGGGCCCAGGAATCTGCATTTTTGTTGTATTCACTATTTTAATACTTTATTTTTTTCATTTTTTTCTTAGAGAAGTTGTAGATTTACAGAAAAAATAATGCATAAAATACAGAGGTCCCATATATACCTTGAATTACTATTCATGAAAGAACATTTTAAAAATTGTACTATTAACTTTAGTCCATCATTTACAATAGGGTCCACTGTTTGTGTTGTACAGTCTCTTTTTAAAATTTTTATTCTAGTAACATATATACAACCTAAATTTCCCCCTTTTAACCATATTCACATATATAATTCAGTGCTGTTAATTATATTCACAAGGTTGTGCTACCATCTCCACCATCCATTACCAAGACTTTACGGTAAACCCAAAAAGAAACCCTCAATCTGTATTTTAACAATGATCCCAGGTGGCTCCGATGCAGATGGTCCCCAGACTATGCTTGGAGATGCATGGCTTTAATTGTTCTTTGTCTTTAAAGCCTTCCTGGATGAACTAAAATTGCTTCCAACTTGAGGAACCACAAGCATTTAAACAAGCCTCCAATCTGACAGTAGCATTAGCCCCCAGCCTAGAGTGCCTTGCTCTGGCTGTGGAGTCCTGGTAAATTCCACAGTAAATGGGATAACCTCAGAGGGTCACACTGGGAAAAGCCACAAGAATAGATGTAAAGAACAAAACTCTGTTTTCATGCAAATGGCTGCCACAGAAAATTAAACAAGCAATAAAAAGGTAGTGTGTGTAACAACAGAAAAAGATCTCTTAAGGGACAGCTCATCTAAATTTGAAAGTAACACTATCTTTCAATGGTTATGTGCTCAAGTAGTATGGAGGTCAGCATAAGGAGCTCGGAAGCAGGGTAAGATTCAGAAGCCAGAGTAAAGATCAAATCTTGCACTGAGAAACCCCTGTGCCAAGCTGTGCCAAAGCCAGATGTTTTTACTGGTAATTATTATGAGGATAATTCATTGAACTAAGAATAAAACAGAGCATAATTGTTTACTGCTGCCTGTTTCCCCAGACATGCAGAAAAATGAGAACAATCTCAGAGGTTTTACTCTTGGCTAAATGGAATAATTTTCTCAATTAAGTAGGAATAAACATAGCAACAAAATAATTTGCCTTTACATTATACAATAGTTGTAAATAGACTTCTTATACCTCCTTGCATGGCAAAGTCAAGGTGGGGACAGGCTGCCAAGGAATTGAAAACATCTTGAGTTTGGTTTCCATCTGAAAAGACACAGTCCTTAGAAACCCATTCACGTTGTCAGCCATGGCATGAGACTTCAAAATGCTATTCTTGGTTTCTCTCCTCCGTACTGAACACTTTCCAAGGCCAAGAGATTGTGGGTTGAATTGTGGTAAGATGAAAGATGCTTCTGAGAGCTTAGAGGGAAAGCTTACAGGGGCACAGGGGAGAGGAGAGTGCATATCTGAGAGGAGGACAGAGTGACTGGGTTTTTAGGTGAATCCTGATTATGAACTAAGAATCGATGCTGGCCGATGAATACCCTAAAGATCATTGCAGAGTACACCCTCAGGAAGGGAACTTCGGGCGTGTGGCTGTGGCAGACCGAGGGAGCCCAGGAAGATCTTGCTGATGGGGACACAGAGGGTGTGACACCTTCACATCTATTCCAGAAAAAAAATCTATTTGCAACTGTCAAATGTACATGAAATCAGCCAAGTGTTGTACAGTATAAACCACATTGTAAAGCATAAGCTACACCTATGTTTCTTCTATAGCAGTACAGAAGTTGCTTTTTCCCCCTTAAAGATGATTTTAAAAAGAAAAATTATGAGCACTTTTGTCCAAATAAAATCTCTTTTTATTATACTAAATTTAAAAAGTTTTCCCCCTCCCAGTGGCTATAGCTCTTAGAGGCCCTCTCTCATTCTCTCCTATCACTGCCTCTTCCATTACCTCACTCAGAATTTCTTGAAAAGGAGGGACAAGAGATATGAGCGAATAGGAGTTAGGGGATGTGACCGTGTGCCAACATGCGATGAGCAGGCTTCTGTTCAGTACCAAGGACAGTGGCTCACGTGCTCTCATCGCCACGGCTCCGGCTCTCTTCTCTGCCCCCACCCCAACATTTTAGTCACATAATGCCTGTGAGCAGAGGAGTGTAGACCATATGGTTCAGATTCAAAACTGAAATGGGATCGAATTACCATATAAGAAAAGGTGCTTTCTCCACCGAAGTAATTTTTACCAATCAACAAGCATTCAGGTTTAGAGTGAGACCTGTACAATTCAAACCGTGGATTCGCTATTTCCTTTGGTAAATTTCTCCAGCTGACTTAGTTCTGAGGATGGAAATTACAGACTGGGGTGGGGGTGGGGGATGGAGTGGAGGAGTACTTGTCAGAGCCGCACAGCCAAGTTCCTCCTTGGTGCTTGCTCCCCAATAGGCTGACCCTGCCTCACCTTAGCAAGTCTCCAAGATCATCAGGAGCTCCTAGGGAAGATCAGTCTGAGTCATAGGACCCAACAAGCAACCTACTGCCTAAATCTAGACCCACTAGGATCTTGGAGTTAGAGATCCAACTCTCAAAAACACTCAAGTGGTAGGAATGTGTTTCTTTTGACACCTTCTGCAGTAAGGTCAGAGCACACACATATCCTGGAAGAATGTGCTTTTGCATGATAGAACAGAAGGTATAGAGGATATAAATACCCGACAATTCTGTTAAATGCCTTTATTTATAGAAATGAAAGTTAGGAACCAGAATTAACTGCTGCAATATGAAGAAAGTAGAAACTAATTAAAAATGAAAAGTTTAGCCTGCTTTCGGAAGGCTGCAGCTCCCTTTGAAGGTGCCTTCACAAACAGAAAGAGGTTACAGCACGAAGGGATTATCCCTTTCCTGCTTTAGTCACGGTCTCTCTCTCTCTCTCTCTCTCTCTCTCTCTCTCTCTCACACACACACACACACACACACACACACACACACACACACACATACCCCACATACATCTCAGTTCACTTAGAATACTAGGATCAGAGAAGAAATAAAAAAAGATGGAAGATACTAGCTAACCCCAGCTGACAATATCCATTTTCTCTATTTTAAAGGAAGAAATGAAAGATGAAGGGTTTATATGAATCTGGAACCTAAATCAAACCTAACAAGGGATCAGAGTGCTGAGGATCATGTTCGAGGTCTTACAAGGGGGTCAGAAAAAGCCAAGCAGCAAAGTCGTTGCCCAGGAGAATGTGGGGAGAGCTGCTCTTTTGGAGGCACTGAGGGAAGAGAGATATGGGAACAGAAGCCCAGTGGCCTGAACTGGGGAGCTACCCTGGCTGGCTGGGTTCAGCCTTCCACCCAAATCTTTTCAGGGTTACTTTTGCTCCATGGACAGCCTCACAGTAAAGAACTCTGCAATCCTGCCATGGTGTTCTTTCAGCCCACCTTTACAGGCACTTACACATGGAGCCACCAGCACAGTCCTTGGCACCCAAGTTACAACAATAAATAAGAATTGAGATAAATAGGAAAGAAGCCAGACAGGGAAAACCACATGCCACAATCTTTTTATTATTTTTAATAAAGAAAACATTAATTTGAATAGCAAATTAAAATAGTTTTGCAATCAATACCTATATTGTAAGGTTATTTTAATCATTGAAAATAAAAATCGACCCATTGCCTTTTTGCTACCACAAAATTCTCCTCTGTGACACTCATAATTGCTACCAAGCTTTTCTCTCTGTATTCTCGGGCAACTTTATTCACTGCTCCCTCTATGGTATAGAATTGTCCTGTCTCTCAGGTTGACAAACTTTGACTTTTATTATCCTCCAAACAGAAAACATCTCTCACATTTTTCTTATCCCCTTACCCCAGATCTCACAAATCCCAAACCTTTCTCTCCCAAGTTGTTTCTTCTCCCTGAAAAGATTACCCTCTAGCTAAACAAGACACTGTAGTCTGCTTGGGGGAAATTGTCAATTCTTTGCTTTTTCCGAGACTTATTAACTTGGGCAGGATTTTAGGAAAAGGGAGAAGGGAGTGGGGCCTGGAATTAATATGCTCCGAGCTGTCATGGGTCTAGAATGGAGACTTGGCACTTGGTTTGTTTAAACCCCAACTATTTCAATCCCTCAGGGGCTTTGCTACTGTTGCCAAAACAACCTTTCTAAGCAGAGCTGGATTTTTAGCAACACAATGCTTGAATGTATGATATCTTTTTGCATGATAAGCAATCTTGCTATTGATTCCCATAGGCACTTGGTGCATAATGGTAGTTGGATTTCAATATTGTCAGGAAAAACAGTGGTCATCTGGAAATGCTTATGTAGGTATTCCTGTCTAATGGATCTCAGCTGCCCCCATGGAGGAGATGGGTTTCCTCCCCGAGGATTTGCTCCGAGTAAATCTTCTCAGACAGTTACCTTAGGAACCCATCTCCAAGGTTGGATTGAGTCAAAGCCCAATCATGCTTAATACTTTTCTCTTTCTCAAGGAATATCTCCCTCTTGGGTCACCTGCATGTTTATTTTACAGAGGAAAGATAGTTTCTGATGGTCAGTCGCTTTCTCTCAGAGATGCAATGCTAAACTCAGCTGCTAGAGAAGTGTTGTAAATGAGGAGTACTTTTGGGGGGTGGGGGTGGGAGACTAACACCTCCTAACATGACTCCTGGTACTGCTGAGGCCAGAATCCCAGAGGAGGAAAAGTCATCTTCCTCTCAGACAAAGCCCCATTCTCATTACTCTCAAGATTCCTTATCCTAAAGCCCCACAATTCCCAAGAGTGCCTTCACCGTTGTTCTCTGACCTGTGAGGCCATCTCTCCACCGCAGAAAGCTATCTTCAGTCTAATCCATGGAGACAGTGAGATAAATCTCCATCCTGGGAGAGATAATTTGCAGCCACACCAGCTAAACCCCACGGAGACTCTTGGTTGGGTGGAAGTACCTCCTGCTCCCAAAGGGAATTAAATAAGGGCCTGTAGAAAAATTAAAGTACTGGATGGCAGCTGTGAGGGCTGAGATAAACCAGCCTCTTACCCAGTGCCTTTCTGATGGTGAGGGTTAATTTATCACATGGAATCCAATCACTTCATATAAAACCAGTGCAGTTTTCATTTAGTTTGATGAGGTATATTGCAAGATTTCAGAAAATCAATTTTACTGAGAGTCATATTAAGCCCCAGGGAATATAACACTACATGTACCTCACGTAAGTTTTTGTTATTACTTGGAGGATCGCTGGGGAAATTATATACTTACCACGGAAAAGGGTAATGGCTACCTTCATTGTCTTGGGTAACTCCCAACCTGCTTATCTTTGTGAAATAACCAATAAAAATGGTAGGGCTCTGTATTAGTCAGCCAAAGGGGTGCTGATGCAAAATACCAGAAATCTGTTGGTCTTTACAAAGGGTATTTATTTGGGGTAGAAGCTTACAGTTGCCAGGCCATAAAGCATAAGTTTCTTCCTTCACCAAAGTCTGTTGCCACATGTTGGAGCAAGACAGCTGCCGACATTTGCCAGGGTTCAGGCTTCTTGGGTTCCTCTCTTCCCGGGGCTCCATTTCTCTCCAGGCTCAGCTCCTCTGTTTCCTCCACAAGGTCAGCTGTAGACTATAAGGCTCTCTAGGCTTTGCCTCTCTCCACAAGGAAAGCTGTGAACTGTCAGGTGAATGGCTCGTCTCTTTTCCGGGGGCCTTCTCTCCTTCCTCATCAGAACTCCAACATCAAAACTGCTCCAACTCTGTCTTTTGTCATGTCTTTTTATCTTTGAGACTCCACCCACCAAGGGATGGGGCTCAACGCCCGACTGACGTGGCCCAGTCAACACCCTAATCATAACTTAATCATGCCCAGACCAATTTACAAGCATAATCCAATATCTATTTTTGGAATTCATAACTGTATCAAACTGCCAAACTGCTACAGGCTCCAAACTGATACTTACCTGAGTTCTGCAGAGCCAGAGGCATAAGAGGGAGCAAAAATGACTTGATTTTCCAAAGATGCTAGCCAATTACAGTAGGGATATTACTGACCCACAATAAAAACCAACAGGCATTATGGATGCTGACTTTTTTTAGGAGGTACTGGGGATTGAACTCAGGACCTCATACATGGGAAGCAGGCTCTCAACCACTGAGCTACATCCACTCCCTGAAGTGGACTATTTTGGCCAAGCCTTGATTTGAGTTCTCAGAGTTGTATTTATAAAGGAAGCCACAATGGGCTCAAAATTGCTTTCAACTGATCTGCCAGGTTAATATTTCCGGAGAGGTCTGTTTCTTAGTAAGAACCTTTACCACTGTCACTAAGGAACATTCCTATCTCTGCTCATCTGGTTTCTTGGAGACTTTTGTATGCAAAGCAATAAACCAAGCCAGCTTTTTATGGGACCCAATTTGAAGCTAGTGGTAGGGAACCAATATCCAAGCCAACTTCTGCAATAGCTTCTTTCTCCAAAGGCCAGTTCCAATTGATAGCAGACGGGGAGGGGGAGGAGGCAATAGAGAGAGGGGAGGTAGGGCTGGTTGGAGCTCCATTCCAACTGGATCCCACAAATACCAGAGCTGCTCTTATTTATCCTTGGTCTAGGACTATGCAGTCCAATATGGCAAGAATTGTCTAAATGCAGCTTTTTAAATTTAGATTAATTAAAATTAAATCAAATTAAAAATTCAGATTCCCAGTCACACCAGCCACATTCCAAGCACTCAAATTCACATGTGGCTAGTGGCTACTGTATTGGACAGCAGAGATACAAAACATTCTCACCACTGTAGAACATTCTATTGGACATTGCCAAGTAGCCATTCACTTTTAGGGACTTGGTAGCTCTTTACAAGGGCCTGAGAGTTTGGTTCAGGCTGAAATCATTTTCCATCAACCCCAAGTGTTCTTATTTTCCAGAGCAAGCATGAATTGGGATCATAGATGGCCTCTTTATAGCCTTCAGGTCAGACCAGAATTGGCCTCAGAAAAACTCAGAACTGGTTTTGAAATTAAGAAATGAGGATGAAAAATGTAAACTATAGGACAAGCGGTTATTTGGGGATCTGGAAAAAAAATTTATACCAAGCACAAATTCCCCCGCTGTGCAGATTCTTCATAGAGCAAACCAGACGCCTCTGCAGCATGGACTGTCAAGGTTTCTGCAAATCAAGCTGCAGATTTTTTAAGGATACATTGCCCATCATCACGATTTTTACCTCAAGCATAACAAAGCAGCTGTTCACACAGAGGATTATTGTTCTACGCCTTTGCCTGTAGGGAAATTCAGACTTTGATGCCTCTCACAGAATCAGTGGGGCAGCTGTAACATCAGGAAGTAGCAGACAAATTACCCATGAGAAAGGGCAGAACATTTCAGAAGAGTGTTTAAAAATCATTTTGCTGTGACATCCAGTACCAATTTTTATATGTCAGCTCTAAATTAGATCTGTTTGTTTGCTTATGGGCATTGGTAGAGTTATACACATGCACAACATAGAGCTTTAGCAGCTGTTCATATATATGCTCCTCTTCAAGGTATTTCACAAAAATTAATGAAGGAGGGGGGCAGATGTGGCTCAAATGGTTGGGCGTCCATCTCCCATATGGAGGGACCTGAGTTCGATCCCCTGGACTTCCTGGTAGAAGAAAAAAAAATTAATGAAGGGTACATGCAACCTACCATATGTTCAGTGTAACATGCAACATCTCACAGAGTATGTGATGCAAACTTTGAAACAAAGTCAAGTTCTAACGCTAGTACTTTCTCTTTGGTAGGATTTCTGGGGGATTTGCTCAGCAGTCAACTACCTAATGGACATTTGAACACCTAGTTAAGAGATGGGCTTCATAGTAATCAATTATCTGCATATCCTAGCTTTTATCTGTAATGGAAATTTTAACCTTAATCTCTTTTCCTATTTTTTTTTCTGATAGCCTGTGCAATTTCACATTTTTAAAACTTTGTCATGTTGAGAAAAAGCAACATCATTAAAGTAACAATTTGAAGGAAATAAAAACATTAGTTGCTTCTAAAGCCAAATTTTCGTTTGATGCTCACCACATTGTTTAAGGTAGGATTGTTATTCCCATTTTACAGATGGGGAAAGTATGGATCAGAAAGATTAAAACTCTCACAGCTAATCAATAGGGAGCCAGGGCAAAATTTAAACATGGGACTTCAACCAGTCCCTCCCAATGTCTCCAAATGGTCTTCCCAACTCAACACATCACTCATCACAAACTATACCCAACCCATTAGAGGAAAAGCAATAAAATTGTGCTTGTCTCTGAAGTGGCCCTTCTGTCCTTCATGGGTGCTTTGACAGGGGTGTTTTTCTGCCTGAGAAGATGGCTGCAGTGACATATGGGAATCTCAGGGGGCAAACAGGGTGAAGCCCAGCAACAATTATGAAGAGTCCACAACTAGCCCTCATGGACGAGGTCAAAGATAAGGGAGCTGGGGTGGGGAGCAGGCTACTGGAATCCACCAGTAGGTACAAAGAAGGCAGAGGTGAGTGTTTTTATTTCCTAGGCTGCTAAAAGCAGATACCATGGGGAGCAGAGGTGGCTCAAGCCATTGGGCACCTCCCTCCCACATGGGAGGTCCTGGGTTCAGTTCCCAGTGCCTCCTAAAGAGAAGATGAGCACACAACACACAGACACAGGGAACAGACAGCAAGCGCAGACAACGAGGGGTGGGAGAAATAAATAAATAAATAAATAAATAAATAAATAAATAAATAAATAAA
>JAKSZT010054458.1:27008646-27033200 GCA_026826555.1 Tolypeutes matacus
AAATAAATAAATAAATAAATAAATAAATAAATAAATAAATAAATAAATAAAATCTTAAGGGAAAAAAAGGAGATACCATGAATTGGGTTGACTTAACAATGGGAATTTATTAGCTTACAATTTTGAGGGTGAGAAAAATGTCCAAGTCAAGGCATCAGCAAGGAAATGCTTTCTTCCCAAAGACTGGCTGCTGGTGACCCTTGGGACCTCTGCCACATGGGAAGGCACATGGCAGTGTCTGCTGGTCCCTCTCTTTTCTTCTGGGTTTTGTTGCTTTCAACTTCTTGCTTCCATGGCTTTTCTCTCCCTCTCTGTCTGTATTCATTTCATTTATAGACACCAGTAAGAGGATTAAGACCTATCCCAAATGAGGTGGGTCACACCTTAACTGAAGTAGCCTCATCACAAGATCCTACTTAAAATGGGTTTACACCCACAGGAGTGGATTAAATTTAAGAACATGTTTTTCAGTTGTACACACAGATTTAAACCACCACAGTGGGAAAAGCTGAGGTCAACTTCCTCTCCTGCATCACCTGCAAGCTTTTCCACCTGCCTAGTCCATCCTGTGTTAGCAACCATGCAGCTTTCACAATGTGCTCCTGAGAAGAGGGAAAATCACAGCAGTATTCTAGAGCAGCATTCCTGCCCTCAGCACTTTTCTGAGGAACCCCAGATGGCCCTTTCTAAAGCACAGCATTGCTGCATCTCCAACTGTGTCCTTTTACCTAGTGGACCAATCATTCTACCTGGGCCACAACCAATTGCACCCAGGACTGGTGCCTCAACCAATACAGGCTGGTCATGAGGGTGGTCAAACACCTTTGCAGTGGCTTGGCATGACCCCCATAGGAGTGTTCCATGATGAATGGTGGCAAACTGACCCAAATGGATGTCTCTCCTAATGTTTGCGATGTAGGCTCGAGCTGTATCCCAGAGGACTCAAGAGGTCTGGGTCAGTCTCTTCTGGTCACCTTAAATAACCTGCCTATCACTTAGAGTAAGTCCCAAGGATCCAAATAAAAATGTGAGACACAAAAACAACAACACCAGCTCACAAACGAGATGCTCGCCTCAGAAATCAATTGTTAAGCTATTCTTCCTCACATTTTATCTTCCGATTCTTGCATCAATGGGATAAGAAAAAGTGGTACTGAATATTCTCCCCCAAAAGACTCCCTTAGAAAGTAACCAGAAATTGTCAAATAAAGCAGAGATTATTGCTTTCTTTAAGGTCTGTTGCCTGATTTCTCTTAGGGGCCCTGCTGTGGACAGTGGGGATCTGCCCAGATGTCAGGCTTGAGTTAATTTGCATGATTGTGTTAACTAACCATCAGCCACTCCAATCTAGCTCCAGTATAACCTAAATTAATTGAACCGGAGCAGGTGGTTTAATTTGTACACTATTCACATTTGCAAATAAACAAGCAATTGGGGTTTTAGCTAGAATTTTCTCTTGGGGATAAAGTCAAGGATCTTTGCTTAGGATTCAACCTGGGGAAATTCACACTGTGTGTTCCCCTCATCCCAGACACCAACCCTGACCCAACCACCCAAGCTGGTTGGAATTTATCTCAATCTCCTCTGTACCCCTACTGCCAAGGAGGGTCAATCTTAACCTAGAGGTTAAGCTGCTCTGTTCTGTGTTTCAGGGTACAGGCTCATCCCAGCTACCAGTGGATCCAGTTGTGCCTTCCCCATAAGCAAATGGACCTCTGCTATGCTGGCATCTGGGGCCCTGGAGGCCCAGTGTTTAGACAGGGTTTCTGCCTGTCTAATTCTTCCTGGATTCTCTCTGGTACCTGCCTGGTTTGTTATTTTTCTTCCCAAAACAGGGCCTCCCCACTCTGGCCTTGCTAGTTTCTTTTTCTGAGACTGAAATCCCAACCTGAACCTTAGTCTAGGAGCTGAGATTTGGCTACTAGATGACCAGTTTCCCTAAAAAGGACTGTCTGCCTGCCCAGCCAGGGAGTCCCCAAGACTGAGTTTTGTTCCCCTATTCAGTACAACAACATTCAAAATAGCTAATGTTTGTTACATTATTTTTATGTGTCAATAATTCTGCAGAAGTTATTGCTATTCTTCATACAGTTATAGGTATTATTAGTGAAACTGGATAGTTGAGGAAACAGGGTCACAGGATTTAAGTGTCTTGCTCAAAGTCCCACAGAGAGGAGAGTGGAGCTGGAATTTGAGCCCAGGTCTCTTTGGATTAAAGGCCTGCATTCACAGATGTGTTCATATTACCTTGCCTCCCATACCTATTTGAGTGTTGCCCAATGCCACCCCTTGACCCTACTTCAGGGCAGGGAGAACTGGCACATTTTGGGTGTTAAGGAACAGGGTCAGGCAGTTGGAGATTCCCAAATGCAGCTATAGCTGTGTGGCATCCAAGAGGGAGCACCAAGTCCAGTGAGAGAGGTCTGAGTCAGAAACGCACGCTGATTGGGCAAAATATTTTAGAGACATCCCTCGCCTTTACATGAAGAGAATATAAGGATCCAGTGAGATCTATAGCTATCCTCAGAGATGGCACCCAACTTTGCTCTTTTTCTTTCTTCCTTTCTTCCTTTTTTTCTTTCTTTCTTTCTTTCTTTCTTTCTTTCTTTCTTTCTTTCTTTCTTTCTTTCTTTCTTTCTTTCTTTCTTTCTTTCTTTTTCCTTTCTTTCTCCATTCTTTAATCGTTCTTGCTTTTTTTTTTAAGATTCCAAGCAGAACAACTACTCTTTGCTATCATTAATATGGTACTGTCTCCAAGATTGCTATTTATTTTAGATAAATTGCATTAGACTGTGTCTTCCTGATGAGTTTTGGGAGGTCCTCTAAGCTTATCTGCAATACACTTCCAGTCATCTATCCAGCAGATAGCTAATCTCATTCATGAATTGTTATTAGGTCTTTGGGGCTTCTATTTCAGATGGTGGCATTTCCCAACCCTGTCCCCATTCCATCCTCTTTGAGTCGTAATATTGAGACAATGGAAAGTTTAAGGAATAAGAAATTGACAGGAAAGAAAACAATGAATGGAGGGACTCTAGTCGCACTTTAGGTAGGGTGATCTGACTTTCTCCAATTCCAGTTTGGATTCAGAGTCTCTCAGCTGTCAGGGTTGAGCCTTGTTACTGACAAGCAAAGCTAGGGTTGAAGTCACCATTTTCCACCTTGGCAGAGAGGAGAGAATTAAACAGACATGCAGAGATGATGAAAGAACAAGCCCTGCATATTCCTGACAAACGATTGACTCCACTGGTGCAGACACACTGACAGCCCCTGGGTGAGGGAATGTGAGGGTAACTTCTTTTAGGGGCATTTCTGTTTGGGGTTCAGGGCCATGTGAGGCTCAACTGCTCTTGGAGACTATGAAATTCTTTCTCTCTCTCTCTCTCATCATTAAATGTCCTTCTTTTCTGCAACTAGTTGTGATGGATTTCTTTTTCCTGCAGTCAAAGGACCTTGACCAGGACAGCTTGGAAGCCTTCTAGGCCTCTCCCATCAGTAGATCAGGAAGGCATCAAATTGGCTAGTTGACATTAAATAAGAATAAGATGCACATTGGGTGATTTCCAAGAAAGCAAAGTAGTTTGATGACCAGGCAAGAATTGGGGGCCAGTAAGAACAGATCTGGGGTGAGGGGTTCATGGGGGGAGACCATGTGAGGTTCAGAAACAGGACTCAAGTTAAACTTTATGTGATTCATAACACACCTGGATACCAGTCAGGTCTATAGGAAATGACCTCTTGAAGGGAATGGAAAGCACTGACTATTTTATCCCCAAAGCTTGGCAACTGCAGAAAAGGTAGGCATTTTGAATTATCTGAATTATCTAGACTGCCCCCCCCCAGCATTGATTGCATTCACTGGGCAATTACTCAGCTCCCACTTCACTGGGCCTGTGTGGATTGCTTAAAGAGATTTTGCCACTCCCATATCGAATGAGAGCCAGAGCGATTTCTTTTCACCCCCCAGTCATCCTTTCCTGTAAATGCCTGCCTATTCTCTGAAAGTCTAAGTGGATTGAGGGATTTTTGCCCCATCATAGCACTGAGAAAAACTCAATATTTGTTATTCTCAGATCTTAATGCCTGCTCATGGTGATTTTAATGCTGCTTTTTAAAACGGCTGTGGTATTTTAATAATACAACAATCTTTCTGTTATTGCTGAAACATTACATTATTCAATGTATCCAGTTGCAATACATTTTCTCTGCCCTTGTGGAGCATTATTACTGTGTACTCTTCACAGAAGTATAATTTGGGGAGCAATTTTCCAGCAAACCATTGAAGGTGTTGCATTACAAATGTGAAGTGATGTGCCACTCTGCTCATGTAACCACATTACAAGGCCGGCAGCATTTTTTTAGGGTAAACACTGCTTTAGTGCAGTGATTCCAGTGGGACATGCGTCTGCCCACCATCCCCGCTCCACTTCAGGGGTGTGACTTATAAATTCAGCGTCTGGTGCCAAGGACACACCACCCTGGACGGGGCCCTGACAGACTTCTTGCAATCACCACCTTCCTTCTGGTTCTCTTGTGTCCTTAGTGTTGAATTTCTCCCTGGCCAGGGCAAGTTTGTCACTTATTTCAACAGGACTTGGCTTTCTCTAATGCAAAACACACACACATTGGTGGCCAATAGAGTACCTCCGTCCCATAACTGTGGGCCATCCAAATCCAGAGTCGGGAGTTCTCACGTGAAACTCAGAGCTTATGGACAATCTTGACAGTTTTGACACATGCTACACTGTGGCACTAAGTCTTCCTTTAGAGAAGTCATGTCATTCACCAGGGACCCCACAACTCCCTATTGGCTTAGCCTCTGGGAGTGCCACTGGGCTGTGAGGCTGGACTCTCCTTGTGGACACTGGAGATGGCAGCCCCTGTTTTCATAGCTGTGGGGGCCAGATTCTAAGATGACCCCCAAATTTCCACGCCCTGGTGTACATGGTATGTATAATCCCTTCCCTTTGGGTGTGAGTATACACTGGATATGATAGGATACCACTCTGGTGATTTATGGCAAAAGGGATTCTGCTGATGTAATTAAGGTCCCTAATCAGTTGACTTTGAGTTAATCAGAAGAGATTACTCTGGGTAAGCCTGGCCTAATCAGGTGAACCTTTTACCCTCTTGGCAAGATGCAGCAGAAGATGCTCTACTGCTGGCCTTAAAGAAGTAAGCTGTTGTGCTGTGAAAGAACCACATGGCTAGTACCTGAGAGCAGCCTCCAAGAGTTGAGAGTGACCCCCATTCAACAGCCAGCAAGAACACAGGGCCCACAGTCCTACAACAACCAAACACTACATTCTTCCAGCAACATGAGATCTCAGAAGAGATCGCAGCCCCAGCTGACACCTTGATTTCCACCTGGTGAGACCTGAGCAAAGGACCTTGCTAAGCCACCCAGAATCCTGGCCCACAAAAACTGTTAGAAAATAAATTTGTGCTCTTGTAAGCCTCTACATTTGTGCTAATTTGTTATTTCAGCAAGAGAAAACTAATACATAGCTTATCTGTTTGATCATTGCTTTCATACCTGCATTCATATCCCTAACCATACCAGAATCATGGGAACTGCTTCCACCTAAGACTAGAAAACACACCATAGAGAATGTTCTATTAATTCACAGGGAAGGTGGAGGACAGGGGCTGCAAACTCGAATGTCTCAAAAGATGCCCAGACAAACATTTTCTTGTCCTAAGAGATCTAAGTGAGATTTCTGGAATACCAACGCTGTAAAATATCCTTAGATATCACCTAATCCCATCATTCTCAGGGGAAGAAACTAAGAACCAGAGAAGTCAGAAGACCTATCCAAGATTTAACGCCTTGATGATCAATATTCACATTTTTAACAGCTGGCATAAACTTTATGAATTCTTGACTTATAGGAAGATCTCCTGCCTTTGGTAGTAGGTAATACAAGGAAGTTTGAGGAGGTTGGTTAAAGAACGTCACCCTTTGTTTGAGGAACTAAAATATAACCCCTTGATGCTGCATTAAGTCCAAATGGTTATTAATTTAACATATATCTTTTTCTCAAGCATTCTCAAGAGCAGCCAAGAAAACAAAGAAGTAGCATGTATGGCCACTGCCTTTAAGAGTTTCTAGTCTTCTCAATGAAAATCTCACTGCTCTAGATTTAAGCAATACAGGCTTTGAAAAACAATGCAAGACAAGCAAGACAAATTTGATGCAAGTTGTCAAATATTTTCCTCTGATCCCTTTGCTACAGCCTGCGGCCCTTCAGCTCTTCCCCACCCCCAAGCTCCCTCAACTCTCACTGCAGTGCCCAAGAGGCAAACACACATGTTCCTGATCTTCTGTCCTGCCTAGAACAATGTTTTATTATGTAGGATACAACTCAGTAATGGTCACAAAAGTGGGTTGTGGCCAGCAATTTGAGAAGCACAGATCCAGTAAAGGAAAAGATGTAGGTCGTGCTAAAGAGGAAGTGGCGATAAGCCCACGACGAGCACTCCTTAGTTGTCAGTGGCCAGTAGAGAGAACTGAGATGTGGGAATTTTCCTGGAACTTTCATGGTGGCAGAGGGTACAGCTGCTGTCTCAGCCAGCAGCGCCTGCTTTGTTCTACCTTCAAAATGTTCCACTTTCTGTTTAAGAAAAACTAATTTCATTCAGCTCCCTGGTTCCAGGCAGAGCCACGCCCTAAACAACAGTGACAGCTGCCTTCTCTATTATTAAACATCTCTAAGGATAGAGATGCTAAATCTTCCTTGGACAGATCTCTTCCCTCTGCCCCACCCCGGCAAACCAGCTGTCCCTCCTGCTTTCCCCATTTCTGTCATGGCTCCACCATGCTCCAACCTTGTCATCCCTTTTACCTCTGTCCCTAAGTCCAAATGGTAGCACAGTTATGTCAGCTTTGTCCCTGAATAGCTCCAGGGTCTGCCCTTCTGCTTCATGGCTGCCATGGATGGTGGGTTACCACAATCACCTCACCTCATTCCCAGCATTCAGTCTCCCATTATTCCTTTCCACAATAGACCCCCATCCTCTGGAGTTTGGGCTGGTCATATGGCTTTTCAGCTAGAATCTATATTTCTCAACTTTATGTACAGCTTTTGTGACTCCGTCTGGGCCTGTGGGATACAAGTGGACATGATGTGTCAAATACCAAGTTAGCTTTAACCTAAATTCAAGCCACTTGTCCTGAATTTCCTCTTCCTATCTCTCTTTTACAAGGCAGCAGAGATGGAGTTATATGATAACGATGGCAGAGCAGACTGGCCATGAGTCAAAACTCCTACCCACCCCCCGTGTTTGTTTTTAAATTGAGGTATAATTAACATGTAAAAAATGCACTGATCTTAGGTATTCCCTTCACTGAGTTTTGACAGTTTTATGTCCCTGTGCGACCACCACACCAAATAAGATTTAGACGCTATGTCTACGTTATTTAAGTCATTGTATTTTGTGGTCTTTTTGTTACTGCAGCTTAGACGGTAGCCTAAGTAACACACCTCTAAGTGGTCTCTCCGCTTCCAGTCGTCCAATAGTTCTTCAAATAGATCTTCCTTAATGGCCAGGTTAGATATTTTATATTCCTGCTTGAAAGCTCCCAAGTCTTCCTCACTGTTGCTCTCATTAAAATCAAACCACCTGATCTTTTATATGACTGTCCCTTTCTTCTCTTAGCTGGGAACTGCCCTTTCTTATGATGGACACGATGGTCTCTAACTTGATCCCACCACAATCAGATTTTGACAGAGCTCCATGAGGCCTCTGGCCAAATTACTCTTTATGGTCCTGAAGCTCCTTCAGTCCCATATGCTTTAATTCTCTCTTGGGAAAAGATGGAAGGTGATAGAAATAACCGATTAAATTTCTGACTTGTTCTGGGGTCATACCAAATGTGTATTCATCTATCTTTGAAGGCTAAATTTTATTTAGTTGCAATAAATAGTATATATAGTACTTACAAAGTTGACATGAAATATCACAGTTTGAAAACTGCTTGCTGTTACAAAAGGATAGAAAACGACCTGCCCAGAAAACCCTTAATTGAAGTAATGGGATTATGATTGGATGCCACAAAGGTGATAAGAGGTCAGATGCCTTGAAGTCAATGATCCATTGTGATCAAAACTCATGTCCACCTCTCAAAAAGAAAGGTAGACCCCTCAAAATTTGCTGAGACTTAGGGAAAACATTCATAAGCGGAGGGCCGAAACCAATGAGTTAATACCTAAATAAAGATACCACTTTGTTTGTATAGAAAGAAAAGAGGCAGAAAGTCTGGTCTTTATAGGTCTCCTGGAGCCCTGAAATTTCTAATTATGACTTATCACAAGAAGAGCCAAATATTAGGCCTACGGCAGAGAAGGGACCCACCCTCGATTTCAGCAAGTGTGTAATCCAGCAGGGTTGCAGAGCGCCCAAGGGGGTGAAGGAGTTCTGGCTCTCTGGCCCTGCTGATGCCTGGCTTGGGGCGTTCTCCCACACTTGTCTCTGCTTTCCTTAAAGTAAACCCCATGACTGCTGTGGCCAGAGTCAATGAGAGAGCCACTCTGTCCCAGGCTCCCTGCAAGAGGAGGCTGAAGATTTACTCCAGCCTGGCTCTCTGGTCTCCACCTCTCTGCTGGGCTGGCGCTTGGTGGTAGGCGGGAAGCTCGCCCCGGGTCTAGAGGGAGGAAGGGCTCGCACTGCTCCTGTCCGCACAGCTGGCAATAGGGAACCAGCATGGAACCGCTCTGGGCTCCTCACCAGGCCAGAATTCTGGCACGTATGTTCTCAGGAAGCACATTTCAGCTTAATATGTGTCTTAGTTTCCCAGGGTTACCAAAACAAAGTACCACACACTGTGTGGCTTAAAACAACAGAAACGATTGTCTCAAGCTCTGGAGGCTCAAATCAGAGCAATGCTACCTCAGAAACTCATAGGGGAGACCCTTCTTTGCCTCTTCCAGCTTCCGGTGTTTGCCGGCAGTCCATGGTCTTCCTTGGCTTGTAGATTCATCACTCCAATCTCTGCCTCCCCCATCTTCACATGGCCTGCTCACTGGTGTCCATCTGTCCTTGTGTCCAAATTTGCCCCTACTTATAAGGACACCAGTCACACAGGATTAGGGCCCACCTAAATCCAGTTTGGCCTCATCGTAACTAGTCACATCTTCAAAGACCCTATTTACAAATAAGTACAAAGCCACATGGGAAACAGATGTGGCTCAAGAGGTTCGGCGTCCGTCTACCATATGGAGAGACTGGGGTTCGATCCCCGGTACCTCCCGGTAAATAAAAAATAAATAAATAAATAAAAATAAAAATAAAAAAAGCCACAGGACTGGGGGCTAAGACTTGACCATGTCTTCTTGGGGGATATGATTCAATCTATAACAATGTGGAAGGGTTTCTCATCATTTTGAGAGAACCTGAATGGTGAATGAGTGAATGTGCCCCTTCACTGGACATGTACAAGTAGACGCTGCATGATGTCTGCCAGGAGATTTATAGAAGGATTCTTGCAGTGTGTGGGCAAATGGATGATAATTTCTAAAACATCTACTTGCCAAGACCTACCTGCCCCTCAGCCCCCAAAAGCCTCCTCTCCTCAATCCTGCAGTCCCCTGACTCTTGCCTTAGCTCCCACCTCAGGCTCGATTCTGGCCCAGGATCCAGAACAAATTGTGATCTCCACCAGAAGGGATGTGGGGAGCTTAAGCCCAACCCCCTGGGACTTGAGGCCATGTTGCAGAGTTGTTAAGCCAGACCTGACTTTCCAGTCTAGTTCTAACATCTGGGATGGAGGCTCCCTTGTTTCTGAAAGCAAGCCACCATCATGAACCCTGGTTCTCGGCATGAAATCCTTGTCTCATTTATATTAAATCTCTGGTGGGACCAGACAAGGAACCTACACATGGAGAAGGGAGCGCAGGGTACCTCCAGTCTATGCCTGTGCCATAGGCCAGGGATAGCCGAGAACCAGAACTGAGTCCACACATGCACTTGCACACACACAAACACACACCAAGTCCACCTGCCAAGTTGTTGAGTCCAGGCCCTGGGCCATCAAAATCTAGAGGAAGGCCCACCAACCCATCAAGGCTACACTCTTACTGAGTTCAAAAGTTAAACAGTTTAGCCCAGCGGCCAGAGGGCCAAAGCTGAGAGAGGCAGCCAAAGCCAGCTGAGTCCAAACAGGCCCAGGCTGTTGCGGTGGGGCTGTAGCCAGGGGCTGCCTAGAAACAATTCTGAGCTACTGTGGCCACAGCCTCTGGCTTATGGTCGGCGCTCACAGAGTCCCAGCAGAGGGATGCATGTCCCCAGCCATCAAGGGCACAGCAGGAGTGGACAGTCACTTTTCTTTTACTCATCTCTCATCCCTAGTGAGATAACCAGCCTGGAATCCCAGGGCCCTGGGCAAAGAAACTAAATATAGAACCAGGACTTGGACCAGGCCATCCTTGACAATGGAGGGGAAAAGATGCAAAATTTTATATTCAGTGATGTGCAAGTGCACAGACAAAAAACTAGAGACATAACTAAATCATTGTGGTTATTTTTGATGGTGGGATTATAGCTGATTTTTATCTTTTGTCTGCTTTTCTGCATGTTTCAAATTTTCTGCCGTGAATATGCATTATTGTTAAAATTTGGAAAAGGTTAGTTTTTAAATTCATATGAAATTAGTTTTATGACAGTCATTTTGCAATCAAATCTATTTTGCTTACATGTAGAATTCCTGTTTCTACTCTTCTTCCTTTACAGCGTTCCCCTCTCTATTTTTACTGCCTGCCTTTTAATGCTCTAATAACCCAGCCGACTCCTCCAGTCAGGACTGCTGGGGTGGGGGGGCGGTTAAGTGATGCTGCACACAGAAAACAATCCAAACAGCACAAAGGTGCTTCCCCTGACCCAACTGCCCAGTGCTCCTGGCCCGTTCACACTTCTCCCTCGGGCAGGACCAGCTTCCCACTTCCCTCTGACAAACCCAGTCCTGCAGGTCCTTCCATTCTCTGTCTAAAATTCTGTTCCTGTGAGAAACCTTACACAACTCAGTTCATTTGTTCACAAAATGATTATGAACATCATCGACACATCAGGCGCTCTGCTCAGAGTTGGACACCCCAACAGGGCACTGTGCCAGTCCCCGGTTTAGCTTAGTCTCCCAACCAGCAGGCTTGGAAGGCAAGCCCAGATCAGGATCCCTCAGCCCTCTGGACCGGCTGCTGCAGCTTGCTTGGGTCATCAGATCTTATCCTTTTCTATGAATGCCATGACTTGAGAACGGTTGGGGAGCAGGTCTTTACAACACTGGGTATGGGAGTAGGGAGGGGGAACCAACCAGTAAGTATGACAATAGCAACAGCTAACATTGTCATATTTCATAGAACATGATATGTTGGGGATTGAATCATTTTCCTACAAAAGGCATGTTCAGGTCCCAACCCCTGGTCCTGTGGGTGTGAACCCATTTGTCAATAGGAACTTTGGAGATGCTGTTGGTTAAGATATGCTCAAACTGAACAAGGGTGGGCCTTTCTCCATCGTGGCTCAAGTCCTCATAAGCAAAGGAAATTGGACATGGAAGAAAAAGGCACAGGGAGCAGCCATAACCATTATTATCCCCATTTTACAGGTGAGAAAGCTGTGACACAGGAAGGTAAATAGCTTACCTTGAGGTCGCAAAACTAGTAAATGGCTGGTCTTGGTTTCAGACCCGGGAAGCCTGACTTCAGAGCTGCACTAACTGTGTTGATTCCCAATTACTGACACTTAGAGGAGTGCTCTGTATGTGTAGGCTAGAGAAGGTTCTGTGTGCAACAGGAACACATGGGGTGTATTAGCCCAGGCTCAGGGAGAAACGGAGAGATTTTCTAGGAGGGACAAAGTCTAGGCTGAAACTGAAGATTGGAGATAAGCAGGGCAAGAGGGTGAGAACATAGGTAGAAAGTTAGGCCAGCTGTCCAGGAAAAAGAAGCAAGTTCTGCCTGGGCGGGGATGAGGAGGGACTTTGCATGCCAAGTTAAAGGGTTTGGGCTTTTTCTTAGGAACCTTTTTTCTTAGGGCCATCAAATGATTTTAAGAGGGAAACGCCATAGTCAGATTTGCTTTTAGAGAGATTGCTACTGTTTCAATATGGAGATCAGAGGCAAGACTGCAGACGAGGAGACCAATTACCATTGTCAGTGATCCAAGGAGGACTGGAGCAGGACAGCAGGCAGGGGCAACAGGGGTGGAGAGACTGAACATCTTCCCTGCTTTGCATTTCTTCTGCATCTAAGTTGGAGGGCTCAGCCATGCTAGCATGCACTTGCTTAAATACTGCCTTAGAGCTAGTTGTTCTCTATCTGTTTTGGTTTATATGTCTTGTCTCAATTAGTTTATAAGCTCCCCTGGGAATACGAACCACTTTTAACAAATATACCCCCCAGTGCTTAGCACAGTACTGGACACAGAGGAGATTTTGTTCTGCTTTGAATAAATGGATTATCTTGTTGGTTATATCATCAGCCGTACAGTCAAGGAGTTTTATAATCTAAATGCATCGCGTTGAAATTGAAGACTAGTTCTCTAGCTCTTTCCTTTGGGTTTATATACAATCACAGGCAGAATGAAACTAGGTAACTAATTTACTTAAAATGCATCCATAAAACAGTGCTAAGGATCAGTAGAAATGGCTAATTCTCTGTAGGGGTGTGTGTGTGTATGTGTGTGTGTGTGTGTGTATCACTATGTGTTTGTGTGTACTGAGTGTACAGGGCACTATAGGATATGTTCTTCTTGTTTATCTCGAAGTTGGATTTAGCTTCTTAAAGTCCATTTTTCTCTTCTTTAGACCTTCTGAAGGCTTCATGCACCAAATAACTAAATCATGTCTTGGTAGCTAAACAAATTATGCAAAATTATACACCATGAATATTTTATAATTCTAAACCCTGAAGCCAGACTCCAGACAGTTTTATGTCTGCAGCAACCCATATCATAACCAGATGGATCCGGCTAAAGACAAGTGACTTCTTTTTAAAACTTAACTTTTTTTTTCATTTTGCGTTTCATTTTGCAGTAAGGACATCTCAAAGGTTTTATGGTACATAGGTAACAATATAAATGCATTCCACCTTCTTCTTAGCTGGCTAAAGTAAGTTACTCTCTAAATACGTATAAAATAGCTTAAGGTAAGCAGTGGTCCAACTCAGGCATGCATGAAACAGATATAATATGAATAAACAGTTCTACGATTGCCCATGGTTCAACTGGTTTTATACATTTCCTTTTGTCTTAGATGTTGAAATTGCCTACAAAAATGTGTTTTTCTAAATAATGAGATTTTAGTCACCCAGGAATAAGAGCGAGAGACAGAGTTGCAGCCATGTGTGATCTCAGCACTAAGGAAAATCAGAAGTGCTTATAGGTTGTAGTTGGTTTCTTTCTCAATTACCTTTGTTAGTTTTGATCTTCCCCTTCTAGGTTTAAAAGAAAGAGCTACCCTACGAAGGTTCAAAGAGACCAGCTTAAGAAAATGCCAGACTAGTGAATTACTGAGCCTCTGCTGACCTCTCTCCTTGGTTCCAGGATCTGGAGTCTTACAGGATAATGTTTCAAATTGAGCCACTTCAAATTGACCAGGAATCAGAGAAGGGCGGAGGGAGGTCTGTGTCTCTCCATACTTCCTTGTACTTTTTTTTAAGACTCGGAGAGGAACCGAATAGAACTGGAAAAATTGCACACACCTCCAGCTAGAGGTGGCTAAGGAACACAAACAAATGGAAACAACTGATTTTATAGGAGTGGTGGAATTCTGGGAGATATAAAATATATATATATATATATATATTTTTTAAGTTCGGTTAGTCTTACAATTTCATTTGTTGGATAAACAAAATTTCTTTTTTAAAATACTGATAGCCAATGAGGTTTATCCGAGGCACGATTATTGCTAATTGAAAACTTTTCCCAAGTGCCAACTGGCAACACAACTGGAAAAAGACCTTGAATAAAAGGGGAAAAAGGTAAAGACAAATGAGTTCAAGTGGCTAAGAGACTTCAAAGAGAGTCGGGAGGTCATCCCAGAGGTAACTCTTACGCACACCTCAGTAGGAGCTCATAGAACATCTAAGTGCCTATCACCCCACTCAGTGGGGTTCCTGAGAGCTCCGGAGACACCCTGGTCCTATATAAGGGGGGATAGCCCCAGAGACTGATGCCTTATCAGTGGGTTCTATTTTGGAATCTGTGCTCCTGAGAGTGACAGAATTAGACTCAAATAAGTCCTCCCTGCACATGGTTCACCAGTCCCTTCTATTCAAACCTACATGTGATGCTGGAGTTTCTTAGGTATACTTCCAGAGACTGGAGCCTCCCAGGGAATGGAGAGGGCCTGCATCTGCAGGCAGGATCATCCCACCCACCATATCCATGGGATATAAGCCCTCTCTCACTTGGAGTTGGAGTGGACATCACCATCCCAGTTCCCTCAGGATTGGGGGAAGAACTATGGACTAGAGTGGACTTGATGGTATTCTCTTGTTCACATATCGTGATTCTAGCAATGCAAGAAATTATAACAATGAGGTGGAGCCAGTGGCCACTTGACACTTTTGGGGTAGGGAGGGGACGAGCAGTTGAAATACAGTGGCTTCTTTGGGAAAAAATAAATAAATAAATAAAATACTGATGACTCATGGTAGTACAATAGAAGTTATAAGCATATTTTCAGTCTAACCAGCAGGCTGGGTGTCGTGCGATAGCGATCCCGTCTTCTTTCCCAGAAAAGGGCAAAGGAACGAGAAAAAAAAAGGAAACAAAAAAGACTTGTTATTCAGAGGCCATGGGCAAATCCCTGACTGCCTTGGGAGAGGGTCTGACTCCGGGCACAAGCCCCAGAATGTGTCTAGGAATAGGGTACAACGGAGGTTGGAAACCACCCATGTGCAGGAATCATCTCTCATCTTCTCTGTCAAGCCAGCCCAAAGCAGCAAATAATGAGGAAAAAAAAAAAAATGTAGCACCCCCAGGGTTGGTGCAAAGAGCACAGCAACCAGAGATGTGGGGAAGAATCCTGACGTTGCCACTTCTTAGCTTCGTGGACTTAAGCAAGTTACTTGTCTCTTAAGCCTCAGTGGTTCCGTCTTGAAAATATCTACAATTATACTTACCTCCAGAGTTATTATAATCTTGGAATGAAATAATGGCTTAAAAGCACAGAGTACAGTGTCCATAGCACGGTAAATGCTCAGTAACTGATGAGGCTCTGAAGTCATCTTAACCGAGCCCATCCTTCCATTTAGTGCCCCATCATCTCCTCTCTCTGAAAGCCACCCACGGCTCCTACTCTTCCTCTCTTTTTCAGAAACTGCTTCAGGAATGAATTCCATAAAAGCATTTGTACTCAAGAATGAATGTCTAACAAGACAATGTTATTACCTCTCTAGGAGTATTTGCATTTTAATTGGGGATTAAAACAAAAGTATTAATTTTTAACAGTGCCATTTTTAGGCATCAGCAAGGTAATAGAGGACCGTGTGTTGTTTTTGTTGCATGTTTTGTTTGTCTGTTTGCAGGATGGAATAATAAGGAATCCTGTGAGTCTTCAAAATCATGCAAATAAGTATCTCTTTGAATGGCTGGCTGAGCCTCTATGTTTAACTACCAGTTGACAGGAAATATGAGGACAGAGGAACATGATGAATGACACTAAGAGAATGTAACCAGCAAAACCAGACCATGAGCGATTCTACAGAACAAATAATATTTTTAACAATTAACTACAAAAGAGAGAGATAGAGATGTTGGGGGAACTACTAGTCCTGGGCTTCTTAACCACAGGTCCATGAGCTTGAATCAAAATTAAAAAAAACACTATTTTTGTGGGGGTGTGTTGGTGCAGGTGTGATATATTTATTAAAAAATACACAGTACAGTGTGGACTTAGTAAAGGGACTGTGATTTTCACCTGACTGGCAGAGGGGTCTGGGGGAAAAAAAAGGTTAAGAACCCCTGCTCCAGATTACAAGCTGTAGAGCACATGCTTAACCAATCACAAGGCATGTTCCTCAGTTGGTCCTAACTAAAACTAACAAATTGCAAAAATGAAAATAATGACATTTCTGAGATAATGGGAAGTTAATATCAGTTTAGTTGGATAGCTGATGACATTAAGGATAATCGATCATTTTACTAAGTATGTTTTTAAAAGGGGCCCTTATCATTTAGATCTATATACTGAGATCATCAGGGAGTGGATTGGCAGATGGATGGGGCAAGATCAGCTGTGAGTTAATGGCTGTTGGCGCTGGCCGATGGGTATATGAAGGTTCATTACACTACTTGCCTTAGATTCCTTCCTTTCTTTCTTTGTCTCTTTGTGTGTTTTTTTCACATTTTTAGAATAGGGGTAATAGTATCTAATTTTATATATGTTTAAAATTCTCCATAATAATTTTAAAAAAAAAGCTCTCTTGGTCCAAGCAATCATTTCTCAGGGTCATCTGCAAGGTACCAAGGGTTATGTAAGCAGAATTCTAACCCAGCTCTGTCCAGGATTTATAAGCTCCTCCCCTATCCGCCCCCACAGGCTGCCCTTGAGCAGGTGTGGTGGCTGCTGGGCCAGACTCTCCCCATCATGGCAGGGCTGCCAGCACCAGGGAGGCCAATGCCCCAGCAAGGCTAACGCACAGGGCCTCCTGGGACAACTTTCAGAACCAAAGGCAGCTAGACTTTGGTGAGACCAGGGAGGCCCTCCCTTCACAGAAGAGGAAACCTGAGACCCAGGAAAGGTAGGTGCTCACTGCAGCACTTTCAGCTCCGGAGAAAGACAGAACTGGCTCTAGAATCTTGTTCTGTGCACTCTGCCCAGTGCCATCCCATAGACATTCTTTTTTTTTTAAAGATTTTATTTATTTATTCATTTCTGCCCCCCTTGCTGCTTATGCTCGCTGGGTCAGCTAACCACGCCGTGCGGGCGGGCTTGCCTTCACCAGGAGGCCCCGGGAACCGAACCCGGGGCCTCCCATATGGTAAACGGGAGCCCTACTGATTGAGCCACAGCCGCTTCCCCCATAGACATTCTTGATCACACTTCAGGAAGGAGAGAAGCCATGAGGCTCCCCTCTTCTGAGATATTTCCTGTCTCCCCTATTCCATCTTCAACAAATAGAAGCCCTAGTTACCTAGCCACGCTTCATTTTTTTTAAGTAACTTTATTTTGATTTCAAAAAATAAAATAACAGACAAAAGACAGCTTAACAAATTATAGAAGCATTGCTTTAAAAAATTCTGTCCAGGCACATTTATCTTATTTTAATCCTAAAAACAAGCACAGTTGTTTCTCCAGTGTTCAGAAGTATAAATAAATGAGCACAGATTGGTTAAATGACATGACCAAGATCTCCTTGTTAATGAGGAAATGAAGGGAAAAAAAAGGATTGATCGTATTCCTATCTTATAAAACTCAACCCCATGTTCTGCTTTTTAGTTTTCAGCATTGATATAGTACCTTCTTAGCCTTTGCTACAAAAATATTGCAATATTACTGTTAACTATAGTGTATGTTATATTAGTTATATTTTCCCCATGTATCACCATCTTCTTAGTACCTTATAGTAGAGGAACATTCTTGTATATATTTTATTACCCACAATCCTCATATACTAACAAAATCACTGTGTTATACAATCCCTAGAATATCCTCCTGCTGTCTTTCAATTAATATTAACCTCCCTAGATCATCCCTTTCAGCCAAAATCACATTTATAAATCAGCAGTTTTAGCTATACTCATTACAATGTGCTACCATCAGCTCTATCCACTTCCACATATTTACCACCAACCTTATTAAACATTCTACATACATTCAGTATCAGATCCCCTTCTCAACCCACAGTCTGCCTCCTACTAACCTATACTCTGTAGTTTAACTCCATAAGTTTACTCATCGTATTTAGTTCATATCAATGAGACCATACAATATTCATCCTTTTGTGTCTGGTTTATTTCACTCAGCATACTGTCCTCAAGGTTCATCCATGTTGTCATGTGCTTGCCCAGTTCATTTCTTCTTATAGCTGAATAGTATTCCATAGTATATGTATACCACATTTTGTTTATCCATTCATCGGTTGACGGGCACTAAGATTGCTACCATGTTTTAGCAATTGTGAATAATGCTGCTATGAACATCTGTGTGTAAATATCTGTTCATGTCCTTGCTTTCAGTTCTTCTGGATATATTCCTAGTAGGGGGATTGCCAGATCATACAACAGTTCTATATTTACCTTCCTGAGGAGCCACCAAACTGACTTCCACAGAGGCTGTACCATTCTACATTCCCAGTGGCTGGCATTTTTGAGAAGTTACTTTATATTCAGCAGAGGAAGGTGATAGCTATAGGTAACTTTGGTAAGTTATGCCAACATGCAGCCCAAGGTTTTTCTGTTTTGAGGTTAAAAGAAAGTCCAAATCAAGCCATCATCAAGGTGCTGCTTTCTCCCAGAAGACTGGCGTTCTGGGGTTGGCTGCTGGAGATCCTTGGCTCTTCTGTTACACGGCAAGACATGTGGCGATGTCTCCTGGTCTCTCCTCCTCTTCTGGGGTTCTGTCAATGTCCACCATCTTGCTTCCTGTGGCTCGCCCATGCTTTGTTTTCTGAATGAACAATTTCAGCCTTATTAAAGAGCACAGTTAATAACATTGTGGTTAACGCTCCATGAATTTAGCCCCCAGCTTTAAAAAATTAAATATTGCTGACTCAAATAAAGACTTTTACCACTTCCCAGATTCACCCCCTTGCCCCTCTCCCCAGGGTAATTACTTTCCTGAAAGTAGTGTGTGGAATTATCATGCAGTTTTCTTTCTTTCCTTAAAAAATTTTTTAATCTCTTTTTCATAATTACCAATGATTTTTTTAATGCTTGTACTACATATATGCTATCCATAAATGATATACAGTATAGTATTATCATTCATGTTTTAAATTTTTACAAATATTTTCATATTGTATATATCCTTGCACAACTTGCTTTTTTGTCCAACAAGGGTTTTGAGATTTATCCACACTGATATGTGTAACTCTAGTTCATTCATTTCCACACTGCCAAATAGTATTCCATTGTCTGAGTGTACCACAATTTATTAACCTATTACTCCTGTGATAGACTTTTGGGTTATTTTCAATTTTTCTCTTTTACAAACAAGAGTGGAATGCACATTCTTGAGGTTTCTTTGGGTATACTTGAGAGCGTTTCTCTAGGCCTCTCTTTCACTCCATTGCTTTCCCTCTGCCCACCAAGCTCATGGTTCTGGGATGGGTGTCCTTCCACAGGTTAAGTATTTGTTCTCTGCCTGCCTGGGAAAAGGAAAGGAAAAAGCTGAGCAGGTATCTAATGAATTCAGCAGGTACCACTCTACAACAGAGATTCCCTCACGGGGCCTCACTTTAAGAAAAAGATTTGGGGGACTTAATTCTTTATATAATTGCCCTGTCTAGACCTAACTGCCACCTCTCTGAAGTTCTTGGCAGTATCCAAAAGGGGTCAACACTAAGAGAGCACAGTTAAATATAGACATCTAGGAATAAAAGGCCTAATTAAGAACCAGGAAGTTGCTCTTGGGAAATTAAAAAAGTTTGCCAAGGCATCCTTGGCTGTGCCAAAGTCTAATTTGGCAGGGAAATGCTGATGAGAGCCCCAAATTGAGTTTAAAGAAAACACACATGCACGCAGATTTATCCCCCAAACCACTAGGGCTTACTGGTTGGCTGCTTCTTGTGTTCCCCCAAGTCACATGTTCCTGGAGAGGGAGGAAGGCAAACATGCACAAGGCAATTGGATTAGATTTCCTTGCATGTCAGAGTCACTCTGAAGTATTTTGCATCTTAAAAAAAAAAAAAAAAAAAGACACTGAAAAATCTTACTAATTCAAAATGCATTTCTGGCCCTTCAGACTTGGGAAGGGCTGATGCCATCTATGGGGAAAAAGAAAAGCATTTACCAAGCAAGATAACACTTGAAAAGGCCTTTTTTAATCCTGACATGAGGAAACAGGGTGCAAACCAGTCTTCTAGCACATCCGCTTTTAATGAACTCTGGCTATATCCTATTACTACAGTCTGACAAACTCTATACCCTAATCTGGATAGGTGGTCATGTTTCTTGCAGCTTCTCAGGGGTTAAAAGCAAGCTTGAGTTAGGAATGTTCATCCTTCTGACAAACATAAATTAGATTCTTCAAACTCCACAATACATCCTTCATACAAAATATAAAGTTGTCATTTTGATCTGCCAACGCCGGCATGTCTGTGGCGGCTGTGCCGAGCAGGTTCGGTCATCTCAGACGTAGCGTGTTCTGACTTCACCTGTGAAAGGGGGTTGTCCGTCCCCTCGGGTTCTTGGGTGGATCAATGGAGACAGTGTACTGGAAAGCACTTTGAAAAGTACAAAGTGCAATTCAAATGGATTATTGACAGCCCTTTGTTAAGTGTGCGTTTGATTGCCGAATGTCCTTGAAAGCAATGAGGCATCATTTCTTATAAACTGTTTTATAACTCAGACTTTTCACTAATTCAGAAAGACCTTCCCTCCAATCAGTTTGGCTCCTGTGGTTTTACTCTAAAGTGCAAGAAGCTGTGGGTGGAATCTTAGAGTGAGGGAAGGACTTTAGAGGTCATCTCGCGTCCTAGCCCCGACCCCAACCCCCAGCAGGGATCCCCTCTACCTCTTGCTTGGAAATCTCTGGTGAAAGCAGCTTCCCAGGGAATCTCTAGCTGCCTTAGGAGTCCAAAATCGCTTCCCCCACCAGCTCCAGACCTGCTATTTACAGCAGGGGTCACCAGACTATGACCCACAGGCCAAACTCAGCCCCACGCACGTTTTTGTACAGTCTGTGTGCTAAGAATGGTTTTTACATTTTTTTTAAATAATAGAAAATTTAAAAATATATATTTCATGACATGAAATTCAAATATTAGGGTCTCTAAATAAAATTTTATTGAAAACAGCCACTCCCATTCTTTTTAACATTATCTATAGCTGCTTTCACATTACAATGGCGGAGTTGGGTCGTTGTGACAGGCACCATATGGCCCCCAAAACCTAAATATTTATTGGCTGGTCCTTTACAAAATAATGTTTGCTGCCCCCTGGTCTAGACTTACATAGGCAATCCTCTCCCCTCTAAATGTGCAAACAATGTTAGCATGTCATTGACCCCCACAACCAACCTTTTTAAGGGTCAATTCTGGTTCAGGCTTTGCTGGAAACAGAGGATGTGGGGAAAAAAAAAAAAAAAAAAAAGGTTTATATAGTCCCTAACTTCAAAAGATCTACTATCGAGTGGAATATGGGACACATACAGTGGTCAAAACGCATAGACACAGGAGCCAGGCTGCCTGGACTTGAATCCCAGCTCTGCCCTTAAGTGCCACATTAGCTAAGTTCCCTGACCTATTTATGCCTCAGTTTCCTTAATCTGCAAAATGCAGCCAGTAATAGTATTGATCTTAAAGGGCTGTTGTAAGGGTTGAATAAGGTGATAACTGTAAAGGATTTCGAACAACAGTACCTGACTCAGAGTAAGTGACCACTAAGCATTAATAATTACTATTATAGGCAAACAAAAGAGTGCAATAAAGTGTCATTGAGGCAGTAATAGAAGTTGGTAAGGGAAGAAGAGGGAAACAAAGTGGGGAGTTGTCGCTTCTGTCTGGTGAGGCAGAAAGGCTTCGTGAGTGTTCGAGCACTGGAGGAGAAACAGGTGTCTTCTCAGCAGACAAGTGGGATGGTGGTATTTTAGGAAGAGGACGCTGCATGAGCAAAGATGTCCCAGACTGACCTCATCTCCCCACTGCCACCCCCAGCACTCCTCTCCTCCATTCCTCATCTTCATGAATGAGATGACCCCACTCCATCTGCTCAAGACAAGAAATACTGGGCTCAGCCTTGTCTTCTCCCACCTGCTCATCCTCCCACCGAGTCGTGCTGATTCTACCTCCCATACATCTCTCAACTCCATCTCTCTCTCCTTCTCTAGCCCTCCCAGTCCCTGTGTATCTCTAGTTCCCTATCTCTCTCTCTCTTAATATCTCTACATCCCTCTAATAGATTCTGCTTGCTCCTAGGATCACATCCTACTTCCTGACAGAGTGGGGTCAGGTCCTTCCCTTCCTCTCGGCGCCCCGGCCAGTCTGACTTTCTTTCCTGTCCTTGGAAGTCTGCCATTCTCTCTCCCTGGAAAGTTTTCTCCTGCTCAGTCTCCCTGCAAGTAGAAATGCTTACCATCCAGGTGGCAGTTTCCCTGTGCACAGCAGCACTTCCCTGACTCTGGCACTAGGTCCTTTCCCAACATAAGCTCTCTAGGAACTTTGCACTTAACCACAGTAGGCATTGATTAATCAACTGTGTGCTTGTTTATAATCTGTAAGCTCCATGAGGGCAGGAAGTTTTTTTGTCTGTTTTGTGTAACGATGCAGTAATATATACCCAACCTCTAAAACAGTGACTGACGGGGGGACGAATGTAGCTCAAATGGTTGGGTGTCTCCCAAAAGGAGGGACCCGGGTTTGATCCCTGGGACCTCCTGGTAAAAAAAAAATAATAATAAAACAGTGACTGACAGATGAGCAAAAAAAAATGTGTTAAATTATTATATTTCCTCACTAAATAGTAAGCTCCATGAGGCATGGGCTGTTTCAATCTTATAAACCGAGAGCCTAGCCCCATGCTTGGCTTGTACCAGATGTACTATAAATATTTGCTGAATGAATGAATGACTTCAAATGTATCTCTTGGGATGTGGTTCCCATGATGGCTCTGATAGTCTGATCTGTGGTCTGAAGATGCCACCTTCATCTTCTGAGTGATGTACACTATACAGCTAACAGTGTAGCCTGAAATGGCAAGAGATGTTCAGCAGCCAATCCCACTAACACAACCACAGCATCTCAGATATGGACCGGATCTGATGGATGGTTTAATTCAGTCCCCCATTTCATGTCTGAATCCTTTCTGCACCACTCTTTTTTTTTTTTAATATATATTTTTTATTTATTTTTAAAAGGTACTTAGATTACATAAAATGTTACATAAAAAAAAAAAAAAAAAAAACACACAAGGGATTCCCACATGCCCCACTCCCCAGATTTCCCACTTTTCCCCACATTAACAACTTCTTTCCTTAGTGTGGTACATTCATTGCAATTGATGAACACATTTTGGAGCATTGCCACTAAGCATGGACTATAGTTTACATTGTAGTTTACACTCTCTCCCACTCAATTCTGTAGGTTAAGGCAGGATACATAATGACCTATATCTGTCACCACAATGTCATCCAGGTCAATTCCAAGTCCTGAAAATGACCCCATATTACACCTCTTTTTCCCTCTCCCTGACTTCAGCACCTCCAGTGGCCACTGCCTCCACATCAATGATATAATTTCTTCCATTGCTAGCATCACAATAAGGCTATAGTAGAATAACAGTCTATATCTTATTCCCCAATCCTGAGGATTCTAGGATGGTGATGCCCACTCCAACTCTAATTGAGAGGGGACTTTGATCCCATATGGCTGATGGATGGGACTCTGGTGCTTGCAGTTGTAGACTCTCTTGGTTCCTTGGTGTGGTGGTTGTCCATCCTCACCTCCCCGTCAGCTGTCCTGGGTGAGTCCAATGAACTGGAGAGTAGATGCTGCAACTCCACTGAGGCTCAGGGCCCAGCTGGCACATGGACAGCCCAGAGATTCTCCTGGATGTATACCTACCAACTCCAGCACCAACTATAGGTTCTAACAAAAGGGACAGAAGAGGCATGTGTAGAGAAGTCACATCTGAGTCCAACTCTGTCACACTTGGGAGCACAATCTTCAAAGTAGGGCCCACCAGCAAGGCACCAAACTCCAGAGCTATCTGCCACAACTGCAGGACCTGGGTGTCTCCGGAGCCCTCAGGAGCCCCACTGTTTGGAGTAGTCTCCACTTTGGCAGTCTATGAGATCATGCTGAGACGTGCATAAGAATTACCTCCCAACTCACTTTGAAGTCTCTTAGCCATATAGACTCATTTGTCTTTACCTTTTCCCCCTTTTATTCAAGGTCTTTTTCCAGTTGTATCACCAGCAGGTACTTGGTAGTAATCCCTCAGTGCCAGGGAGGCTCATCCCTGGGAGTCATGTCCCTTGTTGGGGGGAAGGTAATTCTGTATGATTCTTATTATGCCTACCTTTAGCCTAAGCTTGCATACTGCAAGAAGCAATAAGTCACTATTTCCTGAGGAAACCAAACCCATCTTTTGTCAATTCAGCCTTAGACATTCTTTGTGATCCTGAAGAAATAGCTAGTACCACATAGCTTCCATATGCAGGGCTACCTAAAGCAGTGATTTTTTTAATTATGAGTTGTAACCCATTAATAAACCAGAAAATTAACTTAATGGGCCATGATAAGCATTTTTAAATGAAAAATAATAAGATAGGATAAGATAGAATAGGATAGGATGGAATGGAATAAACAGAAAGAATAGAATAGAATAGAATAGAATAGAATAGAATAGAATAGAATAGAATAGAATAGAATAGAATAGAATAGAATAGAATAGAA
>JAKSZT010054458.1:27033210-27309240 GCA_026826555.1 Tolypeutes matacus
AATAGAATAGAATAGAATAGAATAGAATAGAATAGAATAGAATAGAAAATATCACAGTAAATTGAACATAGGGTAAATAATATTTTCTGGAATGTTTGTTTCAGTAATGTTTGTGTTTTTGTGTATTCTGGGTTGAGAAATAAAGTGTAATTCTTCCTGTAATAGTCAAGCAAGTTTGAAGGCCACTATGCTAGAGGATTAGTGAACTTGCACTTTTACATGATGGCCCTTCCAATGTGTGAAGACCAGTCAAGCTGGCCCCAAAGGTCTTCTCCCCAGCTGAACATCCCAACTCTTCCCTGGTTTCCTATACAATGTGATTTAGTTGTCTTCACTTGGAATTTTTTCTAAATTGCTTTTAAAAAGTGAGTCCTGAAAATAACAGTTTGCAACATAGTCTATGCCACATTTCTCTCTCACCATTGGTCTATGTTTTGTAGTCCTATTGTTTTCTCTGAAAGTGAAAGCAGACTAAAAAAATAGGGGTAAGAAATTCTGCCTTCTCTGTTTAATCCATTAACATTATACTAATGGCTCCAAAAGAGAGCAGATAAAGCCCTTCTTTGGTTTTCTTGTTTTAGCTATGATAGTCTCTCAAGATGAACTAAAATCTTTTTTTTTTTTTAGTCGCCATGTCACAACACTGTTGTCTTGGATTGAGTTGCCTGTCAACTAAGTCTTGTTCACACAAATTCCTCCTAAGCCATTTCTCATCCATTCTTAGTTTTGTTTTTGTTCTGTTTTGTCTTGGGCCCCTACTCCAGGACCTTAAATATATACATTTTAATTGCTTCTTGTTGGATTCAGTTCATGCCCCTGACAGCATCATTTTGGATCTTGATAACTATATTGCATGGATTTACCAGTTGTCCCACTTCAGCTTTTTGAGCCAGTTGATATACCTGGCTCCATACATCCAATTCATAAGATTTGTGGTTCAAATCCCTAGTCCCTGGCTTATTCTTAATGTGCCCTTGGGCAAGTTATTTAACTTCTCTGTAAAATAGTATCTATGTCATGGAGTTATGTAAAAATTAAATGATTGTATTAGTCAGCTAAAAGGGTACTGATGCAAAATACCAGAAATCAGTTGGTTTTTATAAAGGGTATTTATTTGGGGTAGAAGCTTACAGTTACCAGGCCATAAAGTATAAGTTACTTTCCTACCAAAGTCTACTGCCACATGTTGGAGCAAGATGGCTGCAGACATCTGCCTAGAGTTCGGGTTTCTTTTGTTCCTCTCTTCCTAGTGCTCCGTTTCTCTCCAGGTTCAGCTGCTGTGCTCTTTCTCCACAAGTCAGCTGTAGACTATGAGGCTCTCTAGGCTTTGCCTCTTTCCACAAGGCCAGCTGTGAACTGTCAGGCAAATGGCTCGTCTCTTTTCCCAGGGCCTTCTCTCCTCCCTCACGATCAACCCCTTTTGTATGTACTTCCTAGGGCCCCCGCTCAAAACTCAGCATCAAAAAAAACTCCAGCTCTGTCCTTTGCCGTGCCTTTTCTCTTTGAGTCCCCACCTACCAACAAGTGGGGACTCAATGCCCTACTGACATGGCCCAATCAAAGCCCTAATAATAATTTAATCACACCCGGGAGAACAGACCAGTTTACAAGCATAATCCAATATCTATTTTTGGAATTCACAAATAATACCAAACTGCTACAATTATATCATAAATATGCATAAAAGGCCTGACACTTAGTAGATATGTAATAAATGGCATATATTATAAAAAACTAGTTTTTAATTCATATTTTCATTCCAGTCACCAACACAAATAATATTTGAACTGAACAAGGGAGAGACAGCTTTATTCTTTACCACAAGAACCTCCCCCCGGGGCTGAGATTTCCCATTATCCCTACCCTATAAGTGCAGTAATTCATACAATTCCCAAGTTTCTTAATTATTAGTGAATGAGCCCATTTTTCTTTTTCTTATCCTTGAGAACATCATGAGAGACTTATCAAATGCTCTGCTGAAATCCAAAAACACAATTCAGTTGGCTTGCCAGGATTTTGGGCCTAAGAATACCACGGGGAAAAAAAAAAAAAAAAAAAAAAAAAACAGAAGGAAAAGAAGAAGTAAGTTTAGCCTGATAGGATTTATTTTTAGCAAACCAGTGCTATATTCTAGTCATCACCAGTTCATGGTACTCACAAATTCTATAACCAATACTTGTCCAAGATGGACAACATGCTTACCTGCCTATAGTATATAAAATCAACTTCTTTTCCAGTTCTAGAAGTAAAAATGTGCTCACCAGCAGTTATTTCAACATGTCTTCATTTCTTTAAGAGTTTTCAATTTTCAACCAGTAATGACTGTAGAATCTCATTTGCAAGTTGCCTCAGTACCTTCCAACATAATTCATTTATTCCAGAGATCTGAATTCAGAGCAGCTACATGTTTCTTATGATCTCTTGAGCCTCCATTGTCACTTACCAGTGCTCATTCTTTCTATACACTTTTGTTCCATCATTCTCCTTGTCAGAGAAAACAGACAAATACAGGTACCACAGAGTTCTGCCTTCTCCAGGCCATCCAGCAACAGTTTCATCATCAACTCCATGCTTTGGGTCTATTTACCCCCTCCCTGATCTTCTTGCCTGGAACAGCAGTAAATCCTACCACACATATACACACCCACCTTTTTCTTAACCTTCCTGACACTCCTCTTGTAATCATTCTTGGTTGCATGCCCTTTTCTCAAAGTCTTTAAACCTGAGCTCATTAAATCCATCACAACTACCATGGCTTCTTTAAATACTTCCCCATTTCCTCTCTCATCAGAACCAGTTGTGACTACAGAGATCGTGCACATCTGAGAACCTCAGTGAGAGGTTCTCTGTTGTAGGGCCACATACCACAGAAGTACAGAAGTGGGCTTGTTCTCTTTCTGGTCTTCTTGACATTGTCTTCCTAATGGTTTGAGAATATGTCCAACTATATCCAGATTTTCTCTTCTTGCCCATCAAGAACCCTAGGATGACACAGCCACTTTCTTCTGTTGGACAGAACATCAAGTCCAAAGCAGCAATTTGCCTTGTTGCTTCTATCCCTTTGGGAGAGCAGTATGCAATCCAATGAGCTTATTAGAGAAGTGCTAACTGCAGCTAAGTGAGCTGTAAATAACAAGTACGTGGTCTTTCTTTTTGCTTTTCTAAAAGAACCCTTTGTAAGTAATAATAATGGTTGTTAACTCTTACACTGCTTTTTTTTTTTTTTTTTTTTTTTTTTTTTTTTTTTGCCAGGCACCTTTCTAAGCTCTTGAAATGCATTATCTCATTTAATCCTCCCAACAGAACTTTCAGTCAGCTCCTATCATTAATTCCATGTTACAGACCAAGGAGACTGAAGCACAGAGAAGTGAAGTGATTTTTCAATGACCATAGCAGAAGTAAATAGTGGCATCAATGATTAGAACCCAGGCCTGCCAGCTCCATGGCCCTTACCTGCCATGTCATATTGACAGGCATCCCTGATTTTGTGATTACTCCATTGATCTTTTTAAACCTATGCTGGACCATATATTTATCTCCATTAAATATTATCCCTGCTAGTTTCACACAGCACTTTGGGCCTATAAATGTCTTCTTGAATTTCGATTGTCTATAAACTCATTAAACACTTTCACTTTTATGCCTAAAATTTCTACTTTGTATATTACCTCTATTGTGCTTCTTATTACCACACTGTGATGCAATAATTTGCTTACAGGTCTGTGAGCTCTTGGATGTAAGGAGCTATTGCTTATTCATTTTTGTTTGCTGAATGAATGAACAAATGGATTCTACATATCCATTCACACCAAAACTCAAAAAATGTTGGGTAGGCTACCTCGAAGGGGAAATAATAGCATTCGTGTTTTTTCAAGAATGATGCTATTCTTTCCTAGTAAGGTTGACCTCCAAGTAGGCTGCCTGGTGGAGTGTGTGAAACTCCCTCGCCCCACAAATTACCTTACATGCCTGCAATTCTACAGTGAAAGGCATATGCCTTTAACCTATGTCTTACCAGTCATTTGCACCTTAGTCTCCTCTCCTCCAAAGAAAAAAGATTTCATGGGGCCTAGGAGAGCATGGAGGCCATGAAAACTGAGCAGAAGAGCACAGAAAGCCTCCCAGAAGGGCCCAGAGCTAGCTCAGTGAGTTCTATAAACTGAAGCCCTCAAATAATAAAAGAAAGGATCCAGAAGTGTCCTTTTATGTGATTCTCAAAACACTTTTCAACAAGATGTAGATGCCTAATTTTAAAGTAGGGAAGAAACTTAAACCACCAGCTTGTATAAAAATGAAAGTCTTTATCAAAGCATTTCTTTAAGAAAATTGCCTCAAAGACCTTGGTAAAAAAAAAAAAACTGAAGAATTAGACCAAATGAGGTCAGTTTAATATGTGTTGCATGTGTCTCTAAAGATGTGAACCAAATTGAATCATACTTATCAGCAAAGTACTGAATCGGCAGAAGAGCCAGCTGCACCCCGAAGTGGCCACTTCTGGGCGCCTGTCTAGGGCTTTATCTTGGCCCAGTGCCCACCCCTCTTCTCAGCACATTTCTGACTTCCCAGCCATCCATACGTGGTGCCGGTTCAGAAATAAAAGGTTGCTGCGATCTCAAGTAAGTGATTTAGCCCTTATTCAGGCATTAAAAAAACAAACACCGACACAAAACGTATACCATCAGCTTGCCAGGTAGCAGCATCCCGTCCCCAGCAACCCCTGCTGTTGACGCTCAGCAATTCCAGTGCCCTCTGCCTCAGTTTTCACATCCAGGCTTAGGGATCGGGCACACAGAGGAGGAAGTAATGTTACCTTAGTGAAGTGCTTTATATTCTCTCATTACTCCATTAGCTTCTTCCTTCCTCACTGGGATATTCTGAGAACTAATGAGATAATGGCCTGCAAGTGGCTGAGGCCCCTCTCAGGGAGTTAGAGAATACCCAGGACACTCAGTCTCACTTCCTCCTGAAAGAGTTCTGGGGATCAACAATGCCCACACGTTTAGATCCAAGGATGACTCTCACGAGGCCACACAGCAGCCACGAGCCACGCTCATTACCTTATAGATCACAAGAAACAGCCTCATTTACCTCCCAGTTCCATCATAATCCTCAAAGCAAATGGTTAGAGGAAATATATGTGCTTCTATAGGAGCCAAAGAATCACATATTTTTAAAGGACAAAGAATAAATAAACAGGCAAAGGAAAACCACTCTGTTCTGACCTGGAAGCAAGAGTTTCCAAATGTATTTTCAGTAAATGTGTTTTTTAAAAAATCCAAATTCATACTGAAAAAAAAAAATCTATTTGTGTGCAGGTTATTAGTAACGATGCTTGGCTTCCTGCGATGTACCTCTGACAAGGGCACCACAGTACACGGGAGTTTACTTGAAACTACGTAAAATGATAGGAAAAAGACCCGGCTCTTTAACAGTCTGGGAGAGATCAACATAACGAACTTATCAATTGGGCAGGTTAGGAAACCCATTCAAGTATTTCTTTGATGTTTTTGCAAATAGGCAGAAAGGAAGTGGGGAGAGAGAGAGAAGGGGAGGGAGGAGGAGGGGGAGAAGGAGAAGGAGAAAGAGGAGGAGAAGAGGAGAGGAGAGAGGAAAATCTCAAGCCACAAGCAAGCAGTTCCTCCTGTGTCTCTGGTTGGTAGATTTTGAGGACAGCCCCCTCTCCAGTTTCAGAGCTTAGAAAAATTTAACTGTTTCTCTGTGTTCTGCTGAAATACTTCATTTCAGAATCTAGCAAAATGTTTTTGTCTTCTCTTCATTCATATTAGGAATTCAGAGGCTGACATCTGAGCAGTGCGGTCTGTGGGAATTAGGGAAATGATGTTAGAGCTATTTAGATTTCTGCTTTTCATACTACACATATATAAGGGGAAGACTTTAAATATTAGATGGAGGAAATAAAATATGGATAAAGAGACACGGCATCCAGGATTGGTCTTTATGGAATAATAATTGCAAACCTCTTTCAGTTCTTTCTCCTAATTGTATCTCAAGTATCGAGGCTGCCTCTCATTAGTTGTTATGGGTGCATTCACCTCTGTAGGAATACATTAGTCAAAGAATTGTGAACACAAACAGCTCTCTCTAAGGCTTTCGGCCCTGGGGTCTTGACAGCTAGGAAATGTGTCACCAGCAATCTATCACAAATAAAGAAGAGTTGAAGTATATCAATGATTTATTATAGAGCAGATAAACAATAGAGTATTTCAAAGTTATCGCCGTAAAGATACCTCTTCATTCACTCTAATTCCAGTTTGGTTTTACTTCCTTTTCGTCTTCCCTTTTGGACTACAGATCCACAGAGTCGAATTAATTCTGATTTTCAGTTTGTGGTACACTCATTGATCCAAGAAAGGCCCCTCTTTCATTTGATTGTTGTTTTCCCTCCTACTTCCTGGCCCCCACTTCCATCCCTCCTCCCCCAAACCCTTCACTCCCCTCTTCATTTAAATATATGTATATCCTTGAATAAGACATAGTATTGCTTTGTGTATGTGTTTAATTTATAAAAGGCAATGTACTATAAATCTCATGGCTCATCTTACTTTTTTCACCCGACTCTAGGTTTTTTGAGATCTATCCTTGTTAGATTTAAATCTAGTGATTCTTGGTGACTGCTTTAATATACCACCATTTCCTTGTCCGCTGCCCTCGCCAAGATCACCTCGCTGGGCCCCAGGTCCTCGCTACCGCAAACAGTGGTGCAACAGGCATCCGCAGGTATTCCCCTCACAGATCCTGGGCAAGCTAGTCTCTGGGGGTCCACACCAGAGGTGGTATTGTTGGAGCCTAGGCTACAGGGGTACTTCAGGTTACTGAGTACTTAAAGATTTCTCTCTAGAATGTTTGTGCCACTTTATACCCCCACCAGCAGCACCGAAGGTTCTCGTTCCCCACATTCCTTTCAGCACTCGATATTAAGATTTCCAATTTTTTTATATTCTGATGATTTTAAAATGAATTGCATTGTAGTTTAAATTACATTTCTCTGATTACCATGAAGTATCTCTTCAAGTGCTTATTAGCCATTTGGGTTTTCCCTTCTATGAACTGCTGATACCCTTTGCCCATATTTTTCTATGTGAGTTTTCTATCTTTTTCTTGCCAATCTGCAGGAGTTTCCTTGGAGCATTAATCCCTTATTGATTTTAGACGCTGCAAGCATCTTTTCCCAATACCATCTGTCAGGTAGGTTAACTGTTTTGAACTGAAATCTTTAATTTTGATGTAGTTATACCCATCAATTCCCCCTTATGCTTTATGTTGTTTGGGTCTTGGTTAAGAAATTCGCTCCTTACCCCAGAGCCACAAAGATCTTCTCCTACATATCTTCTAAAAGATTTGTATCCTTTCCTCTCATACTTAGGTCTTTAATCCAGGCAGAATTTATTTTTGTATGTGTTGTGAGGCAGGAATCCATTTTGTTTTTTTTCCACAGTGAGTCAGTTTGCCCAACATTAACCACTAAATGATCCGTCTTTTTCCCACTGGTTGGGGAAGAAGCTCTATTATATGCCAGTTTTCCATGGGTACATGGTTCAGTATCTGGACTCTCTATTCTGTTTCTTTGATAGGTTTGTCTGTTCCTGCACTACTATTCTACAGCTTTATTATTATTGTAGTTTTGAAATATGTCTTAGCCAACACATTTTCTTACATAGGAGAGAAGGGTGGGGTTACAGTTCTGGACTGGGAATTGTACTTAATGCCACAGTCTATCTTATCCTTGTCCTAGACCATGATTCCTACATGGGGTTGCCGGTGGAAGGGTATCCTACATGTAGATGTCATCTATAACATATGTCGAATTGGGGGAGAAAGGCAGAAATATTTAAGGGATTGCATATTTGTCCCACAAATTACCCTGAAATTAAAATTTCATGTCCTGCTAAATAAGGAAGAGAGTTAATGATTGTTACTCATACTTGAAAGTTAATACCTTGAGAACCTATGGAAATTAAAGAGCTTGATTTCATTAGGCCTCCACAGAAACCAAGTTATTACATATTTGCATATGTAGGGGAAAGCTGAGGCACAAGGTTGTTAGAAATTTGCTCCACTCCAACAGCCAATCTGTAGTACCTTTACAAATAGGTATCAAATTCCTCCTCTGTGTTACCTACGGTAGAAAAAGGAATTAACAAACATGATTTCTTGCCCACATATTACTCTAACAGTGATGGAATCTGGGGTTGTACCTTCATTCCTGGAAGAATGGACCTCTTACAAAGTTGGACAGTTATTTAGTCCATCCTATTAGCCAGAGGCCAATTAAGATACATTTTACACAGACAAGCTGACAATCACCTAGAAATTCTAAATAGACCCTGCCATGGTGGATCTACTGCCCAGATACAGACCTAGCCTATAACTCAGATGAGACATAGTGGCATGCCAAAAATGTCCTCCCAGAACAGGAATTAAATTGAAGTGACAATAAAGTTTCTGGATGCTCAACAGTTGAAGAAATTTCAGCTGAAAGAAAGGGCAGGATATTCAAGCTCGGTTTAACAACAGAACAACCGCAAGATGCTCGGCTGGGAATAACTAGAGAAAGAGGCAGTATATTCATCCAAAATGGAGTCTTCCCCTTTCATCCTCTCTGACTTCACCAGAATCTCATTTTAGACCTGAATTAATTGTGAATAAATATCAGCACTTAAACAGCACAAATAAGGTGTGGCTGACACATAGAAAACATTCAACAATTATCTCTTGGAAACAGTTAATAGAATCAAGGAGTTTCAAGCTGACATTTGCAAGCATGAAATGAAGAAATGAACTGAACATTGTTCCTTTTTTTGTTTTTTCCTTTCACTAAAGTCATATTCCCAAAGGAATTATCTCATTTAAAAATAATCCATCTGTTCATCAAAGTGTTGTTATTCATAGCAAACAATTCAATTAAAGTACAAATAAAAAAAAGAGAACAGCCCTAATGTTTAGTTAAAAAGAATTCAGCATATCAATATTTTGGAAATCTATTTAGTCTTCAGAATTATTCAAAGCTATGTTGTGTATTAATAATATAATGGAAAGACATTTAGGGTTAACTAAATTTTAAAAAGGAGGTTACATAGTAGTATAAGAGTATAGAGCCTACGCTGTCCTGATTTTGAGATAATAAGGGTAGGCTAAACATTTGCTATATTAGAAACCATGCATGTGTCCCCAGACCTAGTTTTTCCCCCTAGGTCTGGTTTTTAGAATGCTGGTGATAAACCAAGCCTGATTTATTATATGACCATCCTGTATGGGAAATGACTATATTTCTAGGTATCTTTGGTCAACCTTAAGAGATAAAGCAGGGGGGCGGATGTGGCTCAAATGGTTGGGCATCTGTCTACCATATAGAAGGACCTGGGCTCGATCCTCAGAACCTCCCAGTAAAAATAAAAATAAAAAAATATAGAAGGCGCGTGGGCTGCCAGTCCCCAGGTGTGGGTGCGCCGTCAGGTCCCACAAGCGGGTGAGCCCCCCAGGCCCCGCGTGTAGGTGTGCCTCCAGGCCCCGCCGAGCCATGTAGCGAGATGATGACATAACAGGAGAGTGACACTAGGGAGAGCCAAGACGAGATGCACCAAAAAATGAACTAAGGTGGCACAGGTGGTAGGACGCCTCTCTCCCACATCGGTGGTCCTAAGGATCAAATCCCAGTGAAGACAGGAGAAGAGAGGGCAGGAAACAGACACAGAGAATTGCCCAGTGAATGGACACAAAAACAGCAAAAACGGGGTTGAGGGTGGGGGATGGATAAAAGTAAGTAAATAAATAAATAAATATATTTTTTAAAAGTTTTATCATCTAATAATGATTGAAGTGATGAAAGCACAACTGTGTGATTATACCAAATACCAATGATTGTGTATTTTGGGTGAATTGTATGCTTTATTAATATGTATCAGTAAAATTGTTTAAAAAGTTAAAAAAAAAAAAAAAGCCAACAGATTTCTGGTACTTAGCATCAGCACCCCTTTGGCTAATACACTTAGTACAGATTATAATTTTTTGTTGCTGTCTTGGCAAAAAAAAAAAAAAGGAATTTAGAGCCTAGAGCCAGGTGTTCAGGTTCAAATCCCACTTAGATTTAATAGCTGTGAGGCTTTGGGCATATTTTTAACCTCTCTATGCTTCAGTTTGCCCACCTTCAAAATGGGAATAGAAATTAAATCCACCTCATAGGGTTTTTGAGAAGATCAAATGAGTTAATACACAGAAAAGCAACCTGAAGAGTACCAGTTACATAGTAAGAACTCAATAAATGTTAGTTTAACGCTATTATCAAAGGAGTATCATCTCATATCTTTCTTACTTATGTTTTATCTATATAAGGAAAATATCTGTAAAGATATTCCATGAAATTTTAACAGTTTTTATCTTTGGAAGGTGGGATTATGGATTTTTCTTCTTTTGACTTATCTGCATTTTTCTGATTTTTCCAACCAGAAAAACATTGATTTCCTAATAAGGAGCAACTAATTATTTTTAATTTTTGAAAACAGATCCATGAGAAAGCTACGGATGGGGAAAACGGCACAACGAAATAACCAAGAGATCCGTGCAAGTAAACAATTGTGAGTCATATCCCTAAACACAAAGAGGGATGAGGGAGGCGTTGATGAGGGGAGTAGAGGAAAACGGGGGAGAGGGACATTTTCCGCCTAATTTCTTATTATTTTGTGGTCAAGGTTAAGGTTCAATAAGGCAGCAAAATGAACAAAGAAATGAAGTGCTGTGAGAGGTTGTGGGGACAAACATCGACTGGCTCTGGTGTTTTGAAAGGCACTGGATGATTTCATGACCACTAATAACATCTGCAGTCCTGCAGGGCAGGCTAATGGCAGGGGTAATTAGAGCCTGCGCTCTAAGACAGATGACTGCTTGCCAGAGCAGGAGAGCAGGCCCACCCCAGGGGAGCACCGCCCATGCAAAGTCCAGGCCAGGAGAGGGCAGGGCCTTGCCAGGAAGCACCCTACCTGACCTAGGAAGGGGGTGGTCTGGGCTGGCCTCTGTGGGCAGACTGGTAGCTCTTAAAGGAAATAGTGGGTGTGGAGGCAGCTCAGGGTTTGGCTCTGAATATAAAACTGGCCCACACTAATATCCTGCAGCGAAATGTTTCCACACTTCACATATCCAGGGTTTAGGATTACAAAAAAGATATTAACTTCAAAGAAGTTATACAATCAGTAAGTTGTACTGTTGACCAGTATTACCCAGTGATAATTATGCACTGGTGGAGGGGTTTTTCAGTCACTCAAACGAAGAAGTGGCCATTTCAAAGCATAAGCTTTCTTCATGGATAAGGGAAACAATGGGGTTATCATGAACATTTTGGTCTTTCCTGGTCTCTAGTTCTTCGATCAAGATGACTAGTATACTCTTTCTAAAAGGTTTTTTTTTTTGTTTTTTTTTTGTTTTTTTATGAAATGCAAATATGTATTTTCAAAGTGAAGATTTCCATCTAGATAAATCTCAGAATGAACCCTTCTATCCACGGATGGCTCACTGTAGAGGATGAGAGGGTGTCAAAGGAGAACACTTACAATGCCACTTGGGAATTTGTCCCAATAATTTCACCTAGGCAAAAACGATGTCAAATGACTACATCAGTAGACTTTGGTATGAGTTTCCTTTCTTGGATATATTATACCTCCTGATGCATGCTATGCAATTCTAAAAAGAACCCTAACTTCTATTTAAACATTTCCAATTGAACAAAAGTGTTGATCTCAAATTTGTGGAATAGAATTGAGAATCCAGAAATAAACCCTCACCTATACAGTCAACTGGTTTTTGACAAACCTACCAAGCCCACGATGATGGGAAAAAACAGTCTCTTCAACAAATGGTGTTGGGAGAACTAGATATCTATAACCAAAAGAATGAAAGAGGACCCCTATCTCACCCCCTATACAAAAATCAACTCAAAATGGATCAAAGATCTAAATATAAAAGCCAGGACCATAAAACTTCTAGAAGAAAATGTAGGGAAATATCTTCAAGACCTTGTAGTAGGTAGTGGTTTCTTGGACCTCACACCCAAAGCACGTGCAACAAAAGAAAAAGTAGATAAATGGGACCTCCTCAAAATTAAACACTTTTGCACCTCATTGGACTTTGTCAGAAGGGTGAAAAGGCAGCCAACTCAATGGGAAAAAATATTTGGAAATCACATATCTGATAAGGGTTTAATATCCAGGATATAGAAAGAGATGTTACAACTCAACAATAAAAAGACAAATGACCCAATTAAAAAATGGGCCAAAGACTTGAATAGACATTTCTCCGAAGAAGAAATACAAATGGCAAAAAAACACATGAAGAAATGCTCAACATCACTCACGATTAGGGAAATGCAAATCAAAACTACAATGAGATATCATTTCACACCTATCAGAATGGCCACTATTAAAAAGACAGAGAACTACAAGTGTTGGAGAGGATGTGGAGAGATAGGAACACTTCTTCACTGTTGGTGGGAATGCAGGATGGCACAACCACTATGGAGGACTGTTTGGCAGTTCCTAAAGAAGTTGAATATAGACTTGCTGTGTGACCCTGCAATACCACTACTGGGTATATACCCAGAAGAACTGAGAGCAGTGACACGAACAGACATCTGCACACCGATGTTCATAACAACATTATTCACCATTGCCAAAAGTTGGAAACAATCCAGGTATCCATCAACAGACGAATGGATAAACAAACTGTGGTCTATTCACACAATGGAATATTATGCAGCTGAAAGAAGAAATGAAGTCATAAAGCATATGGCAACATGGATGAACCTGGAGGACATTATGTTGAGTGAAGCAAGCCAGACACAAAAGGACAAATACTGTATGAATGCATTACTATGAACCAAATATATTGTGTAATATATTGTTTGATTAAAAAAAAAAAAAAATTACATGTATCCATTACATTTAATTGAGAAATGTATATATTTATTCATCTGTGTTTACCTTTTAGTTTTTAATTGCTTATGTTTTCAATTATTAAATGTACAAAATAAAGTTAAAAATAATAAAATAAAATAAATAAATAAATAAAAAAGAAACAGCCTAAATACTTGAAGATTTGAAATGGAATCTGGAGTTGGATAAGCGTAGGCCTTGGGACAGCTCTTTTTCAACATATCTTGTAGTACTTTTTAAGTCTATATGCATATATTACTTCAAAAATTTTAATTTTTCAAGTTAAAATGCATCTAATCAAAGACTAATCTAAAACACTTTGGAGCCTAGTTCTTTCTTTCTTTTTTTAAGAATCAGCCATCATTTATTTTGTACATTCAGTTTTTCAATTTAAGCAATGAAGCACATTAGAGAAAAACTGGGAAAAAAATAAATGGAAAAAAAGGAAGTCATGTTACCCATAATCCTACAACTCTACACAACCTTTCTAATCATTTTCTTTCCAAGCTTTTCATATGCAAATTTTATAGTTGCAGTTATGGCTTCCATAGAGTTATGTCCTGCTTTATTTTTTTTTTTGCCACAACATTATACCATGATCAATTTTCAACTTGCTGAGCAGCATTAAAGCCATCTTTCTTCTAGACTTGACAAGACTTTTTATTTTTGACAAGACTTTTTGATCTGACTGTCACACTCAACAAACAGATTGCCTCCTCTCACTCCCTCCCTCAGGCTATTCTTGTTTATGTTCTTCAGACATGCCAACCTCTTGCTCCTCTAAGGCCTGTGGCCCCGGGATGCCCTTTCTTAAGATGGCTGCTTCCCTGTTGCCACGCAAAAGTCAGCTTAAATGCCACCCACCCCCACAAAACCTTCCTTGACCTTCAAGACAAAGTGGGCCCCTTTCTTCACACAGTAAACACCATTTTCATCACAGTAGATTTTACTCCCTGATACTGAATTATTTATTTCTTAGTTTGTTTGTTTATTTACGGTTTGTTTTCCTCAATCGATGGTAAGCTCCGTGAAAGCAAGGATCATATCTGTGATGTCGCCCACTCTATCTCCAGCACATAGAACTAAGCGTGGCACAGAGAAGGCATTATGTAAATATTTCTGAGGTAAATGAATTAATAAATGACTGAACAATAAATGGAAAAAATACTAATGGCTTCAGGCCACAGAGAGAAACCTGGGACTAAACAGAAATCACAGAGGAATTATTGAACAGTGAGTCAGGAGATCTGCTTCTAGACCTGGCTCTGCCACTACCCAGGTGTGTGACTTAGCATAAGATACAATTAGCCTCTCAGTACCTAGTTTTCTCACCTGAGAGATGAGAGGGCAGGAGTATGTGGCCTCCATCATCTGTTTCAGCAGAAGTACTGAGGCTTACCATTTGGTAATTCCCTGCGTCGCTAAAGGTTTCTGTTGTGAGTTTTGGAGGATAGCTTTTTGGTTCAGCTTCCCAGGACAATGGATGAATGGAAATTTCAATCAAACAATTCTCTCTTTCTTTTTTTTTTTTACCTGTACAATGTCGAGCAATAAGTTTTCATCTTTCTTGTCTCTGTCTTTTCTCTTGTGAGAGAGGGATCACGTAAATTGATCACTGATAAGGTAAATGAAGAGGTCTGAAATTGGAGCATGCCCTGATATACAGATGGGCGATAATCCTTTAGGGAAATAATATGGAATGATGATTGACAGCACAAAGCCTGAGGTCAGATACATCTGGTTCCAGGTACTATCCATGCACAAGGAGGGTAGTAGCATACTACTAAATGCTAGAGATGGACTATAAGGATTTGAGTCCCAGCTCTGCCACTTACTAGCTGTGAAACCTCTCGTGTCTCAGTTTCCCATCTGAAAATGGAGATAATAAAGTCCCCACTTTATTGGGTTTTTGGGAGACTCAAACAAGTCCAAATATATAAAGCACTTTGAACAGTAAGCTCTTAGAACACACATAGTCTCTGCTATTTGGGTTTGCTGATGTTGATGTGTTGTTATTGCTTAATCTCTCCAAGTCTGTTTCTTCATACATTCACTCAGTCAATGAATATTTACCAAGTGCCTCTGAAGAATCATCATATCACTTCATTAAGTTGAGGCTTCTGAGACTCCATTACAATGCCTGTAGCCTATGAAACTGGGGTTTTCCTTAGGTGTGCGAATCTCTCTTGCCGTAGCTCTCAAACATGCTTCTCTGGCAATATATTGAGGAGAGAATTCCCTCTTGAATGTGCTGGCCATCGGTGGGCACATTGCCACCACTGTATGCAGTATTTCCCTCTCCGCCACGGTCCTATTAGAGGTTGGAGCACACTGTGCTCAGTCGACTCTCCTAACAACCTGTCTGGGCCAGAACAAGCAGAGGATGTAAATGATAGAGAGAAGCGGATGCGCAACTCAAAGTTGAGAAATACAAAGACATTTCTTTCGAAGAAAGAAAGAAAAAAAAAGATGGGTCACAAGGTACTGGAAATTGTCTCATCCTTTCATAAATAGCAATAGGCAATGATGAAGTTTGGATCTGGTCTTCATCTCTATCCTCAGTTTGCCTATCACTTCCCTCATTCCCATTCCCAGTCTTGTAGGACTCCTTTTGGGTTAGGTATTTGGATCAGTGATAGTGGGTAAGAAATAAATATGTTTAGAAGTAAATATTGGCAACTTGAAGAAAAGTGCTATATAATTGCTAGAAGTATGTTTATGCACTTGCACACAGAAGAATTAAAATTTTAAGTTCATCATAAATGAAAATAGATCTTGAGTGTATAGGTATTGAATCATCCTTGGAGTACTTATATTTCACCTATTATTCCATATTTAGAATTAGCATCAATCATTGATCATGTTCTCTCCAACTGCCTTAATAGGATTTCAAACTTCAAACAGAACTCATAATTTCCTGCAAGAGCTGATAGTCTTGTATATTTTCTATCTCCCTCTATATATGCCACAAAACCTAGAAGTTAAATCTTCACACTCCTATTCTCTCAATCGCCCATATCCAAAACAGCAAATTCTATCAAATCAGTCAATTTCTATTTGTCTCATGGCCATCCTATTTCAAAAATAATATATTTAGGATGTTCAAAGACATAAAATAATAAAATCTATAAAACTGAATAAGAAACCAGTAAACAAAATGCAGGCAATACTGTAAAAAAAAAAAAAAAAAAAAAAAAAATCGGTGGATATGAAAAAGAACCAATTAGAAATATTGGTACTTTAAAAAGTCATTAAAATATAAAAAACCAATAGATACAATAAACTTTCAATTGGATGCAGTTATAATTAGTGAGTTGAAAGATAGTACTGAAGATGTTACCCAGAATAAAGAGAGACACAAAGAAATACTGAATATGAAAGAGGAATTAAGAGATGTAGTATGGTAGCTTTTCTCCCAAGATGGCCACCATCAATTCCTTCCCTCCCTGTACACAGATGTCAATCCTCTAGCAAGAGGTGGTGTTTATCCCCTGCCCTTGAATTTGGGCTGACCTTAGTAAATTGTTTGACCAATAGAATGTTGCAAGAGTGATATCTGGGACTTGCTTTACTAGGTCCTTAAAATTCCTGGGTCCCTCAAAACACTTGCTCTCAGAAGCCAGTCACCATACTGTGAGATACCTGAGCAACATGCTGAGGACATGCAGGGGTCCCAATTGACAGCCCCTGCTGAGCTCCCAGCCAACAGTCAGCATCAACACAGGCATATGAGTGAGCCTCCTTGGATGTCCAGCCCAGCCAAGTCTTCAGATGGCTGCAGCCCCTGCTGACCCCTGACTTCACCTGCACAAGAGATTCCAAGCAGGAACTGCCCAGCTGAGTCCAATCAACCCACAAAACCATGAGAGGGAATAATAAATCATTGTTTTAAGTCACATTTTGGTGTGGTTTGTGATACAGCACTAGATAATCAGAGCTCGGAGAGGGTAGACTGAGAAGTTCTGATTTACCTCTGATCTATATGACAAATTTACCCAGAACCAGGAGAGATATTCAAAGATATATGAATACATCTGATGACCTGAAGTTCCCAAATGAGGTCCAACTGCATTTTAATAAATAAAATAAAAAGATACAGTTTCAAGGGGAAATTTACCCAAGGAAGGAAAAAGTCTAAACTGGTGGCCCAGGCTTGCAAGTTGGAGGAATGTACTGGTTCAGGGGCAGAAAGAGCTGATGCAATGGTAACCCGACAGCAGGAAGAGCAAGGGGGCAACATGGACATGGCCATCTTCATGAACCTGGGTCCACCAGGATTCTGTGCAGGAGATGGATTGTAAAGCTGGCAGCCTAGGAGGTCAGGGTGAGGGCCAATCAGAGTGGGCCTTTCACCTCCAGGGACAGGTACTGGTTTCCTCTCCTGACAGGCAGGTGAAAGGGGGACTGCTTAATGGTCAAGCCTAATTCATCCTGGGGATTCTCAGACTATTTGGAGAGGAAAACCCAAGAAAATCTGAGGTTCCTGCTGATTGGACAGATGGAGCCTGAGCCTTCAAGATTTGGGTGAGAGGAATTGGTGTCTTAGTTTGAAGATACAGTCTGATGAAGGAAGAGCATTTGGGTTACTGACTTTATCTCCACCATCCATATCCTTAAGAAAGGATATAAAGAGGTGGAAAAATATTTCAAAATGGTAGCTGATCCCCAAGCTATAGGATAATCAGTGAGGCCTTCCCCAGCCACTCTATTTAATACTCTACCCCTCCAACCTAGTACTCTGGATCTCCCTCTTTGCTTCCTTAATAGAACTATCACTTTAATTGCTAATAGCTCATTTTTTCTTTCTCTCCCACTAGTATGTAAACTTCATGAATTTCAGAGCTTTTTATCTGTTTTGTTCACGTGGAGGGGGAAGGGGTGCTGGAGGAGCAGGTGTTGGGGAGGCTGGCCCTTAGCTAGAGCTTTGATGCAAGGGAAGCAAAGTCCCTTTTTTCAAGGGGCAGGGACTGGGAGATTGCCAAAACAATGCCCAGTGTGGAGCTCCAGTAGGTTGGCTAGAGCTCCAGCTTCTAAAAGGGTTTTTGAGTCCTAATAGCAACAACAAATTGGCTGCCTTTTGCAGTGTTCCACTGGCCACCTTATCTGATTGACTAACCTTCAGGATGTCAAAAAGATGAATTGTTCACCTTATCTCGCCTGGCTTTACAGGACAAGTTATCAGGAGGAGGATCTGTGGGGCTCGGTTTTCCCCCTCCCTTTTGGTATTTCCTACCTTACGTGCTGCCAGAGGCGATTATAATGGTAGAAAACTAATCGCTTCTCGGCCTTTTGGCTAAGATCAAGTGTAGTAATGGTAGAAAACTAATAAACTGTATGTATAAGCTTTTCTTTCCGGTAGAACAAATATAGGATGTGAGGTTTTTTCCCCCCTATTTTAATCCTTGCTTAGTCTTTTCTCTTCCTCACCTATGGAATTCAGCACTTGACTCACTAACTGCCCTCTTCCTTTGTTCATGCTTAAAGCAGGAACTTCAATGACAACACTTATTTAGGGCATTCTTTTCCATTTTCTGTTTCTCTTTCCCTCTGCCTCTCCCCCTCTTCTCTTCTCTCTACCCTGCCCCCTCCAAAACCCATTTTATTTGTTTGAAATTACCAATACAGTATTTCCCACACTGACAGTGGCAACCTGAGTTTCCAGTCCACTGCCCAAATGATTCACATTATTTATGTGCCTCTTCCAGGCAGAACAGGTAGTAAGAGATCCTAAGAAAAATGTAAGTTTGCCTGAGTGAGTTCATAATTCTAGTTACTTCTGAATAGACTAAGTGGACCTATATAATTAAATGTTTGTAGAGCTTCCCTAATTGGGGGTGCTGGCCCCTGCTTTGGAGTGGAGTGGGGACAAGGCTGGTCAGCAGGTCGTGCAGAGAGGAGGTGGGCTTGCCAGGCACCCACACCCTGCTTGGCCTCACTTTTCTTGGGACCTTTGCTGCCTACTTCCCAGGCCTCATCACCCAGGCCACCTGGGCTCCTAATAGCTCAGGGCCCGGGAGGAGAAGGCAGGGGTCAGAGACGGCTCTGCTTGCCTTGTGCTGCATCCTTAGAAGGAAACTTCCTTAATTCCTAACTAAGAGAAAACACTCCCATACATGACAGCACCTTTCAATTACTGGTAAATTATCTCCCTCCCCTTTCCACCTGCAAACATATACCCAGCTTTAATTCAGATAGCCCTATGATTTAAGAAGTAAGAACCTGCAGGAGAGCCTTTATATGTAGATTCTAATTAATTCTGCCACAGATTGCTGTGGGATGGTAGATGACCTTCAAGATTAATAATTCCTCCATTTTAGACTGAAATCACCAGAGAATTATGTGAGTAACAGAACATTTGCCACCAGCAGCTTACGTCATGTGGACTGTCCCATTTTTCCTGCAGTTGTGCCATCTCTGAGCCTGGCTAGCAGGAGGGAACTAGGCTGGCCCTACCTGGGGCTCACTGTGTAGCCTTGGGCAAACCCCTCAAAGTTTGTGTTTCCTCAGCTGTAAATTAAGAATTTAACTAAATTACTTCCAAGATCTCTTCCAGATTTAAAATTTTGTGAGCCTTAGATTCTAAATTCTATGAATCTGAGATTCAATTTCACTACAGTATTAATCCAAGTCCAATTCATCATAATTAACCCCTACATATCCCCACAAGAACCTGACTCATTGGTGACTTTAAGTACTTTTACTTTAAAAAAAAAAAAAAAAAACTTTTTATTGAAATATAGCATACATGCAGAAAAGTACGTATGTACAGCTTGATGAATTTTCCAAACTGTATGTGCACTTGTAACCAGCACCCTGATGGAGACACAGAACGCTACCAGCACCCACAGAAACCACTCTTTGAAATCTTGAGTACCTTATTAATGCTTTACAAATAAATTTCCAGAAGTAATCTGCCTCCCTCCAATTCTGTCACTTAGGCAAATGCATACAGAGTTCACACTTAAGACAACAGGAACAAAATAAGTGATTTCAGGAGTTATAGGTGGTCGTCTGCTAGCCAAAGAAAAAGGTTGTCAAACACAGAAGAGACACAAGAGAATGAATAAAAGGAGAAATGACTCAAAAATAATCATTGTGGCAGTGGTCAATGCTATCGATGCATTGGGTGTTCCTGCCTGGATGTGGAAATCAGCCCATTACTGAAGGGAAAAGAGCAGCAATCAGAACACATTTCCAACACACAGTCATGGTTCACTTAGGTCACTGAAAGTAACTCCTTCCATTAGAGAAAAACAAATGTTCAAGGTTTCGCACAAACTCATATAAACAACATTATAAACACAATATAACTTCTGCCTAGATTTGTTTTGAATCCCCATATCAGCTTGTTCAGAAGTCATTCTGTTACTTTCACGGACCATGAAATCAAACTGTGGAGCTTGATTTACACTCTGTGATGGCTCAGGGTGGGGAGGGGAGAATAGATAGCTGTCCTCTCCTAGGGCTGGAGGGGGGATAGGAATTTTAGATCTGGGAGGCATTCAGAGAACACCCTGTCCAAAGCCTCCTTTTTAAGATGAGAAAATAAGACCCAGAACGGGGAAATAAGCTGACCAGGGTCACACAGCCAGCAAGTGGCAAAACCAGGCCTGCAGCCACCACCCATCTGTTTCTACCACATCACCATGCCCCCTCATTCTGTGCCCTGCAGGGCCAGCTCACGGATGTGGAGTTACGTTACCCACTTTTGCAGTCTCAAAGGTGGGGGAGACAGAAGGCGCTGACACCAAAGCTGACAGCAACACCTCCTCTGGTCTGTCCCTGGGCGAGGTATGCAACGGGCCAAGACCATCTTTTGCCCTTTCTCTTTCTGGACCTCGGTGTAGGGAATTGAGGTACCCATACCCCCCAGTTCAAGACACACCCTCATCATCACTCTATGTAAGCTCCCTCTCTGGTTTGGGGAAGGTATCTGTTTGTTCCCTCCATCCTGGCCCCCATTCTCATTTCCTTTCCTCCTGAAGGTACACATTCTAATTAACCTGACACAAGCATGCCTTGTAAAAGGTGTGGTTTGCAAGTCATCTTGGTTTGCTGGGGCTGCTTTAACAAAGTACCCCAGCCAAGTTGGTTTAAATAACAAGAATTTATTGTCTCGTAGTTTTGGAGGCCTGAAGCCCCAAATCATGGTGTCAGCAGGATCCTGCCTTCTCTGAAGTCTATAGTGTCCTGGTTGTGGCTTGTTGGCAATCCATAACTCAGCCCCTGCCTGTCACGTGGCCATCTCTCTCTCCCCATCTGTCTCCTACTCTGCTGTGCCCAGATTTCCTTTGCTTCTAAGGATGCCAGTCATACTAGGCTAAGGTCCACCCTCATTCAGGTTGGCCCCACTTTAACTCATAGCATCTTCAAAGATCCTATTTCCAACTGGTTCACATCCACAGGACAGGGGGCTAGGACTTGAACATGTCTTTGTGGGGGACATGATTCAACCTATAACATGAGTGTACATGTTTCTAAATTACATCCGTGGTGTTGTGCTACAGATTTCTTTCTGCTTCTTCCTTTTTTCACTCACCACTGTGTTTCTGAGTCTATCCATGTAGCTATATGTACGTTCAGTTCATTTAATGGTTGCGTGGACCACATATTTATAAGCTCTCATTAGCAAAGGATGAACTTTGTCTTTGGCAGCCCCCAAACCCCCTCTTGCTCTGGCCACCTAGATGCCCTGGCCCTGTCTTTTCCTGCCCCCGGACTTTGGGCTTCTCCTCATCTTTTCTATCCATCCAAGGCCACTGTCAAGTGTCCTGTTCCTTAGGGGCCTGTGAGGTCAGACAAATCTGTTCAATGAGTCATTATTATTTCTATTCACACAGTCACATGGCCACTCCATCAGGCTGGGCTTCCACCGTCTTACCCCAGGTATTAACTTATCTCTCTACTTCCATTCTCTACTCATCAAAAGTTTTTTTCAATACACACCACAAGGCTCATGTTTCCAACTTTCTGCTTTCTACACGTTCTTCCTCTGGAGAGAAACTCCAGCGACTTCTTGCTGACCACGAGAGAGAGCAGCTCTCCTGACTGGCCCCCATCCGTGTAGTTAAGGGAATGGGCCGAAGCCAGATTCTCTGGGTTAAATATTGGCTCTACCATTTACTAGCTGTGTGGCATTTGGGCAAATTAGTTAATGTCCCTATGCCTCCGTGAAAATTAAAATGAGTTAAAGCGTTAAGCATTTAGATCAGTTCCTGGCATATAGCAAGTACTCAATAAATGCTATTTTTATCATTACCATTCAGCCTACCACATTGGTTGGGGATTGCATCAAGTTCCCCACAAAAGGCACATTCAGGTCCTAAGCCCTGTTCCTGTGGGTGTGAACCCCTTTTTAAATAGGACTTTTGAAGATGCTATTTTTAGTTAAGGTGTGGCCAAACAGAATCACGGAAGGCCTTAGTCTAATGTGGCCTATAGGCAAAGGAAACTGGACATGGAAGTAGAAGCCAGAAGTAGGAGAAGCCGGGGTGCCATGTGATAGAGGATTGCCATCACCAGAAAACCACATAGACTTTGGGGAAAGCATGGTCTTGCCGACACCTTGATTTTGGACTCCCAGCCTCCAAAACTGTAAGCCAGTAAATTCTTGTTGTTTAAGCCAAACTGTTATGTGGTTTTTGTCATAGCAGCCTTGGCAATCTAATGTACCATCCCAACACAATTGTATTTCAGTTCCACTGTCCACACTATATTTTATGTATATATTCCCAACTTTTTACTTTGCTAGTTTCATATCTTCCCCTTCCCTCAGTTTAGCCCTCCAATCTGCATTCCTCAGAATAAAATTCCACCTCCTCTACCAGGGTTTCCCCACTTTCAGCAGCAATCAGCTTCAAAACAATTACGGCACATCTTGTCCATATCACTCTTTCTTTTGTTCTTGATTGTATCTTGCTTCAACTTGCTATGTATCCTGAAGAAATCCCAGAGACTCACATGGTTAATTGTCAGCACAATGTCATGCTCCAAAAAACACAATCTAGCAATTAAAATTAATTGCTAATGTTTCAATTCTTTATCCATCTCTCTAGCAAATGTTAAACAAAAGAGTGTATTATCAATGTGTGACAAACATCACTAAGAACAAAACAAACCCTCTCTCAGTATCTCCCAGGTGGAAGGCAGAGGTTCTCTACTTGGTTCTTTCACCATCATCTTCCTTTTTGCCTTTCCCAGAAATAGCCACTAACACTTCCCTATCAGGATCTATGGATGATGGGGCAGCTTCATTTCTCCCAGTCTTCTGGGAAAACTAGACTGCTGTGAAGTTTAATTCTCTCACCTACATTTCTGTGGAAATCTGATAAATGTAATTCTCTGCTTCATCATAGTTATTTAACTTTGCAGTAGTCTTGTTGGTTGGGTAAGATTAACCATAGCCCAGCCCACTAGATGGACTTAATTGGCAAAACCACTCATTATAATCTCATCTTCTTTGTCATGGTCAAAGGATGGGCCTGAGCCAGTATTCACATGGCCTCTTCTGTCCATACTAATTGACTAGTCTAGTCACAGTGAACTGCAGGGGTTAGGCTCACAGTAGAGAAGAAAGACCTGGGGCTGCTGCAGCCTTTTTACCACCATGAGGAGAGCTAATCTGAAGATGAAACCTCATGGAGGAAAGCAGTATCTAGAAAATCATAGAGACTCAGAGCCAGAGCTTTGATAAAATTGTCCCTGAAAGGTGGTGAAAATAAATTCCTTTTGTTGTTTGAAACTGTTGAGCTGGGTATGCTCTTAATTTGCAACCAAAGGTATTCTAATTTAAGTAGAACAGAAAGTTATTTTAATTGATCTAACCTCAGTGTCTTCTTTTGTAAAATGGGATTTTTAAAAAATTACCTACTTACAGGATTATCCTGAGAAATAAATGAAATAGCATATTGAAGTGCCTAGCTCCATGTCTTATACTTCATAAATAAATAAGCACTTAGTAAATAGTTTTCTTTTCCTTCACCCCTCTCCCTGAACAGATTGGCAATTAGGAGGAAGATAAGATATAAATGTATCCAAATACAAAGAGAAGAAAAAGAAAAGGGGGAAAAAAGTGTTGCTGTAAGCCAAATGAATATGCCCATTTATGGAATTTAGCTTCTAAGTCAGCAGATGAGGAATAGGATCCAAGATGGGCTTTCTTAGGTTCCTCGAGTCACATCGCAAGAACCCCACCCTCTCTACCTCCACCTGCAGCAAGCCCTGGCTCCTATACATTTGTCCAACTCCCCTGCACACCTCTGCTCCTGGCTTAGTGGGCTGTTACATCAGTGAGCAATTGTCCCTAGTTGGTATTTGTGTGACTAGAACAGAAAACAAGGAAGAGCCACAGCTATTACACCTAATTGACCAAATCAGCATGGAACACATTCTCACCAAGGGGAGGATAAGACTCTTTTATTTCCACTCTTCCACTTTGGGAAATGGGTAGAGGATCCTTAAATAAAGAGTGTAAGACTTGCTTTCTAAAAAGAAAAAATTGGAGGTTATGGAAAATTTCAAACATCTACAAAAGTGGACACTATTATAATGAACTCTCATATATCCCTTACCAACTTCAATGGTTATCGCCTCCAGGCCAGACTTGTTTCATTCATATCCTTACCCGCTGTATTAGTCAGGGTTCTCTCAGAAAACAGAATCAACAGGAGATATTTGTCAATAATATGAGATTTTATAAGAGTCTCTCACATGACTGTGGGGATGCACAAGTCCAGGTTTCGCAGGCAGGCTGCAAACCAGGGGCTCCAATGAAAGTCCGATGAAAGGTCCTTGATGAGTATCTGGGAGAAGCTGGCTGTCCAACAACGAGCTGGGAACTTCTCTCTGAATGTTGAAATCACTTCCCCTTTTAAGGCATTCAAATGATTGGATAAAAGCATCACCCACTGATGATGCAATCTCCCTGATTGATGCAGATGTAATCAGCCATCCATGCAGTAAACTCACTGGTGATCAAAGTCCATAAATTATCTTGTATTACAATTAGCCCAGTGCATGCTGGACCAAACACCTGGACACAATTACCTGGCCGAGTTGACACATTAGCCTAACCATCACAGTCCACCCCTTGTCAACTCAGCAACCATACACATTATCCTAAACCATACTTAGTCTCTAAGTAAAAACAATAACAGACAAGGATACATATATATTTCCACCTAACAATGTTCAACTCCCCTGCATACAACTGGAAATGCATTAATTCCCACAGAATAGGATGCAAGTCCTTGGGTAATATTCACTCTTAAACTTGACATCCTTAAATATTATTATGTAGAATTAACACAACTTTTCATATGATAGGGGAAAAGGTTGGGGAAGAAAACAAGAAATTTGTTTTGTGTACAAATACAATCATACTCATAATGAAACAAGGAAGAAGAGTTCATGACTATTACAGTCCTCATTTCTGTAACTGGTCACATGGCCGAAGTTCATATTTATCACTTCTTGCACTACCCATTCCATGTTCCTGTTACCTTCAGCAAGCACTTCAGCTGGCCATGGTTCTTTGCCTGGTGGGGTGACCCAAACTTTCATTCCCGAAGATTCTGGGCCATTGTTAACCCTGCCTGAATTGGTTTGTTGCAATTTTCCATTGACTTTAATCACAGGACATGGCAGTACTAGGAGATGCCCTAGAGGTTCTCCTGCATTCCAGGCAAACTCTTCTTTACCTCTGTTATATAGATATAGTCCTATTTCCCCTTGATAGTCAGGATCAATCACCCCAGCCAGTACAGTAATTCCCTTCTTTGCCTGTTGATTCACAGGTAAGAGGAGCCCAAAGCGGCCAGGTGGCAGTCTTAACTTCCAGTTCAATGGAATCATTGTTATGTTCCCTGGTGGTAGCACTCCTCCTTTTGGGACTAAAACCTGTAGACCAGCACAGCTTAAGGATGCAGGCACAGGAAGCAAAAAATTTTCCTAGTGGGTCACTAGGGGTAATAGTGAGTGGTGCCACTCCCATTTCCACCCCTTGATTCCTGGACCCATGAATCCTGGTTATGGGAGAAACAGCACCATAAAGAGGATGCTGATTCAGAGCATACACAGCCTCCTGGAGAACATTGCCCCAGCCCTGCAAGGTATTGCCACCTAGTTGGTGCCGTAATTGAGTCTTCAAAAGGCCATTCCACCGTTCTATTAATCCAGCTGCTTCAGGGTGATGGGGAAGATGGCAAGACCAGTGAATTCCATGGGCATGTGCCCATTCCTGCACATCATTTGCTGTGAAATAGGTTCCTTGATCAGAAGCAATGCTGTGTGGAATGCCATGGTGGTAGATAAGACATTCAGTAAGTCCACGGATGGTAGTTTAGGAAGAAGCATTGAGTACAGGAAATGCAAACCCATATCCAGAGTATGTGTCTATTCCAATTAAAACAAATCACTGCCCCTTCCATGGTGGAAGTGGCCCAATGTAGTCAACCTGCCACAGGTAGCAAAAAATTTTACTAACCAAGTAGCAGGCCTTGGTGAGGGGAAGTCCATGTTGCTGAGCCCATACATAACCTCCATCCCTACCTCCATGGCCACTTTGTTCATGAGCCCATTGGGCAATGACAGGAGTGGCTGGGGAAAGAGGCTGAGCATTAGCCACAGAGCAGGTCATCTTATCCACTTGATTATTAAACTCTTCCTCTGCTGAAGTCACCCTCTGGTGAGCATTCACGTGGGACACGTGCTTTTTGCCCACTCAGAAAGGTCTATTTACATAGCTCTTGCCCAGACCTCCTTGTCACCAATTTTCCAATCATGTTCCTTCCAAGTCCCTGACCACCCAGCCAAACCATTGGCAACAGCCCATGAATCAGTGTGCAAACACACCTCTGGCCATTTCTTCTTCCAAGCAAAATGAACAACTAGATGCACTGCTCGAAGCTCTGCCCACTGGGAGGATTTGCCCTCACTGCTATCCTTCAAGGATGTCCCAGAAAAGGGTTGCAGTGTCGCAGCTGTCCACTTTCAGGTAGTACCTGCATATCGTGCAGAACCATCTGTAAACCAGGCCTGAGTTTTCTCATTGTCAGTCAAATGTTTGTAAGGGACTCCCCAAGAGGCCAAAGCTGTGGGCTGGGAAAGAGAAGGTAACATGGCAGGGGTGGTGACCATGGGCATTTGGGCTACTTCCTCACATAACTTACTTGTGCCTTCAGGACCTGCTCTAGTCCCATCTTGTATATACCACTTCCACTTTATTATGGAGTGCTGCTGTGCACACCCAACTTTATGGTTTCGTGGGTCAGACAATACCCAGCTCATGATAGGCAACTCAGGTCTCATGGTAACTTGATGGCCCATGGTTAAGCGTTCAGTCTCTACTAAGGCCCAGTAGCAAGCCAAAAGCTGCTTCTCAAAAGGGGAATAGTTATCTGCAGAGGATGGCAAGGCTTTGCTCCAAAATCCTAAGGGTCCACGTTGTGATTCCCCTATAGGGGCCTGCCAAAGGCTCCAGACAGCATCACTATTTGCCACTGAAACTTTCAGCACCATTGGATCTGCTGGATCATATGGTCCAAGTGGTAGTGCAGCTTGCACAGCAGCCTGGACCTATTGCAGGTCTTCCTCTTGTTCCAGTCCCCAATCAAAACTAGCAGCTTTTCTGGTCACTCGGTAAATGGGCCAGAGTAGCACACCCAAATGAGGAATGTGTTGTCTCCAAATCCAAAGAGGCCAACTAAGCATTGTACCTCTTTTTTGGTCGTAGGAGGGGCCAGGTGCAACAGTTTATCCTTCACTTTAGAAGGAATATCTCGACATGCCCCACACCACTGGACACCTAGAAATTTCACTGAAGTGGAAGGGCCCTGTATTTTTGTTGGATTTATCTCCCATCATCTCTCATGCAAATGCCTTACCAATAAATCTAGAGTCTTTGCTTCTTCTTGCTCAATAGGTCCTATCAAAATGATATCATCAATATAATGGACCAGTGTGATGTCTTGTGGGAAGGAGAGATGATCAAGGTCCCTGCAGACAATATTATGACATAGGCCTGTAGAAATGATATACCCCTTAAGCAGGACAGTGAAGGTATACTGCTGGCCTTGCCAGCTAAAAGCAAACTGTTTCTGGTGGTCCTTACTAATGGCAAATGAGAAAAAAGCATTTGCCAGATCAACATCTGCATACCAGGTACCAGGGGAAATGTTGATTTGCTCAAGCAACAATACCACATCTGGGACAGCAGCTGCAATTGGAGTCACCACCTGGTTAAGTTTACGATAATCTACTGTCATCCTCCAAGATCCATCTGTTTTCTGCACAGGCCAAATAGGAGAGTTGACTGGGGATGTGGTGGGAATCACCACCCCCGCAACCTTCAAATCCTTGACAGTGGCATTAATCTCTGCAATACTTCCAGGAATCTGATATTGCCTTGACTTACTATTTTGCTAGGCAGGGGCAGTTCTAGAGGCTACCACTTGGCCTTTCCAACCATAATAGCCCCCACTCCACAAGTCAGGGATCCAATGTCAGGATTCTGCCAGTTACTGAGTATGTCTATTCCAATTAAGCATTCTGGAACTGGGGAAATAACCACAGAATGGGTCCAGGGACCCACTGGACCCACTGTGAGACAGACCTGAGCTAAAACTCCATCAATCACCTGACCTCCATAAGCTCCTACTCTGACTGGTGGACCACAGTGACGTTTTGGGCATCCTGGAATTAATGTCACTTCTGAGCCAGTGTCTAATAATCCCCGAAATATCTGATCATTTCCTTTTCCCCAATGCACAGTTACTCTGGCAAAAGGCCGTAGGTGCTCCTGGGGAAAGGTGGGAGGAAGACGAACAGTATAAATTTTTGGCAGTTTAACAGGATCCTTCCCCAAGGGGATCTGGCCTTCTCCTCATTCAAGGGGCTCTGGGTCTGTAAACTGTTTCAAGTCTGGGAATTGATTAAGGGGCTGTGATTCTATGCATCTGTAATTTGTGTTAGGATTTTGTACACTTGACCTAGAACTCTTCTGCTTATACAGATCCAGAAGAAATTTAGTAGACTGCCCATGCATTTCACCTTTGGAGGCTTGTTGTGATTTTAGTCTAGTAATGGGTTTCGAAGACAAGAGGGGTGGGGAGTGTGGGTAAGGAGAAAGATTAGAGATGTCTTGAAGGCTACTGACCTCAGGGAATTCCTCTGCATTTTCTTCTGGTGAGACAGGATTAAACTCTTCAGGCAGGAGTTGGAAGACAGATTCCTCAGCACAGACTGGAAGTTGGGCAGTGCATGCTGGAGTTCGGTTGGTACCTATCTCAGGGCTGGAAGGAAGTCCGGACTCCCTGGGTCAGGCTGGAGGCTGGATGATACAAGGTTGACAAGGTGTGGTCTCCACAGGGCAGGCCATGGCAGATTTATCTGGTAAAGTCTCAGCAGAATTTAGGGTTCCAATGTCCCCACCAATATTATCATCATCCCATATGTCTCCGTCCCAATCCTGGGGGTTCCACTCCTTTCCAATCAATGCCTTCACTTTAATTGCAGAAACCCTGGGAGGTTGAGATTTTAGTTTCCTCTGTAATTCTGCTACTCGTACAATGAGAGTGTGGGTTTGATTCTCAGATATCTCAAGTCTGTGGCTACAGGAGACAAGATTTTCTTCCAAGGCACACGTAGAAATTTTCATGTCATTCATGCATCATTTAAGTTTCAAATTTGAAGAATTTAGCTCATCTCTTTCTTTTGCAGCAGTATCCAGAGTATCGAGGAGGAGCCAGCCAACATCATTATACTTTTTGACTCTACAAAATTCTGTTAAGGTGTTGAAAACGCTCTCACCCAGATCCTTGGTTTTTGTAAGCCTGGAAGTAGGGGAATCCAGTGATGCTATTTTGCATATCTCTATTGCCAGCTCATGCCATGGACTGTTAGCAACCTCTTCATTATTGGAAAGGAAGTCATTAGTACCCCTGAGTCCAATTAGAGTAGAGAGCCAATTACAAAACTCCCAGAACCACCTCAGACATCCCATGTTTAAGACTCTGCTCCTCAAGAACCACTCCCAGTACCAAGCTGTATTAGTTAGGGTTCTCTTTGGAAACAGAATCAACAGGAGATATCTGTCAATAATATGAGATTTTAAGAGTCTCTCACCCAACCGTGGGGATGCACAAGTCCAGGTTCCGCAGGCAGGCTGCAAACCAGGGGCTCCAATGAAAGTCCGAAGAAAGGTCATTGATGAGTTTCTGGGAGAAGTTGGCTGTCCAACAACGAGCTGGGAACTTCTCTCTGAATGTTGAAATCACTTCCCCTTTTAAGGCATTCAACTGATTGGATAAAAGCGGCACCCATTGATGATGTAATCTCCCTGATTGATGCAGATGTAATCAGCCATCCATGCAGTAAACTCACTGGTAATCAAAGTCCACAAATTCTCTTGTATTACAATTAGCCCAGTGCTTGCTGGACCAAACACCTGGACACAATTACCCGGCCGAGTTGACACATTAGCTTAACCATCACACCTGCTTACCCATTTTCTGTTCTATTCTTGAAGCAAATCCAAGATATTATATCATCTTATCAGTAAAAATTTCAATATATATCTCTAAAAGACAAGGACTCTTTTCAAGCATCACTATACTACCATTATCATATCTAAAAATGAACAATAATCCCTTAAAGTCATGAAAATTATGAACAAAGTTTCTATCCTTCAATGATTATTGTTTCTATATCTGGTCACTCCATCCTATCAAAATGCTTTACAGTACCTAAGAAGTAGTTAATAAACTAAAAACTGCCAAAGTATTTAATTAGATGAGGATAAAGGGTTCATAAACAACAAGTTGAGACTCCTGGAGTAAAGCTTTTCTAAAAATCTCACTACCAGGTTTTAAAACCTGGAAAGTAATGTGTTAAAATTTCATCTGATTTAGGGGTAATAATAGCTGTTTGACAAATTAGCAACTAAAGAAAGTATTCCTATCCAAACAACATATTAAAATTTCCCCCTTAAGGTATCCCTCTAAATATTTTGTTTTCAAGGATTTCATAACAAGTGAAGACAAGAGCAAGAATGCATCATCACTCACTTTCCCCTCTGCCTCCCTGTTGGATACCCCCAGAAACATGCTTAAAGTGTGGATGTTTCTGTACTCACTCTAGTTCAGCTGATTGAAATGTGGTTGGGGTAATGCATATTCCTGCTATTTCTCCCAGTCCTGGGCATCTTGTGTTTAACAAGACCCTCATATCGTGGTTGTATTACCATTCTCCCAGTTGTGTACTTATTTTAGGGGGGAAAAAAATCTTTGCTTTCTTATACCTTTTAAAAATGTAAAGTTGAAGTGCTACTCATCTTTATTTCCTATTCCCAGGAAGCCTGCTTTATAAACTTGGGGGATTTCGTGTTCTTTTTTTATTAAAAAGGGTATTACTTTGCCTTAAAATAATTTTCTGAAAAATCATTTGGGATTTTTATATAGCTATGATGTACTTCGCATTTCTTAATTTCCTTCACCAACATCTACCTGTTTTGATCTTTGATTTCCTTTAAACCTACAGTGAGGCCAATATATTCTCTAACCACCACCTTTGATGCATCCCAAATTATACCCCTTGGAATTGCTTCAGTATTATTCATTTCAAAATGGTTTCTCAACATCTCTTGAATTTCATTTGTACAGGTAAAGTCTTTAAGCAAAAGGTTATTTTGGGGCCAGCGCTCACAGAATCCTGAGCTTACTCAGCCTCTTGAGATGATTTCCTTTGGAACCAGCCCAGGAAAGAATTCAGGTTGAGAGCTACAAAGCCCAGCAAAACGGGCAGAGAATTAAATATACATCTGAATGCATCTGAATTCCACAAAACTGGAATGGAATACCAGATATTTTTTTCAAAGACCTATTAGATTGATATGTTTATTTCATAATTTAATCTTTCAATTGCAGATTTAATATCCAATTAAATCCTCTTTTTAAAACAACACTCACTTCAGAGAATGATTAGCATGTTAAGCAAAAGGCTCACTCATTATTTGGGGGCCTGTATACAGCTCAAGGAACTGCAGTCAACTTCATGAAAAAGATGATTTCCAGAAGCCAAGTAGATGATTGGTGAAGTAATTATGTTATTGAAGGCCCTTTTCCAGAACTGAAAGATGAATCACATTTGCATAGGTGAAAACAAAGCCTCAAATGGGAGAAAATAAACCAAAGTTGTTTTGCAGAAACAAAGGAAAATAATGCTTCAGTAGTTCCTCTTTTCACAACATTTTCCTGTTGTTGCCAAACTATGCAGGCTGGAAACCAAATCCTCATTGAGGCAGTGAGTGAGACCCTGGGCATGCCTCTGAAGCTCTAGGTTCCCACAGAAAAGTTGCAGCATCACTTTAATCCTATGTAAAGGTTCATTCAGGCATATAGGAGGTCATGTTTTAAAAGACAATAAAAATGACAGGATTTAAGCGGATGGACATTCCCTCTAAGGCGACCACACATCTGCAGCGCTCCCAAAATATCTACACTCTCCACCCATTTCCTTTCAAGCTGTGGTGTTGACAGAAATTCCCACCATCACAGTCATTATTTAAGATCAGGGTCTGGTTCAACGGCGGGTGTGCACAGGCCGCCACGCTCAGGAGGACCGCACACTTGGGGTTCGAGGCTCGGCGGTCGCCATCGTGAAATTCTAAATTGTGTCTTTGGATTTGTGTTTTTTAAGTAGAGTCCGATGGGGCCATGGAGCATGCATCAAGGACTAGTAGCCTAGCTCACACGGGTCAGGACACCTGCTGCCCCCCACCTCCCTGGGGCAGGTTCTCAGCATTCAGTCCCCTTCATCCCTGCCCAGTCCGCTGCCGCCGTAGCCCCCAAGGGCTGGCAGCCCTACGCTGCGCCAGGTGGGTGCATGACTTTGCGCTTCTCTCCCCCATCCTGGATCCAGGCTGCAGGGGTTGCAATACCCTCGGGGATCTCTATCCCTTGTGGCTCGGAGTAGTAGGCCCGTAGTGAGGGGCAGGCGCTCTGCCTGACTTCCCTGCCTTTGACCAGGAAATGGCGCAGCAGCCTGGGAGTTGGCGGGAGAAGGAACTGGACAGCCACCAAACCCCAGCGCATATGCCCTGAAGTGTGGGAAAGTCCGCAGGCGCCCGTGATCCAAGGAACTTGACCCGCAAATATCCTTGTGCCTGAGGGTGCAGGCCTGTTCCAGTGCCTTTGGTGGGGGTTGACACCCAATCTTCCTACTACTTAACCTTTCCAGTGCTAGCACCCTTAAAGGATAAGTCACCAAATACAAATTGTGTGATTTCAGTGATTCTGCATGCAAGTTAAATGCATTTAAATACGTTTGCAATTAAAACTGGCATTGCACAATACAAAGGTGAACTGTAAAATTCATGCTAATAATATACATTTTTAATTTTTTCTTAGAATGACATTAAAGAGCAAATAAAAACAGTGTAAGTCAACAGAGAAACTGAAGAAAGGAAAAAGTTTTATATTTTAGTACCCATAATGCCACTTTTTCCTTCTTTTTGACTGAACAAGGGGTCCTGCCTTTTCGTTTTGCACTAGACCCCACAAATTATATAGTCGGTTCTATTTGGGGGTTAGCATTATCTCTAGAAGGCTTGTTAGGAAGCCAATGTGTTATATCAGGGCAGGGGTTGACAAACTTTTTCTATAAAGAGCCAGACAGTATTTTAATTATTTCAGGCTTTGCAGATCCTACAGTCTTTATCACAATTACTCAACTTTTCCATTGTAGTACAAAAGCAGCCATAGACAATACATAAACAAATGGGTGTATGCGTGTTTCAGTAATATTTTATTTACAAATAAATGTGGCCTATAGGCCAACTCCAGGTTTTAAGGGAAGAAAGGGCCATTCATGCCTTCCCACAATTCCACTTAATCAGCTGGGTGCCTTCTTAGCTAGCAGGCACAGGACCCTGATAGGAGGAGATAAAAATAGGTCTTCACTCAAAAGCTCTGCTTTAGCAAGAAGAGCCTAAAAACCCTGAAAAGCAAGGGCACATTTTAAAGCTTCTATAATTAAAACAGTATGATATTGGCACAGGAACATAAAGAATCAAAAGTACAGAAACAGGCCCAGTCACATGCGGAAATTCAACATATGATCAGGTGGCATCTTATATCAAAGGGGAAAAGATGGACTTTTAAATAAGTGCTGTTGAGTTAACTGAAAAGTCATACAGAAAAAGGTAAAATAGGATCATTTCTTCATCCAGGCCCAGAATGATAAATTTCAAATGGAACAGAAATTTAAGTGTAAATAAAAATGAAACTATATAAATACTAGAATAAATTACAGATGAATTATCCTAAAAAATGGAAATGGGAAAAATTTTCCTAATTATAAATCAAAATTTGGCTACTTAAAAATTAAATAAAACACTTTTGCAAGGGAAAAAAGCACCATAAGCAAAATTTAAAAACAGGAAAAGAAATAACAGGAAAAATATTTGCAATTGATTCATATATAAAAATGTAAGAATGATTAAGAAAAAAATCGTATAGTCCTAAATTTTTTATTGGATGTATCAGTATGAACTCAAGATATCTTTTATCTTAAAAACAAAACACATTTACACTGAAAAGGCCCAAAAACAAAATCAGCCCTGTATCATGACTATCCTAGTACCCAGACTATAGTCTTTAAATACCATTTCCACTAAAAGGAAACAGGTCTCCTAGAGAAAAAGCTGATTCCAGATCTAAGGCAGAATATATACAAGATGAGCCAGTATATCACATGGCAAGTAAGACATCAAAGAAAAGTGGAGTCATGTCAAAAGAACTCAGGAGCCAACTTGAAGAGATTCCCAGTAGCCAAAAGTGGAACAATATGACCATCAAAAAGAATAATAACTGCAATGGCTTGAAAGACATCAAATATGCTTAAATCCATGGGTTCAGAAATAATACATGACAAAGAAACCTAATGGACATATTTAATGGATGCCAAGGAACCAACTAAAAATTATGAATCAAGCGTTTATCTTGTCTTTCCTATTTCAACAGTACCTGAGGGTAACCAAATGGTTGATGAGAAGTTAAAAGTAGTTTCATTAATTAACCAAGAAGGAGTGATAGATTTAGGACATCACCATTTTACAATCCCTGATGAAATAATGGATCTAGGCAGTGATCGTTAATGCCTGCTGACATCACAAAAAGAGACATTATGTGCCTCTTGACGGAGGTACACAATATTGCCCTTAAAGTATGACCAAAAAGTTGAACCTGAATTTGAAGGAGACTCTAGTCTAGACCTAAAAATCAATTTAAAAGAAATACAGTGGATAAAGGAACATTTTAAATAACATTATAGGGATGTGGTCAGCAAAATCCAGACTGTGGAAAACTACAGAACAAATTCAACAAATACGCTGCAAGGAGAGGAGGAAATGAAAGAGAGAGAGGAGGAGGAGGAAGAAGGAGAGAGAGAAGAGGAGGAGGAGAAATTGGTATAAATTATAAGAAGAGGCTTAAAGAGACATATCAACCATCATATGATGCTGGGCTAATTTGATATATGATTGAAACAAAGAAACTGTAAAAAGACATTGATAAAAAAATTAGGGAAATCTGAACTACATATTTGGTAATATTAAGTAATTATTCATTTCCTTTAGGCATGATGATGGTATTTTGGTTATGTTTAAAAAGAATCCTTCACTTTTAGAAATACACATGGCAACATTTATGAATGAAATAATATATCTTGGATTTACTTCAAAATCTGGCTTGAGAGAAGAGGAGGTAAGGGAAATATGTGAATGTGGAGATGAAACAAGATTGTTCTTGAGTTGATCACTGTAAAATCTATGATGGATGTACAGGAGTGCATTATATTATTCTCTCCATGTCTGTATATGTTTGAACTTTAATAATAAAGCACTGTTTTTAAAATGACTTTGTTTCCTTGTGTGAGGAAAGGGCTTTGAGGAGTTCTGGTTAGATCAGGTACAGTAGGAGCTCCAAGAACACTTAATGAGCACCTACTACATACATAGCTTAGTGAGACTACTTAGAAGGACACTGCAAAAGTTCAAGTGAAAGATAATGTAGGATTATTGTGGTGACAGTGGAAATATGGAAAAGAGCGGAAGAAAAGTTATTTCTTTATGAGGAAAAATGTTAGCCACTGTGAAATCTATGCTGACTACAATAAAGGAAGATTCAGATGTGCTTTATTTAATGTCCTTTGGAGGACCAATGAACAAGTCAATTGTCTAAAAAGATAATGGATTTCTCTATTTGAATGGAAATTTAAGTTCTTTCAATTCCATGAGTATTAAATACCTTGAGAACCTATATCTTTCTATTCATTTATGTTCAGAAACCTATTATTCCAGTAAAATTTACAAGGTCTGCACTGCTATCTACAAAATAAATGGATAACAAGGTTCCCTGAGGAATAATTAATGAGCTCCACATAACCATCTGCCATTTACCAGTCCTGACCTTTATCTTACATGTTTATTCCAATCTCTACTCTCTATAGTAGCCCACTCTAGACTTGAGGTGGTCCCTTCGGGGTCCATGTAAAGAGACTTCCCGAAAGTTGCCTCGAGGAACAGAGGATCTGTTGAAATATGTGAAGACTGGGTCTGAGGCTGGAAAACCATCTAGAAGCAGAACAGCCCCCAGCTGTTCTGGACCAGTCCCTCTGCCGCTCTCTTATGCTAACCCTGATTTCTGTGCAGCTTCTGTGTTCGCCACTGTCTACAACTTCTTTTTTCTTAGTTTCTGTCCAGTCTTAACTTTACCTTGCACAAGGACCATCAGTGCCTCTTCCAGCCCAGCTCTATCTGATGCCTTGGTGCTGTATGCTTTTAGTTTCAATCCTGAGAACTTACATATGCTTGGTCCAGCCTCGCTTCCCAGCCTGTGCGGCAACAGATTCGGTCAGAGGACTCCACTCATCCAATCAGCTGTGCCCTAGGTAAGAGGGGTGCTGAGTCGTAGCGAGCAAAACCTGGCTGCCTGGAAGGGCCGCTGGAGCATGGCCAATGGGTGAGTTAGAATTTCTTAGAAGGGGCCATGGGAACAGATTTCTAACACAGTCCTCCAGCCACGGCTATACCGCTGCTAATTTTGGTATGCATCCCAAAACCTCTTTGTGCCTCCATTTACGAAACCCCCAATTCTAACACATTTCAAACAGAAAAGAATTCATTTACTCAAAACAGCCCATCCGGAGATGACCTTGGGTCCCAGCAACAGAACTCCTTCAATCTCTGCCACCCACTCAGTTCCACAGGAGATGCACATGGACCAAAGTACCATTTTGAACTCTAGGGGAACTGCTTGGGAGATTGAGGGGGAGGGGGGGGACGGCATAGTTTTGCTTCTGCAGATATTTATCAATTTTTAAAGCTAACAAAAATTGATTAGCTACAGTTTGTTGAACATTAATTATGTGCCAGGCAGCATGACCAGAGTTTTTACATTTAATAATCCTGACAATAGGAACTTTCTCTACTTTATCCATGCCCAATGGCCACTGGTCGTCACTTTGCTCTACTAGGGCCTCATTGTTCTTCAATGAAGAAGAACCATATTTTGATCATGAAATTTTTTCCCCAACTTGTTTGTCTGGACATTGCTAGGTGCCCAAGCTACATCTCAGGTACCTGCTCATTCTAGGTACAAATGTCCCTGATTTAACAAACTCATTCAATGACTATAATATTTTTGATAAGGGGGCCTTGACCTGCATAGCATGCAAATGTATTTCAAAATGAATTCATTTATGCTCACATTAAGAAAAACTCCAACATAATGAGTTTCTGTATCCTTGTTTAGGAAAAGGGAACTTTTATACTCTGCAATTACCCAGAGCAGTAAAGCAGCAAAGAAAGCCAGCATGTTAAATAATAATTGCAAATGTTATATAAATGAGAGTGGTTTGATTGAATTTATTAGATATGTGTTGCTGGCATTTTAAGATATAAAGTATTTATCACAAAATGATGATTTCTTCACTTAAGCTCATTAGGAAATCACACATCAATTCACACATAATTGCAGAGGAATTTCTGCTATTTCCCCCTACAAATCATTACCATGTTAGCAAAAGTTGGATTGGTTTTTTCATGGTTTGGAAATTTGGGTTCTCAACAGGAAACTATGGAGAGAGGAACTACACCTCACTGGGGGACCCAACTTCTCAAATCAGTCAGAGAAAAGTGTGGCCTAATGACTCTGAGATGAAGAGGCTGGGACTAGTTGGGAAGCCTCCCACTGGAGGCTTTCCCTTCTCCCATCATAATCTCACCATGTGGACCATCCTGTTGCCAGTTACTTAATGAAGAGTTAAGAGTCTATAGATAATGACTTGCACCAGACAAGTGATGATCACTGTTTGAGAGTAAAATGGAGAGAAGAGGGAATTACAAGAAAAAAAAATTTTTTTTAATAAGGGGTTATAAAGATATGTCTAAGAAATTTGTTGAATTTGGACATTCATTTATAGTTACTGAGCAAGATACAAGCCTACCAACTGTTCATCACCAACAAAGAGTAAGAAATGTCTTTGATATTGATATAGATTCCAAGTAAAAAGTGTACATCTTTGCTTTGGATCTGTAAGACTGATTCTCATTTCTTTTCCATATAAACAAAATGAAGTAAACTTCTCGAGGGTATAATAGAAGGAGATAGTGAGAGAACTTGAGGTAGGCAATATATAAGAGCAATAACTGCTTGTTAAAAGAAAAATATATATGTGGGGCTGTAGAGAGTATGAATCATTTCTTATTATATAAAGCATTCTTATGAAACAATAAGAAAAAACCAACAATCCAACAGAAAAATGGGCAAAGATCATGCAAAGTAGCCCACAAAGAAATACAAATGGCTTTCCAATGCAGGAAAGATGCTCAACCCTATTTATAATTAAATAGATGTAAATCAAAACAATAATGAGATTCAGGAAGCAGATGTGGCTCAAGCGGTTGGGCACCTGCCTCCCACATGGGAGGTCCCGGGTTTAGTTCCCGTTGCCTCCTGAAAACAACAACAACAAAAAACAAGCAAAACAAACAAACTCAGGGAAGCCGATGTGGCTTAGTGATTGAGCACCGGCTTTCCATATAGGAGATCCCAGTTTCAATACCTGGCCCCTGGTATTTCAAAAAAAAAGCAATTTTTAACCTATCAGATTGACAAAAATGAAAAAGCTTGGTAATGTACTATGTTGGTAAGGACACTGAGAAACAAACATTCTCATATAATTGGTGAAGTTTAATGTTAAAATGCACATACCTTTTGATCCATCAATTCTAGAAGTTTATTCTAGAAGTAAATAAATTCTAGAAATGTATTCTGTTATTACACTTATACATGTTGACAGCATCATTTGACAATGAAAATGACAGGGATCTTCATTGTAGTAGTATAATAGCAACCTAATTTGTCCAAGAATTAGAAACTAGGTAAAGAGTGCCATGTTAACGGTTAAAAATGAATGATGAGATCGGTTTATTTTCACATATTGGGAAATAACAATCACCAAGAACCATCATAAAGTTTTAGAAAAGGAAGCAAGGTGTATAATATGCTTGTAATTGTATAAAAACAAAAGGATATACAAATATATGTATAGAATATATGAAACTAGAAATAATACACCTTTGCCTATTGAGAATGGATAATAGAATTTATGCTATCATTGCTTGTGTTGAACCAGCAAAAGAAATTTTAGAATTTATTCAATGTAATTATGCAGGCTTTTCCTTTTTCTCTGCTGGAAAGACAATCTTTGAAATTTAAACTATGTGTGTATGTGTATATGTGTACATATACATAAACACACAAAAATACATACACACATATATATGCTTGTAAATAGAATATTTCTGGAGGGATACTAAAATTGTGGTAGCCTCTGGGAAAAGAGGGGCTGAGAGTCCAGGAGGAGTATTTTTTACAGTAGATTTGTTCATAATATTCACTTTTTGTGTTTTTTTTTTATAACACATTCCTATATTACTTTTTTTTTTTAGGAGGTACCAGGTACTGAACCTGGGACCTCATACATTGGAAGCAGGCACTCAACCATTAAGCTACATCTGCTTCCCCTATATTAAATTTTTAATTAAAAAAAAAACACAAAAAACTGATGAGGGGCATTCTTGGTGATATCAATAGAAATGGGGTCTGTGAGAATTGTTAAAAGAAGGAAAATCATAAGTTAAGTTCTTGGGAGCAGAGGGTCCTCATTTTGAGAAGACAGATAAGGTCAAATGGAGGAGGCACCTCTGCAGCTGGACACTGAGGGTTATTGTTGCACACATCTGGGTTTCAGTTTCTCTGCTCCTAAACTGGGGAAAGCAGTGAAGGAGCAATATCCTCCCTGCCCCTCTCCGCCTCTCAGGAGGTGTTTTAAGGGTGAATGAACTATTAAATGAAGTGCTTCCTAATGGCTTTTCTATAGCACGTCTCCTCAGAAAAAAATATGGGAGCTAAATGACAAGCATCAGTATTAAAATTCCCCTTCAGAAAGCAAACCACCCTTTGGAGGGAAACTGCCTTGGAAAGTGAGTGAACTTCTTCAGGGAATTAATGCAAGCCAAAAATCTTTAAAGAAAATTGCTTAATTGAAACCTCAGGACCTTTTCCGATGGGTGGTTTTGGGAGCTGGAATTTCTCTTCAGTTTGCCTTGGGCCTCATAAAGTCTTTGGGGGCTCTTGAGCCCACATCTCCACCAGGTGAGTAGAGGCAGGGTTTGGAGAGCATGTCCATTTGTCCTTGGTCTCAATGGGAAGTCACAGATACAACATTCCAGCATCCCAAATCCTTCAGTGCTCTGAAAGTATGCTTTCCCTCCTGGACCTAAACTGATTCCTGGATATTAGAACTTGAGTCTCTCAGCCCTCCTCGAAGTACTCCAGGATTTGAACGATTGTACCCAAACTCTAAGGGGAACAGACGTTGACTAGAGCATGCCATTTCAGAGCTGCAGGAGGCCCGTTAAGAAAATAGAACCAAGACTTAAAACAAAAACAAAAACAAAACAAAAAACCTCTCTGTGCTGAGACTCAGGAGTTCAAAGCATTTTTTCCCATGAATGAGCTTTGCATAATGAGCTCAGCATGCTGCTAGCCTAGGATCTGAGCTGCTCAAATCCAAATTTGCTAGCCTAATAGCCAACACAAACACAGAGAGAGAAAAAACCCAAAGTCTTCTCGAAGGATTAGCTAAAGAATTACACTATACTTTATTTAATGCTCAAATCTCCAGACAAGTGAGAGTCGGACAGAGATTCTCTTGCTAAGAATGAAAGGTGGGAGGCGGTGGTGGTGGGGGGGGGGCAGGAATTCACCTCTCTTTTCAGATGTTGAAGGAGAAAGGCAATGAATAGAAAAGTGAAATGGTTTTCTCCTTTTCCGGAAAGAATAGTTTTAACCTTCAACAACTGCAGAGGTTGCTGGAGCTTATACACGGAAACTCTTCAGAAAGGCAGGGACATGAATCATGGGTCGTTTTATCTTCACTTTAAAGCACTTGAACATTCAAATTCCCTAAAGAAAAGAGAGCTCGTAGTGCAAACGATCCAATCTAATGGATTTATTAATATCCCGAGCACCAGGCAGGAGTTTCCTTCGTTTCTGTTGGTGACACCAGCAGTGTTTTTTCCTGAGGTTGAGTCACAGTTTCCCTGGCCCTGGGGTTGAGGTCACTGAAGAGGGAAAGTCTGAGCCGGTCTGGGTGTCCTTTTTCTTTTTAATGTACTAGTGAGAAGGGAGCCGGTTACAGGAAGTCATATGCTGGAGCAGAGCTGCCTGATGCCGAGTTTGACGGATGTCTAAAGAATGTTCTGTTAACAATATGTAGGTTCAAGATGGCAAACTTGGAAGGAGCAATCCAACTAAGTGCCTTTAAAAAGGCCACGTGCAGGTTGCCCAGCGCGGTGCCAGGCCCTTCCATCCCTTTCAGCGACGAAACGGATGGATGGGAAGTAGCTGACTTGCCTTTCCCAGCGACATATGAAGTATTACAGGGCAGAAGTCTGGTGGTGGGAATTTCTTAGAGAACTGGCTGGTGCATTTCCTTCTCCGGCAACCTACATCAGGGCCTGACATTGATGTGACACTCTCTCATCAGATATTTCTGAGTGCGCACAAGGTGCAGATGGGGCAGTGACAGAGTGGATGAGGCCTCTCCCCTCGGAAGCTTGCAGATTCCTGAGTGGGACACACGGGAAAGGGCGTGTGGCGAGGACCACCGTGAGGGAAAGCCCAGCTGCTGTGGCGCACGCAGGAGGGACAGCCAGAAGTCAGAAAAGGTGTCTTGGAAGAAGAGGCAATAAGTGGCCCAGTTGGAGGAAGCAGGGTGTGCAAGGCGCAGCAGCAAGAGAGAGAACAGAGCTCCTTCATTCCCCTGTCCCATCGTTATCTTTCCTCAGTCTCCTCTCACACCTGAACGCAGGCCTCCAGGCCCTTTACAAACAACCCAGCCCCGGCCACCTCTGCCCAGGCCTGGCTGTCTCCAGTGCAGAGGTCTCCTGGTCCCACAGTTCCTGCTGCAGGCGGCCTGAGAGCCTACCCGGCATCCCCACCCCGGATCTGACACCAGCCAAGGCCTCGGTCCTGGCTCCACCACTGGCGTTATGGTCTCTAGCTGCAGCTACCAAACTCTCTCTCCCCTTTACCATCTCCCTCTCAATGAAAAAAGATGTTAAAGAAGGATGGTGAGGAAAAGTAAGTAGAAAGAGTAGGTGAAATGGAATCCACGAACGGTTTGTACCAGGCTCAAAAACAAAACAAACAATAAAAAAAAAAAAGCACCTTAAATTGAAATGAGTTGAGCCCCTTGCAGAGAAACTAGAACACAACTCCATTTTGCTTCATCCCACCTCAAACTCTGGTAGGTTAGACCAAGCAGCCCGCAGAAAAGGAGAAAGTTCAATCTGACAAATACTTTTTCTACATATTGTCAAATGTCCTTTTTGAATGACATTTCATTAAACAGTCCAAATATTTTGGTTCCTCATTATCGATCCTTGAACATGTGATATTTTCAATAGAACCCTAGTGGACTTTTATAAATTTTTTTATATCTTTGCATCTTTTTATACCCAAGGTACCTAGCCCGTTCAATAAATTAATTTTGAATGAATAAATGAATAAAGTTGTCCTAAGGTTAAGTTTGAACTTGCTCAAAGGCAAAACCCAAAAAGAAAACCTCTCTCACCCAGGCAAGGTTCATTTAGTTTCTAGAATCACAAATGGTTCCCATTACTCAGGAGATAGAAGAAGACCGGGTCTCAAGTTTTCTAACTCGAGGCTAATCAGATCAATGCACTTACTATGTATGCTTACTATGAAGAAAAGACATGCAAATATTATCAATATTAATTATTAATATTAAAACTCCACGGCCTTGGTTATATGTCAGAAACAGAAGTGTGGGAGGAGGAAAAAGTACTTTCTGGAGCAAATGTCTGAGCTAATAATGTAGGCCCATTTCAATGCTCTCTCTGCCTCCCCTTGAACAGGCCATCGCTTGGCACAGATTTGTAAATCAAACCAACTAGATCTTCTCTTTAGTGCAATTTGCTAAAATGTGTATTTATTAGAATTTGGATCTGGGACTGCTGCATCTGAAATCATTGCTAGAAAGACAAGAACATCCCCATTAGGACATTTGCACCCAAATCTGTGAGAGATGCCCCATTGACTTCCAGGGTTTGAACCTTCATGATCCTTTGGTTTTGGTTGGGAATAGAAGGATATGTAAGTTCAGTTTTGTTTTACCTTTCCAAACTTTCTGCAGAAACTGGGAGATGTAATAGAGTAAACTTGTAGGTTATAAGACTTTTATAAAGTCCCAAATTAATAATCTCCCCCTCAGAAACCCAATGATAAGTAGACAAAAAACAGAGTAGACGTCAGATGGGGATCCTGGGTGGCTGGGCGGGCTCACTCACCCAACCAGCACCTACATGACACTGTAACTCAGCAAAATGGCAAACTTTACATGTAATGGACTTTAGGTTGGGGGTGTGGGGAATCCCACTGTGAGAATGTTACATCTGTGGATAACCAAGAGTCTGTCATAAAATCATCTCATATATTTGAGTGCTTCACAGTTTAAAGCAGCCTCACATCATTTTCCCTCATGATAATGGGATGGACACTGAGAAAAACATCCTGACAAGTTTGAAAGGAGCAAAGTTCTTTCACTGCATGAGCAGTTACAGAAAAAGACCAAACCATCAAGGTGAGTCGTACCAGGCACACTCCTCTATTTTTCTGTAAGATTATAGTTAAATGGTTTTGGAAAGATGGTATTCTAGTCTTTCGTGAAGGGAAAATTAAAGATTCCTGGAGAAGGGAAGGGCACACACTAGCAGGAAGAGGTTATTGCCCTTGCTGGAAACAGAGCCGAGCTGTGCACACTCTCGCCCCAAATGACCCTGGGACTGTGATTAGGTCCTCTGCTAAGCAGGTAGCAGGTGCTTCCTGGCCTGAGGGGACAGCTGGGTACAGATGTGAAGAGAGCAGCATTTTGCCCTCACGTTGTCTTTTTTTTCCCCAGAATGCTCACTCTGACGATACCAAGCATGGTCTGATCCCATAAATCAGATGAGAACTAGAAAGTGCAGAAGGGAGGAAGAAATGTGGCTCCTTTTGAACTTATCAGGCATGTCCCCACCACAAATGTTCACAGAGAAGTTTGTTTTCTACTGGGTCTGATGCACTCCCTCATTGCCAGCTGAGTCTCACCATGCACTCAACCTTCTGCAAAGGGACCTCTGCCTCCCACACAGGATGGGGCTCAGGTACACAGTACATGCCTCCATGGGCCTGCACAGGCCTGGAGCCCTTGGGATCCTGGGTCAAGGATTCCGGAGCAGTCAGGCCAAGGTCCGGCAAGGGGTCAAGTTTGGGGGACACCTGGTCCCTCTCCTCTGAACAGCAGAGCTGCGGCTAGACAGCCATAGATGGATGTGCCCTCTATAATGCTTGCCCCTTTGTTCATCCAGAGGCACTCTCTCAAATATAAACTTCAGCGAAGGTCAAACATAGAAACAAGCCATTCATCTGCCAGTTGCCCCAGTGGCCTTGGGACCCAGCCGGCGAGGCTGTCAGTAAAAATTACTCAGCCTGGCAGCATCTCTCCTCGCTGTCCCATACCCATAGCCAGAGTCTCTGTGAAGGCAGTAAATGCACTCCCTGGGGCCACAGCTAACTGAGGTCTAGAATCCAGCTTTCTCAGCTAAGAAAGGAGCCTGTGCTGCTGCCTCACCCTCAGCTGCCATCCCAGTTTCCCTGAGACCATTTTCTTTCTTTCTTTCTGCATTAGGCAAAGCAATCTAGTGGGCCCAGTTACCCCTGACCAGATCAGAGTGGAATTCCCATGGGCTGTCACCCCTTCAATGTGTCCAGGGTGCTTCCATGCTCATGCTGGCAAGAGGTGGTCATCTCAGCCCACCCCAAAGGTGTTCCCAAAGGCAATTCTGAGAGAGGATTTTCTTCTCACCATCCTGTACCAGTATCTGGGAGCTCACGGGGCACAGCACTCATTACAGAGAGCTGTGATCAAGCATGCAGACCAGTGTTTTCAGGGGAAGGAGAATAAATAAAACTAAGAGAAGAAAAATAAATTTAAATATTGAACTACATATACATGTATGTACATACTTACATATACAAATAATTAGGCTAATATATATATAAAGGCAAAAAGGCAAGCGGTCTGTCTGTCAGATTCATCTGTTTATTCAACAAGTATTTATTGAGGCTTTTTATGGGCCAGACCCTATTTTGATGGTTTCCCTCGTGCCAAATATTTCAGATTCAAGAAGCCAGGGTGCCATGGCATAGGCCTTGTCATTGTGGGCATCTCTGGGGCACTCTTGTGATTGTGGCTCCCACAAAAACCCACCTTCCTCCATCCTGATGCCTTCAGAAGGAAGTCTGGCAGGGTCCTGGTGTAGAGGTGCAGTGTTTCTTCAAAGGCCCTGGAGTCACAACCTCTGTTTTCAACTGGACACTAGAATGGCCTGAGCCCTGCTGGGCACTGAGGAAGAAGCTTTCTCAGAGCTCGTCTGACTCTAGGTCAGTTGTTCAGGTCCATTTACTCCATGAGGTTCTTCAAATCCTCTCAAGCCCAGCATGGCCAGAAGCACATTTCCTCCAAGGTAGAACCTGTCCCAAGAGGGAACTTGTAGCAGTGTTGTGAGGGAAGTTGAGGCATGAAAGATGTTATGTAGATGAAAATGAAAGGAGTTCATAGTCCAAAAATATTTTTTATATTATTATATAATATTATATTATATTATATTATATTATATTATATTATATTATATTATATTATATTATATTAAGGGCAGTCTATGCTGTTAACATAAAGAATATTAACTGATATTATAGATCTTGAAGAGTAGGTGTAAAACAATTATTAGCCATCATTTACTTTTATTAACAAAAGTAAAATAAAACAATAAGGTCTTATATGTGTACAATGTATTATATTCAGCTTTCACGGATATATCTGCCTCTTCTGACTCCAGACCATAGTACTTAGCTACATACACCTTAGCTGCACAGACCTCAGAGGATCTCCCTGAAGGTTGACTTAGGTCAAGAAAAGACACTCTAACAAGGAGTGATGATGATAATGGTGATGATGGTGGTGGCTGAGGTGGTGATGATGGTGATGGTAGTGGTTGGGGTGGGAGTGGTGGTGAAAGTCAAGATGGTGATGGTGATGGTGGTATGGTAATGGTCAGGTGGAGGAAGTGATGGTCTTGGTGGTGGAGATGATGATGGTCATGGCCATGGAGGTGATGGTATGGTGTGATGGTGATGATGGTGGTGGAGGTGATGGTAGTGGTGGTGGTGATGGTGATGGTGTAATAGAAGTATGGAAGTAAATTACATAAACCATTTACAACAATTGGATATTGTAATAATTTTTAAACAATATCCTATAGATATTTATATTTATCTATAGGATAAATATTTATCACTAGAAGATTAAATTTCAACCAGCTGGCTTTGGTTATTCCAAGTTTTACTCTCTGTTATACCTAAAGGATAACCAATATCTCCAAGGTCAAATCATAAAGGTAAATTATTTTATATCTCCAGATGCCAAAGTCACTTCAGGATTTAAACCAAGACTCTGTCTGCTCCAGGCAGGGGAGACAGGCCCCTCCTTCTTTGAGGCATTGCCCAGGAAAGCAACTGCTAACTTATTTTATAATCTTACTATATACTTGTTGTTAAAGACACTCTCCTAATGATTTTGACATCTCTCCCCCTTCTTCTAGTCCCCAGGATAAAAGGTCATCAAGATCCCAAACAAACCAACCAAATGCAAAAGGGAAAAGGGGGTAAGCAGAGGTAGGAAGGTCTAAGAATGATGCCTTTATGGCTTTGGTCCTTTAGTAAGAGAGCTTCCAGCACATTTATTCATTCATTCAACCCATATTAACTCCTAGTATTCTGTGCGAGGCCCTGGAGATAAATGGGAAACCAAGGATTCTCATCCTTCCCTGAGGGATCTTAGTCTATAGAAGACACAATAAAGAGAATATTACATTTTGGAAAAGCAGCCAGGGCAGGAAAGAGTTAACACATCCAAGAAATATGGGAAGAAAAATGAAGCAGTTTTTGAAATAAAACTTTCTGAATGCCAAGTGGCAGTCATTTTAAGGTGTCCCTATGAAGACTGCAGGACTCCATAACATCTAAGAAGCTAGAAGCATGATTCTCAAAGTGTGGCCCATGGGCTATTGGCATGCTAGTCACCAAGCACTCGATAAAAAGGGAGATTCTGGGATCCCACCGTGTACCAACTAAATCAGAATTTCTGGAACTTTAGTTGAGAGAACCTGCTTTATTAACATGCCCTTCTGGTGGTTCTCATGGACACAGATTCTCTAAACAATATATAAGGAAAAAGAAAAATCAAGACAAAGACTGGCATTTTATGACCAAGGTATAAAAATTAAATTGCCAAGGAACAGCTAACTGAAGATTGCTTTTGAACAGCAGAACCAGGAGCCCAGAGGCCTGGTTCCAGTACTGAAGAGCTGAGTAGTCTTAGCCAATTCACTTAATCCTCTCTCATATTCAGATCCTTCATTTGTAAACTGAGGGAGGATGTCTAGAGCTGTGCTGTTCCATACAGAAGCCACTAGCCACCTGATATTGGGCTCTTGAAATGTAGCTATTCTGGACTGAGATGTGCTGCAAGTGTGAAATACACACTGGATTGGAAAGACTTGGTATGAAATAAAGAATGTAAAAGGTCCCAATAAATGTTTATATTGACTACACGTTGAAATGGTAATATTGGAAAATATGGGGTTAAATAAAATAGGGTTAGATTGAAATTACTTTCACTTATTTCTTTTTTTAATGTGGCTACTAGAAAATTTATTTTAAATCTGTGGCTTACATTTGTGGCTTGTGATCCATTTGGCATGATACATATGTGATAGATGTTGGACAGTGCTGGTCTAGATGATCTCTAAATTCCCTTCCAGCATTGGTAGTCTGTTCAAGTTTTTAGAGAGATTAATAGAAGTGACAGGAAAATGCCTCTCAGATGGGTCAAGGCTTTGGTCTCCCACCAGAAGCCAGCCACCTTCAGGAAGAAGTCCCCACCCACCTCAGAATAGGAGGAAGCTGAAGAGGGAATAGGTAAACTCTAAGGAGCGAGGCCAGAGCACACCCTTAAACACTTCCTATGCTAAATTTGGACAGTGTTTAGTCATTTTAGAAATCTTCTCTAGGGTTGTCATTTACCATCCCTGTGGCTTTTGTTAGCTCTCTGATCTCCTCTGGCCAGCATACATTCACTGTATGGTATGATGTCTGATGGTTTTGGGGACAATTTGACATTCCTGGAATGATACTTTTGAAGTGAGTTTTCTTTTTTCTGTGCAGACTTTATTATGGGGACCATACTTGAGCAAAGATACCCTTCTTTTGACTTGCAAATAATGAAACAAAATTTTATTTTCCTCTCTTCTATAGGAGTGAAAATAAAATTTTAAAAATTTTCAGTTGTTTCTGTGATAATGGCATGACTTTATGCCTAAAACAAATAGATGAACTTCCTAGAAAGTTGTCATTAACTTTCAAGTCAACATGACTTTGCCTTTTATTTACAATACCAAGACTTGTCAGAGCCCCTCATTCATCTTGGCATTTCTTCCTTTCCTTCTAGCCCCTCTCTCAGTTCTCCTGTGACCTACTGGCTGCTCCTTCTCCAACTCCTTTGCTGGCTCCTCCCCCATTTCCCCAAGGTCCTGCTCTTTGAGTGCCCCAAGACTCAGGACTTGGCTCTTCTCTTCTGTGTTAATACCACCTCCCTAGAGGAGCTCACGCAATCTCAAGCCTTCACATTACACTGTATGTAAAAGACCGCTCCCCCCAACTCTGCACCTGTATCTCCGCTGCCTCCTTGCCATCACCACTTACATGCCTAATGAGCACCTTAAACTGAACTGTCCAAGCTGAACTCCTGGTCTTCCCCACTGATCTGCTTCCTCCAATCTTCCCGTGGTTCAGGCGCAAATCCCTGGAGTCATCTTTAACTCCTCTCTCTCGCACACCCTACCTCCTATCCATTAGCAAAGCCTGTTGACCAGCACTTTTTTCACTACCTTGTACCTGGTACAAGATGTCATCATCTGGAGGCAGTAGCCTTCTGACAGGTCTCCTGCTTCCACCCTTTCCCCTTACAAGCTGTGCTCAACACAGCAGCCAGAGTGAGCCTTTTAAAATGTAAATGAGATCAGGTGTTCTGCTTACTCACAGTAAAGCCCCAGCTCCTTACAGTGACCTCAAATGCCCTACATGCTCTGCCCTCCAGCCTTGCTTTTTTTTTCCTTCTGTAAAACATGTATCAAAATTTGACATGCTAACTATTTCCTTTATCATCTGTTTCCTTTCACTGGAATATAAGGTTCTCAAAGGCAAGGACTTTGTTTTGTTTAGGCTGAATTCCCAGCACTAAGGACACTACAGATGGTTTTAAAATAAATTCATGAATATTAGCTGCTTAATAAACTGAGCCAATAAGTAAGCGAATAATGAAATTAATTAATGTAAGTGTGCTTGGAGTTTTATTCACAACCTTGGAAATCCAGAACTTAGCCTCTATAGTTGGGCTAATGCGTTTTGTTGTGGAGGGAAAGTGGCCGTTTACTGGAAGTATACTGTGATAATTCCCTTTCGCTCATCTGTGCAGACATTCATTTGACTGCCATTTACTGATATGAGCTTGTACTGTGCTACACGTGGGACACACACTGTGGTCTTCCATGAGCTACTGTCTACCCATAAGGCATGCAAGCACCTTAGAAATGTGGCAGGTGCCACTATAGAGGTATTTCTGAGGACTGGTGGAGTCACATGGGGAAGCCACACGAGACCAAGAAAGGCTTCTCCAAGGGGTGGCAAGTGAGCTAAATCTTGGAGGATGAAGTACTTCTTCACATGGACAAGGATAAAAGAGCATTCCAGAAGGCGGGAACATCACAGATAGGAGACAGCAGGGTGCGTCTGAGGAATGACACGCTGTTAGGCATGTCCAGAATTCAGACCAAATATCAAAGCGTTATGAGAAACGCTTTTTTTTATAGAAAGTGAAAGAGGTGAGCCAGTGGATATGCCGTGGAGGGCTGCTCACCGTGCTAACACATCGGTACCTCGTTCTCTGGGCAGTGTGAGGGTTTGTTAAGCAGCACAATGAGGCAAGAAAGTAGTCATAGGGTATATAGGTTCTACAGGAGCACAGAGGGAGGGGGCAGTGCTGAAAGCTACCGGAGGGTTGGGGCAGGAAGAAAGAAGGACACGGCATAGCATCCCACAGGAGTTGACACTAAAACAGGATTTAAGGATAAGGAGAGTCAGCCAGGCAGGCAGGAAGTCTGAGGGCATTCCTGGTTAAGGAACAGGCAGTTTCAAAGCCAGAGTGTGAGAGAACATGGGGCACAGCTGAACATTCACCAACTCCATTTCCTCACCACCCACATTAATACCCTCTCCTGCTAAAACCTCAAAGCGTTGCCTAATCCTAAATCCACCTATTGCATAATTCTCTTTCTTCCTCTTCATCGTGGAATCAAAGAACCAACTACTAAAGAGCTGGAGGGTATTTACTGTATCTAATCCAGTGCTTCTCAACCTTCTCCACTCAACTACCCTGAAGAGCAGGGAAGGATCATAAACTTAAAAAAAAAAAAAAAAAAAAAAAGGTATAAATTTGGCATTCTGAGCCAAAATGTCAATATTTGGTTTAATATAAAAATTTTCCTCAAATCTTCTAGTAAGGTTGATCCTCCACAGGAAATTGCACCATCTTTATTCACCACCACCCCACCCTTACCCAATGCCATGGACCCTTCCCCCCACCCCCACCCCAGGGAGAGCACCCTAGAGAAATCCCTTATTTACAGATAAGGACAAGGAGGCCAGCTTGTCCAGACCATCAGCTTTGGGCAGATGGTTAAGCCATCTGCCCAAAGTCACACAGCAGGTTAGGTGCAGAAACCTAGAACCAGCTCTGGAACTCTGCTTGGGCTCTCTTTCCTCACATACCCTGCCTTTGACATAGCTAATTTCTTCTTCCTTCTGACTCTTTCCCTCCTTCCTGTTCCTCCTATTTCATTCTTCCTTTGTCCCACCTTGAGCTCCCCTCCTAACCTTCTTAGGCCTCCTGGGAGCTCAGGGACAGAAGGAGAGAGAAGGTCACAGAAATGGTGCCACTGAGCAGCACTAGTCTAATCTCTCCTGCTGCCACTTCTCACTCCTGCCTGTGAGGGTGAGGCTAGAGCACCACCAGGACCAAAAGGTTTGTGAGGGCTTATTTCTTTGGGGGGTAGGGGAGGTGGGGTGCTATTCATTATACCTTCATTTCCTGCAGGCATTTAGAATACATTTCTGAGAGTTTGGCTTAGATCATGGAGGAGGAAACTGGCAATCAGTTGCAGTGCCTGTCCCCAAAAAACTCCAACCATCCATTTGCACTGGTGTTGAAGGTTTTATGAACACCTCAGGCAGGGCCCCTTGAGTGAACAGTGCCCAGAGTTCCCTCCCATAAAGGTGGAGAGTTGTTGTTTGGAAAAAAAATCAGAGCCACTCTGCACTTGCCTGAATCAGCCAAGTACAGGAGGAAAAACTAAGAAGCTTGTATGGTTTATTTCCAAACACAAATCCAGTCTGGTCACTCACTCCTCCTAAATACCCTCAGCTGTACCCATTGTTCCCAGGATAAGAAAAACTCCCTGCCATGGCCTACTCGTGGCTGAATATGGTCCAGACTCTGCTTTCATCCTTTTCTTTCTTCCCTTTACTCCAGCCATACTAACTGTTCTTTGTCCCCCTCACCCCTGCCTCTATCACAGGGCCTTTCCACCTATCATTTCTTCAGCCTAAAATTCTCCTTCAACCACTGATGACCTATTCACTCCTCTTTATCCTTCAGTTCTTGGATCAAACTTCTCTTCCTCTGAAAAGCCTATTGTTTTCTACCTGACAAGTCAAACTACCCATTAGGTTCCTAAGTACTAGGTGTCTTTCTTCACAGCACTTATCACACTCACAAATTTACATTTATTTGTGTGATTGATCACTTAAGATTTCTCTCCCACAATACTGTATGCTCTACAAAGACAGAGTCCAGGTAAGGATTTGCTCATTGCTATAGTCTCATCATTTAGCACCATGCCAAGCATGATGCTTAAAAATGTTTAATTAGATTAACATTTCACATTTTATTAGAGAAACAATTGAGTTTGTTTTTAGGATTAGATGTGATAAAAGTGCCTGGACAGAATTTTTTGGAGTAATGCTTCCATAATTTGTTAAACTACCTTTTGTCTGTTATTTTATTTTTTGAATTTGAAATAAAGTTTATTTAAAAAAAATAACAACAACAAATGAGTGAATAATGCATTTAGTAAGTTCAGAAAATGAATTGATAAATCAATGAACACATGGAATTTTTTATAAAGATCTTGGGAACCCAGAATTTAATTGTTGAGCCTACATATACATCGGCAAGCATTTATTATAGATAAGCAATAGTTAGCAATACTACGTCTCATTTCTTCTCATTGTTCCATATCTGTAAGCGTCCATTGGGTGAGTACTCTGCTTGAAACTAGGGATTCCTCTCTTGACTCCCCTCTTTCCCTCATTATTACCCATTCCAGTCCAACAGCAAATCCTGCCATTCCAGCAGGTGAATAAAAGCTGAGAGGATTTGTCACCAACAAACTATCACAAAAGGAACAGTAAGAAATTTCTGTAAGAAAAAATATTATCTCAAAAAGAAGACTCAAGAAGCAGGAAAGTATATATAAGCCAAGAATAGGCAAACATACAAATAAGTCTAAATGAATATTTTACTGTATAAAGCTACAGTAACAATGTAAAATTTAGGGATTACTTTAAAAGCAGTCAGCAATAATGTATAAGATAGCAGGGAATGCTAGATTTAAATGTGATAACGGTTTAGGAAAGGAGTAGAGATGTGAATTAACTTAAGGCTTTCTTATGTACAATTAAATTTTTAAGGGTAACACTAAAAAAATGAAAATAGAGTTTGTGATTTCCAAAGAGTATGGAGAAAATGTTTTGTAATAAAATCCTCAATCAATCCAAAAGAAAGTACAAAAGAAGGAAAAAAGTATTCCAAAATGTTAAATAAATAGCACAAGATGGTGAAAAGAAATTCAAATATATCTACAATCACAATAAATGTAAATGGGCTAAGGTTCCCAATTAAAGACAGAGATTGTCAAATAGCTGGATATTTAAAATATAAGTATATCATATTTTAGATATATATAAGATTTATATATACAGATAAGATGCCTAAAATGTAAGAAATGGAAAGGTTGAAAGTAAATCTATTAAAAAGGCATAAAAAGAATTTAAAAAGTACACAAATGTTAATCAATAGAAAACACATGGGAGGCGGCTGTGGCTCGATCAGTGGGGCTCCCGTTTACCATATGGGAGGACCCGGGTTCAGTTCCCGGGGCCTCCTGGTGGGGGCAGGCCCGCCCGCACGGCGTGGTTGGCTGACCCAGCGAGCACAAGCAGCAAGGGGGGGATAAATGAATAAATAAAATAAAATCTTAAAAAAAAAAAATAAAAAATAGAAAACACATATAGCTATATTAATATAGATAAAATAGACTTTGCGCCTTTTAAATATTAGGGGACCATTACATAATGATAAAATGTTAACTTCTTCAAGAAAAAGATAGCAATTTTAATCTTATATGAACTAATAGCATCAACTATACAAAGCAAATTTGATAGAATTACAAGGATAAATTGGCAAATCTATAAATATAGTGGGCAATTTTGACATACCTCTCTCTGAAACTGATATGACAAACACAAAAAAATTAATAAGATTTGACAACACAATTAACAGCTTATAATGGACACATATATAGAGCCCTGGGGTTAAGAATCAGAAACATGGGTATGAAATGGGACATGTATAAAGTCAACCTCAAAATAAAATCAATAACAAGTCTCAATATATTTCAAATAATCTGTACATTTATATTCCATATACTATAACTAAATGTAATTTACAAAAATAAATAATAAAAAAACTTCTTAAAACATTCTTTTCAAAATTAAAAGCAGGAAAGCAGATATGGCTCAAGTGGTTGAGTGCCTGCTTGCCACATGGGAGGTCACAAGTTTGGTTCCCAGTGCCTCCTAAAAACAAAAACAAGCAACAAGCAAACAAATGAAAAAACCAACTCAAAGGAGCCAATGTGGCTCAGTGATTGTGTGCTGCCTTCCCAATTATGAGGTCCTGGATTCAATCCCCAGTCCCGGTACCTTAAAAAAAAATAATAATAAAATTAAAAAAAAAAAATTAAAAGCATAATCCTAAATTATTTGTGTTGAAAATGAAATAATAACAAAACTATAATTAAACCATTATGAACTATAATAAAAATGCTACATGTCAAATTTAGAGGATGTGAATAGTAGTACTTAAAGGAAATTTTGAAGCCTCGGGGTTCATTGAGTCTTTCCTTCATTTCTTCATTTTTGTGCTTCATTGATTTATATATTCATCCAACAAATGCTGAATCTGGCATAGTGGAAATCATACTGATAGAAACTTCATAGTTCTTGGCTTTTCCTTTTCAAAGTATACATTGTTTTCAACAATGAGTGTTTGAGGGCTTTTTTTTTTTTTTTTAAAGTCAGCATTATGATAGATGATGTTCAAATCCTTGGCTTTTATGAACAGCTCTAGTCACTAATGGAGATTCTGAGCTAGCTTGGTACATTCTCCAATTGCTGATCCTCAAGAGCTTCTTGACACTTAGACTCCCTTGGGATCAGGACATCACAGGTTATAAATTTTCCGTTGCTAATAGCCAGGGGCATTGGTGAAATGCCAGGGCTCAGAGGGGTGACAGATACAGGAATACTTCTAATCAAAATGTAGTACAGAGCATCCCTGCTTATTTTCTTTTGTCTTTTTTTACCTTCTACCTCAAATACTGTATTTCCCATTCTCTCTAATGACAGGAAAGGTTTCCAAGATATTCTTTCTACTCTAAGGTGAAAAGCCTCATGGGACTAAAAAGAAATATTTTCCCTCTTGTTTAGGAGTTATTTCAAAGATGATGCAGGAGACACAGAGGAAATAAAACATTTCTATGGGTTTCCCAGGAGCAAATTTCAAGTGGAAAGCTAGAGACAATAGCCACCAAAGTTTCCTCCATTTATAGTGACAGAAAAACACTATATAATTAACAATGATAATGAAGTTCCTTCTAAAGAGCTTCCCCTCATGGAAAGCTTCAATATATGCTTGTTTTTGTTGTTGATGCATCATTATTTTTTAAAACCATTATCAGACTCTACAATAGAATCAGAATAAGTTCAACCTTTATCTTCCCAGGTTGTCCCAGGTTACCAGTTTCTTGCCAAGTCAATTGTGTTCTCTATTTCTTGCCATCAATAGTCTAAGTTCCATGTTGGAAATGTTCCCCATAATCTTGTTTACTCTGATATCAATGGCAGTTACTGATTTCTCAATTGTTGGGACAAATTTCCAAGATAGATAATAGCAGCTGGATTTAAGGCAACATAAATCCTACCATTTGTTTGTTCTGAAACATAATATTTGCTGTACTTTATTTATTAGATTTCCTCATTATTTAGGACATGTTAATTACAGCGCTATCATAGATTACATTCGATATGGCTCCTCTTCCTATGGTTAAAAATAGAGTGCATGAGGCATCCGACTATAGATGCTGTATCTGGGTGGATAGCAGTGAGTGTGTCACTGCAGCAAACAAGGAGAGATAAATACCACTGCTCATCATTGGAGCCTGCTGTGTAGCTATTATAGGTTGACTGCTCAAGTTAAAACAGTGGTTATGAGTCAGGTTTTAGAAAACTCATGTATTCAACTGAGATGGGTTTATATGGAAATGTACATGTTGAAGTTGTTCCAAATGCCTCCTCTGGGACTAAAGCAGGGTTTGGTTTCCTGTATCCAGTTCCAAGAAAGGTCATTGGTAAGCAGGAGGATATAAGCTAAAACAGAGTCCACAAGTTTTATTCCTCGAAAAACCTCTCTCCCAAAAGCTTCTCTGCTGTTTATTTAAAGCTGAGATTTCATAGGTTGGTCTTCATCCCTGTGCGAACATGACTTGATAGATGACCGGTTCCAAAGAACCCACAATTTATGGATATGGAAATCAGATGCGCTATCCACACATGCTGCTTTTTTATAGAGATGCTTTAAGGGAAGTGTGAGGTGCTTGGATAATGTACAATCCAATGTTAATAAATCTCTGCAGAGAAGACACCACCTACCTCTTCCTTTTGAGACTAAATTCAAAGCCACCTTCTAAATGCCTACTTTAAAGATCATGACTGGGTACTTTATGTTTTCCCTTTGGTTGTCTTTCATAGCAGAAGTCCTGAGCTAGTCTTTAATATAAACTTCAGATACAGAGCTCCAACCTGGAAGAAACTAAAGGAACTATTCTTCAGAATAGCATTATGGACCTCGAATGACCTGATCAAGATGGTGGAGTGAGACACTTCAGAGGTCTGCCCCCTAAAGGAGCTTGGAACAACCATCAAGAAGTGTCAGAAACATCTTTCTCAAAGCTCCAAAATACTGCAGTAGTAGAGTGATTGCCAAATCAAGAGAAAGTCTACTTAAAAACAGCAGGATCTCATGACACCCTGGCTGGCCCTCCCTCATCCCTTACCAACTGGTAACTCATGCACATACTAGAATCATGAATGCCTGGCCCAATCTGTCTGATGGTGGCCTGAGGAAATCACCATCCAAGAACTTGTCCTGCATGTAGAAGGCAGTTCACATGGCTTTCCTACAAAACACTGTAGGAGAGCACTCAAATTGTGTTGTCCGGGGCAAGGGATTGCTGGCTGTTGGGGTATAGTGAAATGTCCAGAACTATGAGGAAACCATGTCCTAGGAACAGAGGACATTCAGAACTATATAAATGGGAGAATTCCTAGGGCCATACATACATACCCAAGACAAGATACATGTGCAGAAGAATTAGGGTGACCCCTAGACTTTAGCTTGGAGCTGTTCTCTAAACTCATTGTATGGAGAAACCCTGAAAGAGAGTACTTGCACAGGTCAATCTGCAGTGACAGGGAAAGGTGTTTTCTGTTTTTCCTTCTTCTTCTTGTCCTTTTTTTTTGTTTGTTTGTTTGTTATTGTTGTTTTGTTTTATTGTTGTTAGCTCCTGGCATTCAAGGATAGCTCTATCATAACACTAGTTAGATGCAATCTTAGGGAACAGATGTCTCAGAGTCTAATTTCCAGTGATAACACATTAAAGTATCAAAATGTCCCATTTCAACAAAAAGTTACAAAACATAGAAAGAAAGAAGAAGTGATGGCCCAGGCAAAGAAGACTAAAGAATTACAAACCATCAAAGAGGAGGACCAGACTTGGGACATACCAGACAAAGAATTTTTCCTAAACATGTTCAAAGAACTAAAGGAAAACATGAACAAAAAACTAAGGGAAATCAAGAAAATGATAGATGAACACAAAGAGACTATCAATAGAGATGTGGAAAATATGAAAAGGAACCAAACAGAACAAAAGACCATAGTAACAGAAATTTAAATTCCTTAGAAGGGTTCAGTAGCAGATTGGAGCTGGCAGAATAAAGATTCAGAGAATTTGAAGATAAGACCATTAAAATCATTCAGTTTGAGGAGCAGATAGAGGAAAGAATGAAGAAAAGTGAACAGAACCTGAAGAATCTGTGGGACACCATCATGCATACCAATATATGCAATATGAGAGTCTCAAAAGGAGAAAAAAGAAAGGAGCAGAGAGAATATTCAAAGAAATAAAGGCTGAGACTTCCCAAATATAATGAAAATCATGAATATATACATCCAGGATGTTCAACAAATTCTAAACAAGATATACCTAAATAGACCCATGCAATGGCATATAATAATCAAACTGTCAAATGTCAAAGATAGACAGAACTCCAAAAGCCTCAAGGGAGGGTCAATGTGTTACAACAAGAGAGCCTCGGTAAGATTAAGTGCCAATTTCTAATCAAAAACCATGGAGGCAAGAAGGCAGTGGATGACATATTGAAAACCAAGAATTTGATATCCAGCAAAACTGTCTTTCAAAAATGAGGGAAGTGGGGAGCAGGTGTAGTTCAGAGATTGAGTGCCTGCTTCTCGTGTATGAGGTCCCAGGTTCTATCCCAGGTACCTCTTAAAAAAGAGAGAGAGAGAGAAGGATTAAAACATCTCCAGATAATAAAAGCTGAGGGTCACCACTAAACTGAACCTATAAGAGATGTTATATACAGATGAAAGGCAAAATGTAAAAAAAATTTTTTTTAATATTTTTCATTATTTTTTAATATCCCAATCTTTTAATTTTATTTTATTTTTTAATTTTTATGTATTTTATTTCTTATATTTAAACCTATCATTATTATTTCATTTTCCTATTAATTGTATTTGGCTATTTTATTGGCTTCTTTTTTTTTTAGGAGGGACTGGGAGATTGAACCTGGAACCTCATACATGGGAAGCAGACACTCAAATCACTGAGCTATACCCATTCTCCGGCTTCATTTTTGAAGAAGCTTTGGATCACAGAAGGGTTACAACTGGGGCAGGGGAGGATCATTGGTGTGGGGTGTCGGTGATGGGGGATACATGGGGGGGGACTTCACCTGGGCATATATATAAGGTATATAAATATGTTCAAATGTTCACAGGGTATTGTCACAGTGGGGGGAAACTCACACAATAACCGAGAGAATATTGAATTCCCATCCTGGAGGGCTCTGCCACATTCTCTAATGGAGCAGCAACAGTCCCCCAAGTGCAGGGGCAATGACTGGCGAAGGAGGATGATCCCTTGATGGGCCCTTGATATTGACGACTATGCTTATGAGCCTTTGATCTTGAAATTGAAATTTAGCCTAGTGTTGTGGGGTGCCTAAGAGTTGTCTCCTGAGAGCCTCCTTGTTGCTCAAATGTGGCCTCTCTCTAAGCCAAACTCAGCATATAAATGCATTACTTTCCCCCCAGCATGGGACGTGACTCCCAGGAATGAGTCTCCCTTGCACGGAGACATTACTACCAAACACCAACTAGCAATGCAACTGGAAAAAGACCTTGAATAAAAGGGAGAAAAGGTAAAGACAAATGAGTTTATATGGCTAAAAGCCTTCAAAGTGAGTCAGGAGGTCATCCCAGAGGTAACGCACATCTCAGCAGGATCTCATAGACTGTCAAAGTGGGTACTACCCCAAATAGTGGGGCTCCTGAGGACTCCGAAGACACCCAGGTCCTATGGTCAGGGCAGATAGCTCCAGAGTTTGGTGACTTGCCAGTGGGCCCTACTTTGGAGTTTGTGCTCCTGAGAGTGACAGAGTTGGACTCAATTATGGCTTCCTTACACATGGCTCATCTGTCCCTCTTATTTAAACCTATACTTGGTGCTGGAGTTTGTAGGTGTACGTCCAAGAGATTGGAATCTATGGGCTGTCCATGTGCCAGCTGGGCCCAGAGCCTCAGGGGAGTTGCAACACCTACTCTCCAGTTCATTGGACTCACCTGGGACAACTGGCAGGGAGACGATGATGGACAATGGCCATCCCAGGGAATGGAGAGAGTCTGCAGCTGCAGACACAATAATCCCATCCATAAGGGATATAAGCCCCCTCTCAATCAGAGGTGGAGTGGACATTACCATCCCAGAATCCTCAGATTGGGGAATGAACTATGGACTAGCAGAAACTTACAGGTATTCTACTATAGACATATAGTGATTCTAGCAATGGAAGAAATTACAACATTGATGTGGAGGCAGTGGCCACTGGAGGCTCTGGGAGCTGGGTGAGGGAAAAGCAGTTGTAATACGGGGGTTTTTTCAGGACTTGGGAATCATCCTGAATGATATTGCAATGACAGATATAGGCCATTTCATACCATCCCATAACATGCAGAACTGTGTGAAAGAGAGTGTAGACTACAATGTGAACTTGGTCCATGCTCAGTGGTATTGCCCCAGGATGCGTTTATCAATTGCAATGAATGTGCCACACTAATGAAGGATGTTGTTTATGTGGTAGGAGGTGGGCAGTGTGGGGAGTAGGGCATATGGGAATCCCTATATTTTTTGTACAACATTTATATAATCTAAGTATCTTTTTAAAATTATATAAAAAAAGAGGTGCTAAAGAGAGTTATGAGGGCTGAAAGAAAAGGACAAGAAACAATAGATTGAAGCTGCTTGAAAAAGTAATGATCTCTGGTGAGGGTGACAACATGGCTAAATATAAATGCCAGTACTATTGTATTTTTGGTTTGTAAACCCACTTTTTACTTTCTACAGGATCTAAAGGCCAAATGCATAAAATGTAATAATAAATTAGCAGTTTTGGATTTATAATGTATAAAAGTAATTTTTTTTTCACTTTTTTATTGGAGAAGTTATACATTTACAGAAAAGTCATGCATAAAATAGAGTTCCCACATACCTTCCTATTGTTAACACCTCCCACTAGTGTGGTACATTTGTTATAATTCATGAAAAAACATTTTTATAATTGTTCTATTAACTGTAGTCCATCATTTACAACGGGTTCATTGTTTGTGTTGTATAGTCCTATGTGGTTTTTCTTAAAATTTTATTCTAGTAACATTTATACAGCCTAAAATTTCCCCTTCTAACCACATTCACATATATAATTTAATGCTATTAATTACTTTCGCAATGTTGTGCTACCATCACCACCATCCATTACCAAAACTTTACAATCGACCCAAATTTAAGCATTAACTCCCCATTGTCTTCCCCCCAGCCCAGTCTCTGATAACCTATATTCTAGATTCTGACTTTGTGAGTTTGCTTTTTCTAATTGTTTCATATCAGTGAGATCATACAATGTTTGTCCTTCTTTGTCTGGCTTATTTCACTCAACATTATGTCTTCAGGGTTCATCCATGTCATTGCCCATATCATCAGAACTTCATTAATGCATAATGGTATAAGCTTTCTGTTTGCAGAGATGGCAAAGTTTTTCTAATGGAAGGTGGTGAGGGTACGACAACATTGTGAATGGGATTAATCCCATGTAGAGTATGTTTGGGAGTGGATGAAATGGGACAGTTAACATTGTATATGTGTTCCCACAATTTTAAAAAATAGAGAGCAACTAAAGAGACAATGACAATTAAACATAATACAAGATCCTGGTTGGAATCTAGCAAGGGAGGAGAAAAGGCTCAAATAGACATTAGGACATGTGGAAAAAATGGAATATAGACTTTCAGCTTTATATCAATGTCAAATTTCTTGAACTTGATAACTGATTTAAGGTAGTTATATCAGTGAATATCCTTGTTCATAGGAAATGTACATGGAAGTATTAAATGTTCAAGGAAATATACGACCTACACACAAGTATTCAGGAAATGGATAAATATGAGGGGAGGAAGGAGAGAGAATGATATGACAAATGTGGCAAAATATTAAAATTGGTGAATCTATGTATCTTGGGTGGATAGAAGCATGTTGGAATTCTGTGTGGGGTTTGTGTTATTTTTGTAACTTTATTATTTAACAAAATTTAAAAGTTTTTTTAAAATGGTACTTCTTTCCCAATTGTTCCAGAAATAGTCTGGAGGCTCTCCTTGGTCTGAATAGGAACACATGACCATCCCTGAACCAATCACTGTAATTCTAATTGATCAAGTCTGGTCATTATTGGCCTCTTGATCTGGGGTATCTTAATCGGATTCATTTGGACCATACAGACTGAGGTGAAAGGTCTTCCAAAGGAAAATTGGGGGACCGTCACCAAAAGTAAAGGGAAGATAGGCTAAGGAAGGTAAAACCAATAAATGCCCTTTATTGTCATGGTGGGGAAAGTACCTGAAAGTATGAGGACACCTAATCTAGCCTGGAAGCAGGGGAAGGCGAGGAAGGAGAGTGCCATGGAAGACCATGTACAAAGACCCAGCGGAGAAAAGACCATAGCGCACACATGGGAAACTGCATGCACATGGCAAGTGGATTAGAAGGGGTTATGCTGAGATGCAAAACCAGTTAGAAAGCCAACTGGTGAGAAACTGGGGTGGCGTGGAATAGAGTTGGTGGTAAATTGTTTGCAAATATGATTGCAATTATTTTTCTCCCTTGATCCATGCCCTTTCACAGAGTAAAGACTATTTCTCTACTCCTTGAGTAGGAGCTGGGCTTTCTTTGGTCAGTTCCAAGCCTAGACCTCAGGTGACCTTGCAGGCTTTCCCTCTCCCTCCTGGAATTCTGCCCAGCCACTGTGTAGAACAAGCCCAAGCCATTCTGCAGAGGATGAGAATCACATGGCACTGAATTAAGTCATCCCAGCCAAGGCCCTATGATGTGAGAGAGCTCAGCCAAGACAGGCAAAGCTGCACCTGGCCTGCAGGTGACTGCACATGTATAAGGTAGCCCAGCTGAGACCAAAAGAACCACCCAGCTGAGCCCAGGCCAAACTGCCAACTTCAGAATTATGAGCTAAATAATTGGATGTTTTAAAACTCTTATGGCATGTTTTTCTATTTTACAAAAGTAATACATGTTCATTGCAGAAATATTATTAAAAACGGAAAACAGGAAGAGAAAATAAAAGTCTCACACTGAGAAATTACCATACCCTTTCAGTCTTCTTTCTAGGCATACATATTTTGTAAGATTAGATCTTATATATGTGTGTGTAAGAGTGTATGTGTAATTTGACCTGCAGTTTTTCACTTAATATATCATTTCTCATTTTATTCAATATTATCCTGAGCTATGCTTTCTAATACCAATAAAGCATTAAATCATATGAATGTACCAAAATTTTCTAGGCAACCTCCTATTATCAAAGATATAGATTATCTTTAACTATTCATTATTATAAGTCATTAAAGAGTGAACATCCTTGTACATAAGAACCATCTTTGCATTCTTGGCTATGTGTATTGATTATTTAAAATACTATTGAATTTAACTCACCAACACTGTATTTTATTTAAAAGTTTTGCATCTATTAATGGACTGTTTCTAAAACCTGGGAGAAATGCATTCACCGCATCCCATGTTTCAAAGAGAATTATCTTGGAGAAGAGGGTCAAAAGTGGTGGCAGCTGATGCTATATGGGAGCAGTCTTGGTAGTACAGCTATTTAACACAATGTTTGCTACAGGTCCTCTGAAGAACGCAAAGCCAAAGTTATTCAATTGACATTGGAATTAGAGCAACTGTTCTATTATTGTGTGCAAACTCCTGCTATAAATAACCTGACAGTATCCATCTGCATGGAATGTGAAGAAAAACAAGAAACATGCAAAGTGAAGACCAAAATAGACCTGGGGTCTATCTGATGCACCCTCTCCATGGGGCCCCCAAACAGATGGTGCAAATTCCCAAGATATACCTGCCTAAGGGCATTGTCCTATCCTGGGGGTAGGAAGGGATTCCTTGCAGCAAATGGCCCAGCCAAAAAGGAAAGGGAAATGAAGCACTGAGATTCATGTTTTTATTCAACAAATAATTCTCTGACATATTTCAGGCACTGTTCTATACCCTAGGAATACAGCAGAGAGAAAATGTCCCTAAACTTGTGTTCTAGTGATGGTTATCATTTTCTGATAGCCATTTTGCCAGCTTTTCCTTCTCCCTCCCCACCTGGCCTGATTCTGCTCTGGATTACTTTAGGTTGAATGTCCTGCCTTCCACTGGCTTCTTTCTCTAGGCCAGTTTGCAACAGCTAGTCAAAGTTCAGTAATTTGCCACGTCTTAAGCTTGATTTCTAGTCCCCTAAACTCACTGGTCAGTCCCAGAGCTCAGTGGCTGTGACCTTTTAATCTTTGAACCGTTGGTGCCTAGCACTGTGCCTGGTACCTAGAAAGTGCTCAATAAATAATAAACCCAAGAGGTTAGCCTTTCAGAGAAGACACCCACCATTTCTGAAGAAGTACTTCAGAAACTGGCCTTGTCCACTCTCCCTGATCTCTTCACGGAAGACTAGAGAATAGAATAAACCTCCCCGTAGGAGGTCTGGTGGAGGATAAAATGCGTGTCATTCCAGGCAGATACAGAAGCATATTTACTGTGCATTAAACTCTGAAGGGTTCTTTCTTATGGGACTCACTAGCATTTGTCAACTCTGTGCACAAAGATGGAGATATTTATAAACAGACATGTAGGTATATATATATATAGATAGGTCGGTAGATAGAGATAGATGGATGACAGAGGAAGTGGAAACTGGCAGCAACACCACGTGTCACTGGCAAGGAAGAGAGGAAAGATGAAAAGTAAAACTGATTATAGCCCAAAGCACCAGAGTTCCAAATGATCCACAAAAAGGTGAGAATCATTGGGAGACTCAGGAATTAGCACTTCCCAGTAGACAGTGGCAGGACTTTAAAGGCTTTTAGAAAGCAAGGGCTCCTTATTTTACTGCTTGCACTAGAGGGAAAAAAAAAAAAAAAAAGAAAGCAGGATGGTCTGTGAATGCTTCCAGATGAAGGAAAAGAAGACAGGCACCCATATGCACTGGGCTTTTGAGACATATCACTAAAAAGTCACAAGATGGTTTCGGGTCATCCATTTTGTACCAAATCCAAGCCCTGGACATGTCTCAAGATATGTTCCTTATGGCAACTTTACCTTAATTCCTGCCAGAGAAAGAGAACAGATGTGAGATTTTACTAGAGGCTCTGTCTTAGGGCTCTTCAAGAAAGGTTTGGAGAACAATGGCTTTGACGACAGGGGGCTCTGCCCTTATTTATCTGCTGCCTGAGCCCTGCAGGGTGTTTTCACCTAAGGGCCCTGCAGCACTGGGTACTTTGGGGAGGGGCAACGATACCACACCCAAAAGGATAAAGATGATGGGAGCATGAGGGCAGGCCCAACAGTCCATATGCTCAGTCCAGCCTCTCTGAGCTTCCTGCAAAACCGTGACACATGAGAAAACAAGCCAAGTAACTGATAATGAAATCAGGTCTGAGTTTAGTCCTCAATCCAACCCCACTGGCAATGCCAAGAGGGATAAAATCAAGTAGAAAAACTTCCCACCTGCAACAACAACAAAAAAAGCCATTGCAAGAAATGTTCAGCCAAAGCCTTGCCCTCTTGTAAAAAAATGCTTGGCATGGGCTATAAGCTAGGCTACTTCGGCTTCCCTGCCCTCCCCTTACAAGCCTGTCTCCAAATATTCTGTGCCACATGTATTAAGATTAAGAGATTAAGAGATAGAATGCATTCCAAACACCCACCCAGTAATTTTCATTGCTAAGAAACTTCTGAGCAACCTCTGGGTCCATAGAAAGCTCAAGCCAAGGCAGGAGGCCCTAGGGAGACTGGCTTCCCCCTAAATCCCGCTTCTTTCTCCCTGAGATTAATAAGCACTGTGTCCTCATATCAAGAGAAAAATAAGCCACTAAATGAGCTCAGAGAGACAGGCACGAAAGTGTTTCTAAATGTGATCCCTCGTGACCACGTATAGAAGACGTCAGAACCCATTTCCACTCACGCCCTCGTTAGCATCATTTCAGTGACCTTATTGTGGGGAATCACAGCAAGTGTCAATCCTGCTAATGCACCTCCAAAATCAACATGGCTTTCTGCAGGCTGCCACCCCTCACCGGTCAAAGCCAGAACCCCTGAGCGTGGAGCCCAAAGGGGCTGTGGAGGAGGAGCCCTTCCCAGGTGGGAGGACTATGATGCCAGACACAGGTCCCTTCAGCTCGGCAAATACTGGGATTTGCTGTCAGTTCTAAATATATACTTTTAAGAAAATAGTTTAGTGCTTTCCTTGGCAAACAAATATTGGCCTATATTTTTAATCCCTGCGGGATGCACATAGATCATGTTTATGCAGTCATTTCCTCACTCCAGGGTGAATCTGCTGGCAGTGTGACTCCGTGAGCACAAGTGTGAAGGTGGAGCCTGACACATGTGTCTTGTTCCGCACGGGCATTTAAGCAGCCTTTCATGGGGTCTTGTGGATTCTGTGGCCCCAGACTAAGCACTTTGAGATTGATTTTGTGGGTTTCAATCAATTCTGGCCTGCACATAGCTCATATTCTCCTAGGGAAAGAGGAAGAGAGGATACTGTCACTCCCTACAGGGTTAAACTAGAATGACTTTTCTGGAGGGAATGATAAGTTTTTCTCTGTCCTCCAAGGTTTGTGAAAGCTATTGAAGATTTACTGAGTGAGTGCTAGCTGTATGCATGACAGTGTGTCATTTCTTCCTTTCAGGGTGTGGATGGAAGACCTCAAGCTCAGAGAGGCTAATGCCTTGCTCACAGTCTCCTGGAGAGGAGACTGGTCACTGATGTAAGGAGTGCAGCCTTCATCACCTAGTGTTGTGAGATGGTGAAAAGGAAGCAAGCTGAGATCCAGCACTGGGCAAGCCTGAGACAATAGCTGGAGAAATCAACTAGAACAGCTGAGAAACCCTTTTTCTCAGGAAGGGACCAACAGTCCCCTACACTGAGTACAGTTCAGATTCCCAGAGGGAACCCAGAGAGAAGACTTCTGGATAGTACTGGTGGTTCTCCATGGAAAATGGGATCCTAGGTTGTGTGCGAGGGTGTCCATTCAAACTAGACACTAAGGATACAAAGTCAGGGCAAGCCCTGGGGAAAGGAGAGTGCAGGAACAAGTGAAAGAATAGGCTTCTCAGTCCACTGGCTGGGGTGTGTGCTGGCCCAGCTCCATAGAATTACACCCCAGGGTCTTGCTTGTTCCTTCCCAGACCCACACAAACATACCTGTGACCAGTACCCAAAGTGGTGGTAGACAACAGTGCCAGCTCCACGAAACTGCTCTGACCATTCCCCAGGTTCATCTCACCCATTGCACTTGAGGTTTTCTCCTGAATTCCAGATTCCCTGTTTCAGTAGCAGCCTTGGGCCCCTTTTGCCTTAGAAACCAATGGACTCCCTTCTTCTGCTTCCCAGACCTTGGCTCCTCCACCTGGTTCTTGTTTTGTTGCATCTCCTGACCTCAGTGTCCTGTTGTCATCAACCATTTTGAGCTGGAGTCATTTGGAAGTCAAAATGGGAAAGCTAGAAATGATTATTCTGACCTGGTCCAAAACTATCACCAAAACTGCAGCGAGTGGAAATATCTGTGGTTTTGTGCCAAGTGAGAAATTCACTGGAGTTGTCTGATGGTACCTTATAATAATTACGGGAGTTCTTCTAGCTGGGTTTAAATGTTTATGAGGATGGTGTTAAATATTGTAATGTATGTCTGAACTTCAGGGACAAGGCAAAATGACAAGGTGAGCATATTTTTATAGGAAGTTAAATAGAATTTGATTTAATGAAATTTCAGGTGAGGGAGCATGGCGTTAAACATGACTCGATTGTTTGGTTCAAGACTGAGATATTTAAATGCTCAATTGCCTAATGTTTTATATGGTTCTGTTCTTTTCACTCCTTTGTATTAAAAAGTACAGCTTAGTCAAGGGAGCCAGATGTAGCAAAGGAAGATGGGGAAATCCCTAATCAGAGCACTTATGGATGCTACTGGGCAGGAAGCCTAGAAGAGCTGCAGAAGTCAGCAAGACCCTCCTAGAGAGATTCCCAAGGGATGCTGCTCCAGTGTGGTCCTTCTTTCAAAAAGGCAACTATTAGGGACAATAAACAGAGGCAAGACACTGTGGTTGGAGCCTCTTCAAGGAAAGCAGGGAAGAGACATGGGAAAGTACATAACTGCTTGCACAGGACCTCGTGAGCTCCAGTTGCATCCTGTCCAGGTCCCAGGTCGCAAATGCCTCATCACAGCCACTGTGTGAGCACAAAACTCGGAAAGAATATTCTTGAACCTATGTGGTTCCTGTCTATGCTGAGCTCTTGCTGCTTTCTGGGTTTTCTGCCAGCCCCTGGAAGAACCCAGCAGGCAGGGGAAGAGGAACTCCACACAGTTCTGTGTGGGAGACCACTTAGATATAAAGGGGGGGAAATACAGCCCTTACCCACAGGAAGCTCATAATATAGTTTCCCAGAACTTTCTTTTATGAACCTTCCCTTCAGAATAATTGCATAATATTTCTCCAATCATTCCGAGAGGATTTTAACTGACATTACATTAAGTTTATATGTTGTTCTGGGCTGACTGGACAACACTACAATACTTGGTTGGCCCGTCCAAGAGCTACTCCTCAATTTTCCTTTTCTTTTTTATAAGATTTGTAGTTTTTCTTCATCTAGGGAACATATGTTTCTCTAAAGAAAGATTATTCTAATTCATGTTCTGTTAATTCTTTAATTCATGCAACAATGTTGTACCAGGGAGCAGGGATTCAACAGTGAGCATGCCACCCTCTACCCTTACCCTCAGGAAGTTTATAGTCTAGAGGAGAAAACAGAAACTTGAGTCCTATTGATAATTCTAATGTGCAAGAAAGTGTGGGGTGCCTTGAAAGCGCCCAACAGAGGGGACCTAACAGTCTAAAGGGTCTGGGATCCCTCCTGAGGGCATCAGGTCTAATTACATCTGATTAATAGGTAAGATGGAACCTGACAAAATCCCATGATGAAGGAAGGCAGTTCCAGGCCAAATACATTTTTGTTCTTGTTTGTCCCTTATGTTTTTCTGACTGAGTATTCCAAGTATACAAGAATATTATTGATTTCTATATACTTTTCTTTCTCCTGGCCTTTATACTAAATTTTTTCTATTAGTTCTAATAAGCTTTTTAGTTCATTCCTTTTGGGTTTTCTGGTAGACAATCATAGTATATGCAAATCTAGTCTTTTTAAGGCTATATGTATATATGTATATATATATATATATATTTTTTTTTTTTTTTTTCCCTACCTCTTGAATAGTCAAGACGTTTGAAAGTTTATTTTCTGCTGGGTAATGTGCTATTTCTTTCTATTTGTCCTAAATGTACCAGTCAAACCTCAAATGTTACCCACTAGTTCTGGTAATTCATATGTGGTGAACAAGCCCTTGTTTACTCTACTTCTACCTTTCATGAAAGAAATAATTCATTCACAGACCAAAAGCAAAATTGCATGTGGCAAAATAAACTGGAAACCTCCTCACTGCCCTTCTTCCTTCATCCGGGGAATCCAACAGACTATAATCCAAGGGGTGCCATCTCTCCTGGGTACCATAGAGAGAACCATCATATTGTCAGTATGGCTCTTGTAATGTAATACAATAGCCAATTCAAGAAAAAGTCAAATGCCTCTTAGCACAATAATGGCAGGGGCTAATGTTATGGAAAGGGCAAGAACAAAGCTTTCCTAACAGGAGCAATGCTATTTCCTTTCAAATTAAATCTGTGTGCTCTCCAAGAAAAATTAAGCCTTGCCTGGATGAGGTATGTTCACTCCTAGGTAAACTAATGAGGAAGGAGGCACTGGAGACCGAATGAGCATGAACACACCCTCCATCACTCTCATTTGTCCTACTGGAATCTATTCTCTTCCCTTTGGAGTCAGCAAGACACTTAAAGGGATGGGAGTGGAGCCTCTTGTTCCTATGAGGAGGCATGGGGTTTCCCAGGAAAGAGGATGACGACCAGGAGATAAGGCATTTCAAAGAGGGGCCTTCCTGAGTAAGGAGGTATAAAAAAGAGAGAGGTTATATGGGAAGCAACATCCATGGTGGATACTATTTTTCCAAGATTCAAGTCTGTAAGGGCATTCCCTTACGTTGGACCAGGGAGCTAACCAAGTCAATGAAGAGTCCAACTTCTGGTCCCCCCACTCTGTTTACTAATCTGAGAGCTTCCTGACACTTCAGGAGAGAGCTTCATCGCTGGTGCCTGTCTGGTCTGGGGGCATGATGAGGCAGGGTGTCTCCAAGATGGCATGGGCTTCACCTGTGCTACTCTTCCTATGGTTTATAAGACAGACTCAAACCTAATATCAGAGATGAGCCCTGATTGTATCATTCATTAGCTGGAGACACCCATTGAAGCAGAAAATAAGGAGTCTTACTATATTCCAGTTACATGAGTGATGACCATAGTAGAAAAAGTAGAAGTCAGACCATAATAGCAATACCTAGAGCCGCCTAGAGGACCGGCCAAGCCCACACACGTCAACCCCGACTGTACTGCGGCCACATCCCTGGTGAGATCATTCCAGCCCAGAGCTCCATGGGATGGACTCTGGCTCTGCTCTCTAAGAAGCCAGTTCTCAGGACTGAAAGGGAAGCTTATCCATGCCTACCCCCTCAACCTCCTCTGGGGACGTTGGCCAACGCCAAATCAGCACCCTTATCCTGAAAACAATCTAAGCCTCAAGGGTTTAGAACTAACCTATATTATTCATCTCTTCACATCCTCACAAAGATTAATAAGGTAGTTACTTATGATCTTAGTTTTACAGATGAGGAAACAGAGGCTCAAAGAGGTTGTAGCAGATACTATCAGTTGCCAACACAGCAACCATTCACCCCTCTTCCTCCTTTCTAATGGGACCCTGATTTTACTCAGGTATCCAAATTTCTCTGTATGGCCTTGTTCTTCAAGGGTCCCATCACCAGTCCAGGAAAGAGGAGGAGGGAATCATGATTTATCTAAGCCAATCAGGGTCCCATTCCCTTTGCAAGTGATTGACTTAAAGGTGGGCACATGACACACTTCTGGCCAATAGGATGCAATGCTACGTCTTCTAGTGGGCTTCCAGGAAAAACTTTCTTACTGACAAAAGAGACAAGTCCACTTCGTATTCTGCACATTGTTGGGTTTACATAAGCTTTCTGGAACTGAGACTGCCATCTTGCAATCCCGGGGCCTGCTAGGCTAGGAGCACAGGCCAGTCCACTGAGGATGGCACAGGAAGATGTGGAAAGAATCTCATGTTCTTCATTACATTGATGAACTGTTGAACTCAACATCCTTGGAGTTACTTTTAATCAGAACTTCTTATTGTAAGATATAAATTTTTATCTTTAATTATTCAGCTATTCTGGGTAGGGATTTCTTTTATGTGCAGCCAAAAGTGTCCTGATAGATACAGAAGGTAAGGGACGTGTCTAAGTTCACACCAATAGTAAGTTTAGATTAAATTCAAGGTCTGTGGGGTTATACTTTCTACTCCTCTGAGGTGTACGACAACATGGAAGAGTAATTTCACAGGATTCATTCAAATCCCTCCCCACAGAAGGATCTGTTAGTTAGGCATCTGTCAACTATCTAGTACTAAAAAAAGGCTCTGTGAAAATGTTATTTCAAATACAAAACAAATCTCTCTCCTCACAGTGTTTTTCCTCTCTGAAACATCACAACTGCTTCTTATTCTTCCCATAGTGTCAAGATAGCAGGACTTAATTACCAAATTTATACGCCACCAGCATGGCATAAATGCACTGGCCTGAAATAAAATAAATGCAATTATTAAAAAAAGAAAAATGCTGCATCAATCCAGTGACAGCAGACCCAGAGACGACAGTGTTATTTACTTTATCTCCTTGCAGGAAGTAGTTAAGCAATTTCAAAGAGATTATTGGGTTTTAATGATCTAGGACATTAAAAGATAGTTCTCCCAACAACATTGACACTGTATCTCAGGTAAAGGAAGTAGTAAATTCAAGAAATAATGACCTGTTTGGGGCAATCCCTCCCCACTCCTTCCCAAGGTGGAGCCCTGCCTGGCCATTCTCCAGGTAGCGTGGGCCATTGACTGGGCATGTCATTGAAGACTACTGCGCCTGGGAGATCTTTCTACAGTAGGACACAGAAGATTTTATACCACACAATGGGGAAAACAAATAGACAAAAACAAAAAAACTACCACTGAAGGTGAGCCCTGTCCCTGAGTGCCAAAGGAAGAAGGAAAAGACAGAGAAAGGGAAAGTGGGAGAAAGGATGAGAAACTAGCCAAGAAAGAGACCATCAAGTGTGGTGCCCAAAATTCTACCAATACCAACAATATGTCTACTGCCCACCCTCCAGGGCTAAGTCCAAGTTCCAAGAACCAGAGTATCCTTTGGATTTCCCTGAGCTGACAGGCATCTAGAGATCAGGTAAGGAGTGGTTCCCAAAGGTACCCATCAGATTTCTTAAAGGCTCTGAGGGAACCATCTCAGAGGACACTTTCGTTTTTTATCTGTTTTATTGTGGGCTTCCCCATAAGATTTCTTTTAATTCAGGGGTTCTTAACCAAGGGTCCATGAGCTTGAATTGGAATTCAAAAAATATTCTTGTGGGGACGTGTTGGTATGGGTGTGATATACTTATTAAATAATGCACAGTATAGTGTGGACTTAGTAAAAGGTCCGTGGTTTTCACCTGACTGGCAAAGGGGTCCATGGGACAAAAAAGGGTAAGAACCCCTGTTTTAAAGGGAGGCATACATAATTTTTAAAGTATGGAAACTGATGATCTAGGCCATCTCTTTGCACAAACTGAGAAGCAGAGAGGGAAGTGTAGGTCTTGGGGCATTGAAAGTAGAGAAGGTGCCAGAACCAGGTGTCCATCATTCTCAGGCCGATGCTCCTGCTGCTGCTTCTGGATTCCCCCTGATGGCCTGGTCGGCTCCTGAGAAGTGATTTGGACCTTCTACCCTCCCCAGCAGCAACCACGCTAGCAAGTAGCTAGGCCCTGTTCAGGTAAACAAGACGAAAAAGTGGCGTCCTCTTTCCAGGTGTTCTCTCTTTGATTCACAAAGTAAAGATTCATTTCATTTTTCCAACAGTCAGAATTGACTGAGCCTCCTGATACTTGACAGGCTCCTGGGGGATTGTACAAAAACCCATTTATTGCCCATTTTCCTAATGATATCCCCCCTCCCTAAACATACTGGCTCGTGGCTGAGTTTTGCAGAGAGATTTCTGGAATTTTCTACTGAGCTTAACAAGAATACTACATTTGGATGCAGCTTCAATAGGGTCATGGCCATTGAGAGGGGCCAGCAATTTACCAGCTTAAGTGGGGCCTTGCCTCTTGTCTGGGTGAAGGAAGGGGGTCTCATGGACCACCTCGCCCAGGGAGCGCTCAGAAAACTGCATTTTTCAGGGAGGTCAGGACCAAGCATCTGGGCCACTGAAAGTGCTCAGCCCAGGGCCTACATGAGGTTGAGCAGGTGTGAACAGGTTTGATGATGATAATGTGGCAGGAGGAGGGGAGATCTGGGTTGGAGGATGTGGGTGGGAAGAAATCAGCACCCTTCTCACAGAGACATGGAGGCAAACCTCTGCAGAAATGAGAGGCCAGAGTAAGCATCCCTGCACCTAAGGGAGCAGCCAGGCAAATCCAAGTCCTCTTGCCCACAAGGAAGACAGAAAAATAAATAAATAAACTACCATTGCTTCCTATGTCAATGGCACACATGCCTAATTAGTACTTACAATGCAGATCTAGAGACAGGGAGATTCTAGAAGGATGCATGTGTTCACCCATCTACCTCCTAAGGAAGAAAAAGAAAAGCAAACCCCATTGTGAGAGTACCTTTCGAGAACTTGGCCCGGTGGCAGTAAGTGGCCAGTGGCCAGCATCAAAGCTGAGCAGTCAGGGGCAAATTCATTAGCCTCTCTAAGCCTCAGTTGCCACAACTGTGAAATGGGGGTACTAGAGCACTTACCCTCAGGGTTGTTGTGGGGATGAAGAGAGAGCATGCATCTACAGCACACAGCGCCGTGCCTGGCACACATAACAGGCTGTAGCCATGGTCCATGGGAGGCTGTTCCTCACAGCTCCCAGGAGGACTGGGTGGATCACCCAGGTGCCAGTGTGAGAAAACCCTGAAGGGGATCCTCACCTCGCCAGGGGCACGGCTAGGCCCACTCAGTGAGAACCTACCATGTTGTGGGGGGAGAGCCATATGTCTGGCTTCAAGGGCCTGGGAAGAGGGGAGCCAGGGAGAGTCTGTCCTGAAATCTTTGAAAGGCTCTCAGAGGGTAAAAAAAGGAATCAGGCTACCCCAGAATACAAATCTGATCCATTTGCAGGGGTCTTGCAGGAGACAGATTTCAACTCAGCCCAAGGAAGTCCTTTTTCCTAAGAAGAGTCACTCAGGAACAGAAGGCACTGCCTGCAAATGCTCTGAGCTCCCCTTTCAAAGGTCCTTTAATGTGTTATAATCTGTGCATCATAAACAATGCTCGCTGGAGAGAACAGAACTAGTGAGCCTCTGCCTCAGGAATGGCTCAAGTCAAAGCAGGATGACCAAAGGTTGTCAGAGGTGCCCTGTGCTTTGCAAGGGCTGGGACCAGGTGACCAGATGACCGCACACGTGGGATGTCAACACTTCCAGCTTAATGGCACTGAGCACAGTCTATGTGCCACGCAGGCCCCGGGCTAAATGCTTTGTACACCTTAACTCGCTCCATCCCCACAACGCCAGCATGAGGCAAACACTATTGGTGACTCCTTTTTACAGAAGAGAAAACTGAGGCACAGGGATGATAAGTGACTTGCCCAAAGTTGTGCAGTTAGTAAAAGACAGAGCCATGATCCAAATGCAGCCTGCCTCGGAATTTGTGAGCTACCACCGTCCTCTGTGCCTGCAGGCTTATTGTGGATGGGAGCATGGGGCCTGTGAGGCAGGTGGCAGCCAGAGGGCAGACTGGCCTGGGGGCCAGTGGACACTGGTGAGAGATGTGATCCTGACTGGGGCTGGGAGGGCTCTGGGAAGTTTCTCTAGCAGCACGGCTGGCTTGATACTTTACATGCTTACTACTGTTTGTATGATCTCCCCAACACTTGCTAGTTGGAATTCAGCTTTCCTGCATATCCAGCCCCTGCATCCAGCCCCACCCACACCCCCACCTGGCGTTGATGTGGCCAGCCCACCCTTCCCCGGCCCTGCCCTGGCATCTCCCTCCTCCTCCCTGCCATATAGAGATCTGAGTCATTGACGGTGAGTGGGTGAAGGAACAGAGAAAGCAGATTCAAGAAATAAAAACCCTAAGGGCAGCAACAATTAATATTTAACTTGAAAATTGCCTGGGAACAAAAAGTACAGGCTATTCATGTGCAAATCAAATGCAAACACTCTCCACACAGGCCTATGTCATTATTCTGCAAACCTGCCAGGCCAGTGTTAAGGGGCAGTTGGAGAGCCCAGCCCCCACCCTGCCCAGGCTGCACCCTCGTAGGTGCAGGAGGAGGAAGAACAGGGCTGGTGGCCGCCTGGGAGCCTCACTCTGATGACACCAAAGCTCCTTCCAATTCTTGGGTTCATGCTCCTCCCACCAGGAAGAGTTCCTGACACTGCATCCCAGCTCCCCACTCCATCCCCAGAAGGGCTTCCTGAAGGCCATGGTGTCCTCATCCTGGTCCCTGTGTTCCTCCCTCCACTTCCAGGCCACACCTGACTGTTCGTTCCTGAAGCTGGCTCCTGTGATACTGCCCGTTCCTGGTCCCCCTCTCTCCTCTCTGACTGCCTCTTCTCTGGCCCTGTAGGCTGGATCTGAACCTGGGCCTGGTGGTGATGGTGATCCTGGTGCCCAGAGCCTGAGTCTGGATCAGGCCCTCCCTCTCTCCTGAGGAGCTGGGGCAGGCCACTTCCTGGGGCAAAGGAATAGGCCACTCCCAGGCCATCCTGGGCCAGCCCCAAACCCAGGGGAACAGGGAACCTAGAGTTCACCCCTAGGGTTGGCTAACTTGGGCGTTCCAAGCCTGAGACCACAGAGTTGAGGTGAAGTCTCCATTCCCTTTCCCCTAGGCTTAGCTAGGGAGCTAGCTCCCAGAGGAGGCTCCCTCAGGCCTGTACTCCCTACTGAACTGGGGGGGTGGGGGGGTTGGACTGGGGGGGGACACGGGACGGGACGGGGAGACTCGGCATCTCCTCAAACTGCAGCCCAAAAGGGAAAGGAGAAGCATCCTAGGCAAAGTGCCAGGGAGAGCATTTCCCAGCATGCAGAGCCCCTCCACCTACTCTGCAGCAGAGCCCTGCTCTTCCTTGATTACAGCAGTGACCACATTTACTTGTTTCCATCTCTGCCTGACACTTCAAGTTCTAGGAGGGCAGGAACCAAATCTTATGAATTCTGCATTCCAGCCTCCAGCATAGTAGAACCTCCCTCATACAGCTGGAGAGAGGCGCCCACCAGGAAAGCCTGGAACAGCTCAGCAGGCAGCCTGGCCCACCTCCAGCACCTCATCAGTGGTACCACTCTTGACAGTAAATGTTGAAATGAACCAAGTGTCTAGGGTTACAAAGGAATTTAGGGCCTTGTTCTCCTCTGGATTCCCAGAGCCTCGAACAGTGTCTGGGCACCAGAATCACTCACATCATCAAGTCCAGAGCAGGATGGAGAGAGTTGCTGGTGAGGGAACAATATCCCTGCTCTGCGCCCTGCGTGGCTGCCGGGAAGAGTTCTGATGCCCCCAAAAAGGAGCTGACGTTTCAACTGCTGAGGGGAAGGGCATAATAACTGGCCTTGCCTGGTGCGTCCTACGTCAGCGTGATGATAGGGCAATAGGAGAGAGGCAGGGCTGACGTTACTGCATCGAGGGGCGGGTTTCTCCAAGAAAGCTCTCAGGAGGGAGAGTGGGAGCTAAGACTGAAGAGCTGGCATGGAGATGTAAAATAAAGGAAGAGGGAAGAGAGAATGTGTTCAAGGCTTTGGAGACAGCTTGGGCCAAAGTATGGATAAGGCAGTGGAAAGTGTGAGTTCGTAACTGGAAGGGAATAAGCTGGAACTTGGGGAGCTGTGCCTTGGGCCCATGTGAGAGTTCCTTGATTTTGTGATACCCATGACCAGCTGGGTCTTTTCCTCTGAATATTTACTGAGCATCTACTGTATTCTGGCACTGAGACCACACCATTCCCTTGAGAAGCTTCCAGAGCAATGGGAGAGGGTGGTCCTAAGGTGAAGCTCTGATTCACTAAAAGTTTTTGAAAGGAAAAAAATAAAATATTTACTACTTTAAACAAAAACATGAGAGAAAAGTGCATCCCACTTTCAGAAATATTAAAATATAGGGAAAATGTGCATCTGATATCTGGAGAACTATAATAATACAATTTATAGTGATATAAAATAATAATATAGAGAAATATAATAATAAAGGACATTTTATTTTCATTACAACTCACGTGATTGTAAGAAAAAGTAACTCAGTTAGTTTCAGTAGTCAACTGGGGGGCCACCAGGCATCTCTGACATCCCCAGGTGAGTTGGTTGTAGTGGTGGGAAAGAGGGAGTACCAAGAGGGGATGCAGGGTGGAAATGGCAGCCTGGGCTCAGCCCTTCAACAGAGTACAGAGAGAAAGGATAGGAGCAAGTGCTGACCCAGGACCAGTCCACTCTGTGCTTAATCTGCACTTGGCCCTGCACTAAACACTATAAAACAACCAAGCAGCCATGATCTCCGACTTGCAAAAGTCTTGAGGGTAAACATTTAGGGAAGGCACTAAGGATGGAGAACATTAATGGAGTGAGCAGTGCAGAGAGAAGAACTAGAGAAGAGAGAAGAAGGGACAATTTACAGTGGTCAAGTTTTCATAAAAGGACTCTCACATGAGCTCCACTAAACTCTCCTATCTCTGTTTCCTCATTTAGATAAAAAGCTCCTTGGGAGTGTGATTGAGAGGATTATATGAGGTAATGTATATAAAACACCACGGACATGTCTAGCATAGAGTAAGCACTCAATAAATGGTCGAGCTTTTTTTTTATATGAGTGCATAAAAGTGGAATATCCAGCTTGGGTGATGTGTCCCTCCACATGCTGCTTAGTCCAGACACTCCTTCATTCTTTCTTCCCCTTTTCCTGTTTTTGGGAAAGTGGCTCCCCACTTCTAGGTTGCTTAGATTCTGATTTGGGTAGGCCTACAGTGGGGCCCAGAAATCTACAGTTTCATGCCAGGAAATTTCAGGCAGGTAGTTGAAGGGCTGAGTTTTGAGAAATACTGCCAAAAGAGAAATGTCCGTCTTTTCAGTTGACTTTTCTCATTGGCACAGTCATGGTTCTTACCCAATGGTCAATATTGTGCTCCTAGAGATATAGCTTCTCTGATTAATTTGCATGTAATCATGCTGAGAGATGGGATGGGAGTTGTGGGGAGAGAGGTACAGGTGATGGTGGGGTTCATTTGGTCATGAAAGCTTATGTAGAGCATCTGGAAGGCTAATGATGACCTTCCCTCTGCAAATGTCCATTTGGGCAGCCTCTGAAATCATCTCCAGGACCAGAATGTGCAAACTGATTGGAGACACTGAAACGCCATGAATAGTGGGCTGAGTGGAGTCCAAGTTCAGGGAGTGCAACATGCTGCTTCTTTAGGAGGCTGCCGAATTCTTTGAGAGCCCAGGTCACCACAGACTTGAATTTAGTCTTCTTGGCTGACACCTCAGAAGTGACTTCTGGTGCTCTGGATGAGGCAGGGGTCCGGCCACAGATGACCCAAGAACAGTCTCCTTACAGTCCTTCCTTCCCATGCATGGGACACAGTGTAGGTCCTCTGTTCTCTGGGAAAAATATTCATTGATTTTTTAAAAATAATTATAAGGAGATGTATATGATCATAAAAAAATGTTTGTTGAAAAAAAGCCACCTGTAATCCCACCACACAGAAAAAAAACATTATTAATATTTTATAGTAACACCCTACTAGCTTTTCCTATGCATATATTTGCATAAAATTGCATTAATCAAATTTTGGCTTAATGAATCCACTGTTCTATAACCTGCTTGCTTCACTTAGCAATATATATAATATTTTTCCACATCATCCAATGCTCTTTGACAACCTCATTTTGAATAGCTCATCATATGCAAATGCATGACAATTTAATTTGGACATTTAGGTTATTTTTGTATTTATGAGTTGTGTTTTGCTTTTTGCTTTTTTACTATTATAAATTTTACTGCATGTCAGTTATAGTTTTCTTTGGGTTGACTCTGAGAGTTAAATTCTTCGGTCAAAGTGTTTTAAAGTTTTAGCTACATGTAGCCGTTTGGCAGTTTGATATAGTTATGAATTCCAAAAATAGATATTGGATTATGCTTGTAAACTGGTCTGTTAATCTGGGCATGATTAAGTTATGATTAGGGCATTGACTGGGCCACAGCAATAGGGCTTTGAGCCCCACCCCTTGGTGGGTGGGGTCTCGAAGATAAAAGACATGGCAAAGGACAGTGTTGGAGCAATTTTGAGTTGGAGATGTGATGCAGAGTCTTGAGCTGGAGCCCCAGGAAGTAGCATACAGAGGAGCTTGGTCATGAGGAAAGAGAGAAGGCCCTGGGAAAAGAAGCAAGCCATTTGCCTGATAGTCTACAGCTGGCCTTGTGGCACAAAGCAAGCCTGAGCCCAGAGAGAGGCAAGCCCTGGGAAGACAGGAACCCCAGAAGCCTGAACCCTGGCAAACGTCGGCAGCTGTCTTGCTCCAACACATTGCAACAGACTTTGTTGAAGGAAGAAACTTATGCTTTATGGCCTGGTAACTGTAAGCTTCTACCCCAAATAAATACCCTTTATAAAGACCAACAGATTTCTGGTATTTTGCATCAGCACCCCTTTGGCTGACTAATACACTACGCATGACCAAATAGTAGACATTCAAGTAACACTTGAAGAAGGCACGAACACCACGTCGGGCTTCAGCCTGTGGGGTGGGCAGTCTTGAACTGGGGACTGCTTATAACTGACACCAAATTTTGACACAACAAAGGGACACTTGGTTGAGATTGGAATTTTTAAAAATATATTTTTAATTGAAGTAGATCATTCAAACATGAACATACATAAACAATAAGTGTAAAGTAAAATTGTGAACTTAAAAAACAAACACGCATAACACCATACAGGGTTCACATATATCACCCCACCACCAACACCCTGCAATGTTGTGAAACATTTGTTACAGAGTATGCAAGAGCATCATCAAAATATTACTAACTACAGTCCATATCTTATATTAAGTGTATTTTCCCCTAACCTACCCTCTTACTTTTTAAAATATATTTTTATTACAGTGGTTGTGAACTTACAAAACAATCATGCACATGTTCGAGATTAGAAATTTAAGAGAAACTCCCCTCAATCCCGAAACAAACAAATAAGGCCTGAAAGTTTCTGAATCATCGACAGATTTCTATTTTCTAGTTATATTCAACCCATTTTAGGGATTCTGTGCTAATCTTTATCTGGCCCACAGCAATTATTTCTGAAAACCAGACTTTTGGGAGAAGTACATTTAACTTTTTTTTTAAATAGCATTTTTAGTGCATGCTATTATCGTTGTTACTTATCCTAATGTGTTGATGGTGGAGTAGGTGGAGGAGAGATGTTTGCATTGGCATGGCAACCAGTAACTAATTGAATTCCCTTCACAGCCGATGATGGCTTCTCTGACTTGCATGGGGCCAGAAATGGAGTTTTTGTGTTGTTGGCTTAAGGGAGAGAAAAGGTTACCCACCCATGATCTAACTCTTTTTTTATTCTAGCTATATTTTCAGTTAGTGTTATCTTTTGGGCCAATACGTGTAGTGAGTTTACTTCTCACCCTATAAAATTAGCTTTCTTTTGATCTACAGTTACCCTTTTCAGGCTGTAAAACATGTTCCCTTATTATTGTCATAGCTGATATTTATTGAATCCTTATTATGGTACCAGGTGCTCTGCAAATGCTTTATATATGTTATTTCTTTTAATCTTGGAAGAATCGCTGAGATGGGGCACTATTATTATCATCCTTTATTAAACAGACGAGGAAACTGAAGTGGAGGCTAAATGACTTGCTCAAGGATGCGGAGTTCATAAGATGAGAATCTGAAACTGAGCGGTTGGGTCAGGTGGCTGCGGGACTGACCACCACCCAGCCCTGGTCTTCTAGGATCCATCGGCTCTCTTCCTTCAGATCTAGGCATCTGGGATTTTAGGAATAAGTCCATAGCTGAGCACAAATTTTGTTTCATGTTATAGTTCTTGAACATATCCTTTCTCAGAGTTTCCAGGGTAGAAAGTGTTAGCACTTCATTCTGTCTTCATATAGAAATTCACTCCTTTATTTGCCTGATTTAACAAACCTGGAAATAAATGAGATTTTTTTTCTCTCCTTTCTTTCAGTCACTCAAATAACACCTTAACCTCATAAACTCTCAGTGTTTGCATGTATAAAATGTAAAAGTGAAGAGCCTCCTCACATGAGGCTTGTGACGATTACATGGGATGGCCCATGTGAAAGCCCCACTCACGGGGCCACCACGCAGTAGGTGCTCAGTGAAGCCTACTTCCTCCCTCTCTTTTTGGATGTTCACTGGTAACCTGTCTCCAGTGTTCTGGACAAAGGTCATCTCTGATATCTCCACCCTCCTCCTGACGGCACAGGGTAGACTGAGCACTCCCACACAGGCCCACGGGGAGCCACATAATTTGGATCCTGGACCAGTTATTGAGTAAATCATGATGTCAGAAGGTGCGTGGTGGGGTGGGGGGTGGGCAGGGCATTCAGGCCTGGGAGAAGGAGATGAGCCATGCCGCCAGCATGAGAAGCTTCCAGGTATATTGTAAGATCCTTTCTATAATTCCTGGGCAAGGGTCTATTGACTCTTTTGGCTTTGTGGAAATAGCACCAACAATGAGCAAGATAAGGATCAGTAGTGACAAGTGCCTGGTAAAATCCCAGGGATTGTACAACACAAGATAGGAAATGACTGGATGGGACCATTTGTGAGTAAAGAGAAGCAAGAGTTCTGAATAAACCACAGGCCGAGCATGGGCTAGTAATCTGTGTAGCCCTTATCAAAACTGTGAGTAACACAGTTTATAGCATGGTATTACACAGTCCTGAAAAAGGATGTTGCAGAATGCTATTTAATGACACAGCAAAATACTCACAAAATATTGTTATATATAACAATAGGTATATATAGTTATATAATTGTCCCCAAATTATATAACTATATATACCTGTTGTCCCCCAATTCTGTATATATACCTAAAGCAGGAAAGACATGTAAACAAAATTTTAATAGCATTTACCTCTGGATGGTTAGATGATGAGTTGATTTTTTTGTGTGTGTGTTTGAAAATAAAATTTTCTATAGTGAACATTACTAATTTTGTAATCATGAAACAATAAGCATACTTTTGAAGGATTATTAACATTTTGCTGAAATCGTAAGGTGTCTTAGTTTCCCAAGGCTGCTGTAACAAAGTACCACAGACCAGTTGGCTTGAACAGCAGGAATTTATTGGATCACAGTTTTGAAGGCTAGAAGTCCAAACTCAAGGCCATGCTTTCTCTGAATTCTGCAGCGTTTGGGTGGTGGCTTGTTGGCCACTCATAACCCAACCTCTGCCTCCGTCACATGGCTGTCTCTCTCCCCATCTATCTTCTCCTCCTGTGTCCAAATTCCCTCTGCTTTATAAGGACCCTGCTCATACTGGATTAAGGCCCACCCTGATTGAGTCTGGCCTTGAGTCTTCAAAGATCCTCTTCATGGACTTGCACCCAGAGACTGGGGTAGGACCTGAATACGTCTTTGTGAAGGAACATATTTCAATTTATGATAAAAGGCTAATTTTCCACTTGAGATGGTAGACTAAGGCCTGTAAATAACACTGGAACATTTGTTTATTCAACAAATTCACTCAGTGCCTGACACTTATCAGGTACTGTTCTAGGCCCATTTCTAGACAGGAAGGACATGAGCGAGGGAAAGTGGCTTAGTCAGGGCTGCTATAACAAAGTGCCACAGACTAGTTGGCTTACATAACAGAAGCAGTGTCCCACAGTCCCGGAGGTAGAAGTCAACATCAAGGTGTTGACAAAGCCAGGCTTCCTCTGAAGTCTGAAGGTGCTGGTGGTGACCGGTGGCCCATAAGTTTCCTTGGCTTGTGGTATAACTCTGTCTCTGCCTCTGTCACTTGGCCATCTTCTCTCCTATCTGTGTCTAAATTTCCTCCCCTTATAGGGACATCATCACATTGGATTAGGACCCATCCTAATGCATTTTGGCCTTATCTTAACTAATAATACCTTCAAAGGTCCTATTTCCAAATAAGGTCATATTCACAGAACTGGGGTTTAACACTGGAACATATCTTTTGGGAGCACATAATTCAACCCATAAAAGAAAGGCTTCTGGGAAAACAAAGAAGGAATATCAGTCAAGATAGGCTAAATCAGGAAGCAGATGTGGCTCGAGCGATTGCGCTCCCACCTACCACATGGGAGATCCTGGGTTCAGTTCCCAGTGCCTCCTGGAGAAGATGAGCAAGACAGCAAGCTGGTGCAATGGGCTGGTGCGGCGAGCTGATTCAACAAGATGACACAACAAGGAGACACAAAGAGGAAACACAATGAGAGACACAACAAAGCAGGGAACTGAGGTGGCTCAAGCAATTGAGCACCTCTCTCCCACATGGGATGTCCCAGGTTTGGTTCCCGGTGCCTCCTAAAGAGAAGACGAGCAGACACAGAAAACAAATGGACACAGAGAGCAGAGAGCGAGCACAAACAACAAGGAGAGGGGGGATGAATAAATAAAAATAAATCGTTAAAAAAAAAAAAGATAGGCTAGGTCAGTGTTACTCAAAATGTGGCCCTTGGATGAGAAACATAACCCAAAAACTTATTAGTAACACTAATTCTCAGGTCCCACTCCAGAAGTACTGAATCAGAATCTCTGGGGCAGGGCTCAGAAATCTGTGTTTTAATTAGCTTTCCTGATGATATTGAAGCAAGCTACACAGTCTAAGAAGCACTGGGATAGGTTATACTGCGGTAACAACTGACCTTCAAATCTCAGTGGTTCACTGCAACAAAGATTGCTTTCTTGCTCGCGCTATGTGTGCATTGCAGGCTGGTTGTGCCAGGAACACTGGCGGTCATGGCATAGGAAATGAGAACATGGCAGACCATGTCCTTGCTGTTAAAGTTTATTAGCCAAAGCAAGTCACTCGACCATGTCTGTCATCAATGAAATTGGGAAATATAAATTTTCCCAGGAAAGGGCAGTAATTTTTTAAAAAATACTTTTTATTTTGAGATAACTGTAGCTTCACATGTACTATAGTAATGTATAGCAATACAAAGAGATCTTGTATTCCATTCACTCATTCTTCCCCAACAGTAACATTTTGCATAGTTATAGTATAATACCACAACCAGGAATTTAACATTGATAAAATCCACCAGCCTGACTCAAATGTATGTGTGTGTGTGCATTTAGTTTTATGCACCTTATCACATATCAAATTTTTTTCATAGTAATCCAGTTTGCTATACTAGGTAAAGGACTAGAACTGTTTAACTGGGGAGGTAAGGCTGACAAACTCCCCTCTTACTAGGATTCCTATCTTTGAAAACTTAGTTTATGGAGAGTAGTGAAATTAAACCAGAAATTAAAACAAACAAACAAACAAAAAAACCCACCTCCTTAAATCTATCCTAAGGAGACTGTAAATTGAATGGACATTGGTAGGTTTTGCCTACCCAGCATCCATTCCAACATTTGTCAGGACAGAACTTGTATTTTGCTTTTAGAAACCATCTTTTTCCTTACTCTCAGGCAACATGGTGCAGGTGAGGTTGACCTCATTTTGAGCTCTAAGGGTGGGGACCTGACTTGGACCTAACTTCAGAGCATGTTCCATTCCCCTGGCCATAGTCATTGGTTAAGAGATGGACGTAAGAGCCCATCTACTCCAGTAAGAATTAACCCTAGGACTTTTTATACAAAGTGTTGATATAAAGGCTCTTTATTCGCTGGGGCTGCAAAGCTCATAAGTTATAAACTTGGATCTGGGTTGGGGCACCAGATAAAAAAGTCTGGCTGAAAATGGAATCAAAACTGAAAGATGGCATGAAGAGACCTAGCCTTGATGACCTTGTATAATTCCCTGGATCTAGCCATACCTGAAGCTCCATCTACTTATGGGCTTTCTAGTGAAATGAGCTAAAGAATTCCAATTTTTTCTTTTATTGTTGATTAAACTAGGTTGAATTGGATTTCTGTCACTTGTCCCATGTCACTTACACAATAAGGAACTTCCCAACACTAGACAGAGTAATCAAAAGGAGGCTGGTAGAGGCTGAAGTCTCTCTTCAGACCCCCACCAGGCCGGCAGGGGAGATGAAGTCTATTCTTCAGAACCCCTCTGTTGGGAGAGCTTCCCAATAAATTTCCTGCCTGCAAAAAAAAAAAAAAAAAAAAAAAAAAGGAGACTGGTAGTTCTCCTGTTCCTGATAGTTTAAATGAAAATAACTATATAGAGTATGTGTGTGTATGTGCTCATATATACATATATATTTCTTCCTATCTACCTAAGCCCTTTTCAGAAATTGTCTATCTAAAAATGTCAGGCAATAAACCCAGGGAAATGGAATAAGCTTTGCTTCTTCTCGACTTTTCCTTTGGTTGGGTTTCCCTATACTTGTGATGGAACTTTCAGATCTGAAAAAACTTGTGTAGGGGAACTCTTTACATCCTAATGTTTATGACAGTAAGACTAATTTTACTGGGCAGAGTTTGAGTCTTGTAACTATGAAGACCAGAGAAAAAGCCATAAAATGCACTATATTCTCAGGCTCTTACGATGTTATTTTGTGCCCCCCTCCCCCACTTCCGGAAGTTTCCAAATCAGTCTAAGGGTTCACATGGTTATGCAGGTAGTGCTGACACTGATGCATTTTCCTCCTTGAATAGTAAACCAGGAGTGTGTGGGCATCAATAAGCTGCAAAAGAAGCCTCACACTTCTGAGCACGTGTATGTGGGTATTTTAATTTCCCTTAATATGGATATTTACAGCCCAGGGAAGTTTCTTTCGGGTTTTTTCATCTGCCGTTTACAGAGTAGGAAGTTATGAAGCAAAAAGCCAAGCGGGGGGAAGGGGGATTTTCCTGCAGCCTGTTAAGAAGCCTCTGCCCCGCTCGTGGAGGCCATAAAGTGCCCCAACATGTTTCGTTGGTACCAGCCACCCCCATGATGTACAGATCCACCCAGGAAGCTACCTGAAAAATGTAAAACGGGAGGTTTAAATTGAGAACATATACTTTGTTCTTCTGCTTGCTCAAAAGAGCTGCCATTTGGCTGCTATTGTGCTTCTGAAACCCACTGTAAGGAACGTTTATGCTGCTGGAAACTTAATTGTGGCCTGTTTTGAAGATTTATCCTTTTGTGGGAAATCACAGTTGAGCCTTTGTAAGCCCTGTTTTCCACGGTCTACCCCTACAGCGCGGCCCTTCCCCTGGGCTGAAGGGAAGCAGCCACCGCAGCAGTGGCGTCTTCGTAGCCGCTTGACCCCGCCCCTTACCTGCTGCGTCATCAAGGTCATTTTGCTTGGCCTTTTAGAGCCTTGCTTTCCTTATGTGTAAAATATGATGCGAATACCTATTTTATAGCACTATGTAAAAATTAAAAATATGTCATTTTTAAATTGATAGATAAGATTCCTTCCTAAACAAAAAAAGCCCCATAGACACATAGGACATTATCTTAGACCCTAAGCTCAAGTTCTAGAAACCATACAACATGTGCACACACACACACACACACACCATGGGACCAGCTATATAGGGGAGATACGGTTTTCTATCATGGAATAAGTTTGGAAAGTGGGTTTAGAGTCAAAACATAAAGGATAGACTTCTACACTTTGGGACTTAGCCAATGAAAATAACCAGAAGGAACCTGATTTTGAAGTAAGGTTAGGGATGCACAAGATTTTGAGGCACTGGAGATGCTGAAAAGGATAGAGAAGTTTCTGGAAGTTGCTTTTGTGGTCTTTGGTAGTGGACGACTGTAGAAGAGTGAGAACACAATTTTTGGAGCCAGAACAACCATTTCAATACTTGCCTGTGTGGCCTTAAGCACATTTCCTTCCCTACTGCCTCTGAGCTGGTTTCTTGTCTATAACACAGGAAGTAGCATACCAGGGAGGGTTAGTGTGAGGATTAAATTAGATGATGCAGGGAAAGCTTTTAGCCCAATGCCTGGCAAGAAGTGAAGGCCAATACATGGCTATTATTTGAGGAAACTTGGGACTCCAGGAGAGTTAAAGAATGGTATTTTTCACAAGGCTACAAAGAAAACAGAGACACATAAAACTATTAGAGGTTTGTCATCATTAGGCAATATCGTTTCTGCTCTCAAGTTTACTGATTATTTTCTTTCTCCTTCATTGTCACCTCATCTGCTTATTGCTCTGACCTAATATAAGCTCCATATCCCAACAAGGAAATCCTGTAGAAATGAAACATTTAATGGTATTTCCAACCTTAAGAAAGATTTCAGTAAGGACAGCCCTGCACTGGGTGATGTTTTGCATTAATCTGATGGATGGAGAGTTTATTCCCAGCATTGAGACCGTTATAGGAAAGGTTTGAACAGAGAGGCAGGGTAGGGAAACTGGATGGCTTCCCAGATCCAACTGAGTCGAATCTTTCCAGTTCTGCTTCATCATTTTGTTTGAAATAAATTCCCAGAAAATAAGATGCTGCCACATTCACACACACACCCAAAAAAAATGTTCCAAAGCCCCATGTAAATGTTATTTGGCTGAGGAGCTTCTTTAAGATGGCCAAAGATGTTTTCCTCACCATCAGTTTGAATAATCAAGAGTTGAGTCTGGTTAAAAGGCCAATATTTTAGAAATACCATAAGCAGCATTTTTAGGATTCTATCCTACCTCATCTTAGGATGGCCAAACACTGTCTCATTTGCTTTCTTTCTCATCCAAGCATGAACTACCAATCATATTTTTATGTAATATGATGACATCTCTGACATTGGTTTGTGGTTACCTTTAGAATGAGGACTGTCTTTCATTAAACTTTATATATACAGTGCCCAGCACAGTTGCTGGGACACAGTAGGAGTTCAAAAACTGTGTTTAGATCTGGAATGAATGATAATCTGCATGAGCAGATAAATTTAAAATTTCTCAAAAAGAACTTTTGTATTCAGCAAAACTACCAACTAGTTAGAAAGCGTTATATGCAGTTGAACAAATGTAGATGACTAAAGCACTAATCCATACCTTTTGTAAGTGTTTATTGAGAGCCCATTATGTGCCACACACTGTTCTGAGTGCAAGAGCATGGCATGATTCCTGCTATTATGTATTTCAGTCTGGCAGGAAAGAAACAGGTGTTGGTCAAGGTTCTCGGCTGCAGACAATATAATCCACTCTGCTAGTTTAAACTAAAAGGGATTAATTGAGGTTTATAAATATCTCACAAAATCATTGAGAAGAAACAGACTCTAGGCTGAGCTTCCAGGACTCTGCCAAAATAGCTTGCCAAAAGACAAGTTATCTTTGCTGCAGGCAGGAACCTCTGAATCAGGAAACCATCACCAACACTGTTGGCCCCATATCCACACCACATCTGCCATTATCCAAGTCAGCAGAATGGATGGTCCATGCCCTGCCTCTTTTCCCATAAAATTTAGATCTGGATCTAAGCCCTGCATGAGTGTATCTGACTGGCAGAATATAAATCAATATCTGCACCCTAACACAAAAGGCTAAGAATTATAGGCATTTCTTTGATGGGAATGTGGGATTTATCCTATAGAGAAGTATCTAGATATAGAGACACTGTTGAAAGATTTGGATGCCATGAATGAAGTTGTCTACTGCAACAGGTAAATAAACAACTGCAGTACAAGGTGAGAGCGATGTGAGAGATATGTACACAGAATGTTTTGGGATCTCAGAGAAGTTTAAACAACTTAGCGTGATGGGAAAACCAAGGATGTTAATCTCCTGAATTGGACCTTGGCTGAGTAGGATTTAGCCAGGCAAAAAGGGGAGGGAGGACACATTCTGGTGACATACAACATTCAAAAAATATTCAAATGTTTGTGAGAACTAACTAGCTTTGTGCTATGTACTGAGGATACAGTCATGAGCAAAAATAAGACCTATGCCTTGCCCTCATGGAACTCACTGTCAAGGGCAATAGGAGAGAAGCTGCAAGTATTTTGCTAGAAGTCCAAGAATACTTGACATGGCAATCATGGCACTATGCTAAGGGAAAAGCTCCAAGCAGCCACACTGTCTACCTCATGACTTCTGCTCTTGGATCTTGAGTGGGTGCTGGACTGAGGACAGCTAATCCATATGTCAGCCAGTGACCTCTAAGTTGACATAGAGGAAAACTTTTCCCAAACAAAGACAAGGGTGATCAGCTGCCAAAATCGGATTCTGTCTGTCTAAGCATTGAACTGGGGAATCAGTGAGATAAAACATCAGTTCATGAATGTAACTAGAAGCAGAAAAGGCTCCTCTGAGTAAGAGGGGCCAAGATAGAACCCAAGTCACATATAAACAGAAGATACAAAATCTAAGTGGTATTGGAAGGATGCTGGGACTAGAGGATGAGGGAGTCCGTTGGAATAGCTAGACAATAGAAGCCAGGGCAGAGATGGGCTGAGTCTCAGTAATGGCAGAGGATCAATAAACTCCAGCTAAGGAGGGAAATGAGATGACCCAGTCCCAAGAGCTGTGTTGAATCCTCCATGTCCTGAACTCTGTACCAGTCTCCTGAAGGCCTAGATTTGTGGTTATGCCTGTGCTCCTTTAAAACAACAACAAGACCTACAACAAAAAAATCCAACCATCATGTGAGATAGCTTCTCAGCATCTCCGTTCCATGCATCAACTAACATAATGGGAAGTTGAAAGATCTGTAACTTAGCTCAACCAACATGGAAGGAGGAAAACTATCTTTCTGAAAATGAAAAAGGAAACCAGAGTTAAACATTAATTGGTAACAGTTTAAATTTAATTCAGTCCTATTTAGTTTGTACCTGCAGATCTCTTACCAAAATGCTGTATCATAAGTTCTGATATATGCAACAACATTGGTGACCCTTGAAGATATCATGTTGAATTAAATAAGTCAGGCACAAAAGGACAAATATTGTATGATCTTTATTATATGAAATAATTAAAATATGAAAATTTGTGGAGTCAGAAACTAGAATACAGTTTACCAGGGCTAGGGTTGGGGTAGGGAATGGGGAGTTAATACTTAATTGGTACAGAGCTTTTCTTTGGGGTGATGAAAAAGTTTTGGTAATGGATGGTGGTGATGGTAGCACAACATTGTGAAAGTAATTCACACCACTGAGTTGTATATTTAAAAGTGGTTCAAATGGGAAATTTTATGTATAAATTTTATAAAAAGTTTATAAAACTATAGAACTGTACAGTACAGTGAACCCTAATGTAAACAATGAACTACAGTTACTATAATTATAATATTGTTTCATTAAAGGTACCTCTGCAACACAAAATGTTAATAATAGGGTAGCAGTTATGGGAACCCTACTTTCTGTATGATTTTTCTGTAAACCTACAACTTCTTGAATAAAAAGAGAAAAATGCTATATCGTGTTTATTGAATTGACTTGTTGTGTTACCAGGTATGAGTAAAATAATCTGTGTTATTATCACATCCTCACACTCCAACGTCCTTTGACTTCCTGCTCCCGTCCTGGACATGAAGTTTGAGTGCATAAGGGAGCTGGGGTCACCAGTAAAGCAAATAGCAGAGAATGCAACTTTTATTTTATGTTTTTAAGGAAGCTACTTTATACTCAGAACAATGCAGTCCTTCTTTGCTCCCTTAAGCTTGTACTAAAAAGTCAAACACATATCCAGTGCTCTTAAATGCCCATTGATTGATAATGCTTAAAATCAATGGACATTCATTCAAACAAAAGTTTTTGCTTCTCTGTGAAGTTAGATTTGAGGAAGAAAAACTCTGGGTTACAGTCCTAAATGATACAGTCTTGTCCCATTATTAAAACTTTTGCCCTAGCAGGAGTTTGATCCTCTGCCATAGTGAGACTCAGCCCTTCTCTGCCTCAGCTTCTACTGAGATGGGAGGGGCCTTCAGGGTCCAGGTGGAGAGCTGAGAGGGGTGAGGAGGGGGTAATCAGGGGAGAAGAAAGCCCCTTTCCCAGGAGGAACCAGCAGCCCAAAAGACCAGGTGAGAGTCAGACCAAGTGTTGGCCAACTAGGATTTAAGAGAGTGTATGGAGATGTGACTGGAGCTGGGGTAGGAGTAGGTTTTGCATCCAACCATTCAGCCAGCCAGCCAAGATTTATTGAGAGTGAGGTTTTAGGACTAAAAGTCATAGTCCCCGTTCTCAAGTTACAAGCTAGGGAGTGAGTCAATCAGGCATTCTGTACAAAGTGATATAGAGCACTATTACAGGAAGAGTCCAGCCTCATGGGAGCAGTGTGATGAGATGACTCGCCCACTAGGAGCAGGGAAGGGAGTGGTGATTGGCAAAAAAAAAAAAAAAAAAAAAAAAAATCCCAAAAAAACAGGCACCAGGGACCCCAGGCAGAACATCAGTCAGGCTAGCTGGTCACCATGGTGGGAGTCTATAATTATCATTATAATTATTAGTTAATGGATTTATATTATTGAGCACTTACTGTAGACTAGACACTGTGTCAAGTACTTTCTTTGATTTTCTCGTTTAATCCTCACAACAACCCTATGAAGTAGGACTTGTTGTCCCCATTTTACAGGGGAGGGACACTGGGCCTTAGGGAGTCAGCCACAACTCAGTGTCACACAGCTGGCAAATGCAGGGACGGGATCTAGCCTGTCTGCTCCAGACTACTGGTCCCCTGCACACCTGGGGCCCTGTTCACACCTAGGCATGGTGGGCATCCAGAACCACGGGCTGGCTCTGTTCCCTACTTGTTGTGGCGGAAAGAATGGCTGTGTTTGAATGTGCTGTGTTTGCACAGTTTCTGTACCTATAGAATGAGGGATGGGTCGGCTCCCTGAACTCTTGTATCTTACCAACAGTCTGCCCTAAGATATGGATGTTCAGGTACTGAACTAAGTTCACGGAATCAACAGAAAATAGGGGGGCGAGGCAGAGCTCAGGTGCTTGTAGATTCACTCGATTCAGAGATTTTCTTTCAACAGTTACATTGCTGAAATGAAAGGTGAAATTGTCAAGAAAGACTGGGGAAATAAGGATGAACTTTGTCAAATGGAACATGATCAAGTGGTAGAAAATTAAAGGGCTTAATGTTAATCACACAAAGGAGCGGCCCTTACTGGTAGCAAGAAGGAAAAAAGAGACAAACGTCTTTGAGACTAGGGAAATAAGACTTAGACATTTTTCATGGATGCAGTTGGTTTCACCTTTCGCGACTCCCATCCTCATTGAGCTTTTGTTCTGGTCCCCTCATATTCTGTTCCATTGGGGCATTTTATTGAAACCCCACAGTGAAGAAACAGGCTTCTTTAAATAAAATTTAACATTAACGTGATAATCAATCTTTATCCGGAAAGTAGGTGGCCAATTTGTCTTGGTCGATCATGTCACCATTTAGATGCTGATTTATTTCTGTGGCTTTTCCTTCTCCTTTGTTCAGAGTCCTCCCCCACCTGCTTTCTCAGGATTTCTTAGCTGAGAGCACTGCTGCTCCTGCACTCGACACATGTTCCTGGGGTCCTGCTGATGCACACGCCGTCACCAGGTGGCAAAGGTGAACCCAAGCTCACCGAAGGGCTGTGGGAGTTTAGAAAAGGGACTGAGCCTTCCCACCAGGGAGAATATGGGGGCAGGCATCCTGGAGGTCCCCAAAATGAGGCATTTTTAAATCCTGGAGGGAAATCCAGGGGCAAGAAGGAATTTGAATACAAAACATGAAGGAAGGGAGAGGGTGAAGGAGCAGGTTGGGAAATTAGGAGAGAGGGAAACAAAGCAAGGGCCCAGGGACTGTGCGTTAGTTTTGCAAAGATAAGCCTATTAAAACTGCCATTTGCTTTTGCTGTTTTCTTCTGCTTGTGCACTCGGGGGCCCCTGGGGACGGAGGTGTTAGCAAAGTGTTTCTTCCAAGATTTCCCTAAATAAACCTCCATTCGAAAATCTTTGACTTTCAGAGTCATTCCCTGTCACATCTACTAGTACATGTTATTTTTTCTAAGCAAAGTTTCTTAAATTTTAGTGTGTATTAAAATTGCAGATTGCTGGACCCACCCCCAGATTTTTTGACTTAGGAGATCTCAGGTGGGGCCCCAGGATTTCCATTTCTAGCAAGTTGATGCTGCCTGTTGGGGACCATGCTTTGAGAACCACTGATCTAAAGCATTTTTGAAGAGGGCTAAAGGACAAGTAAACCACATTGAGTATATGAAAAATGCCTTTGTTTTTGTCAGGATAACAGCTTTATTTGCTGCGTAAAGAGATCTTACCAAAGTCCACGAGCTGCTACAATTCCAGGACTCCCCCATATGATTCTTGGACTTCAAAGGACCAAGTTAGACCATGGAGCCTCAGAGTTCATTCTTCTAGAGAGGAAATTACTGTTCACAGGACAAATGGGGTCAAGAAGTGGGGTGCCCTGGTCTTCAGCATTTCCTCAGTGCCCCACCTGCACTTAAATATTTCCCTCATCCAGGAGAAGGGGTTGGTGGCCCCAAAGAAGTTACCAGAACAACTGCTGTGTCTGGAACCAAGGCTGCCCAGAACTTCAAAAGAGACAAACTCTGGGGTCCATTTGGGGTGGTGACCTCCTGAGCCTTTCTGGAATCCTCTCTGCTTGCTTCCCGCAGAGGAGAGACTCCTCATCGCCTGTCACTTTGCTGTCTGTGCCTGTTTGCATTTCATTATACCATCAATTGCTAGGCCTCTGGGACTACCCTGCTCAGATTTTATTTTCCATTTGTGACTGCTAAAAAGAAAAAAGAAAGAAATCTCTTTCACAATAACCTCCTAGAAGCTTGGGAAGCAGGGGCCGCCTGACAGATCATATTTGTACAAAAGAAAATCTTTGAAATGTATGTTACAGCAGCAATTTCCTACAAGTTTATCACAGAGAATGTCTAAAGCAGTAATGCTGCTCTCTCTTTCTCCAATAAGCTCATTAGTCTGCATCGTGCATCTTATTTGGTGCAAATGGGTAAAGGATAGAGAGGAGGAGGACTTGGGAAGATGCTCCTTTAAGAATCCCATTTTGAAAAAGGTATGTTTATCTATGCCAAGAGTTAATAGTCATTATCTCAGATGGTAGAATCAGGTAGGATGTTGAACTATACTTTTGTCTGCATTTCATAGGCAGAAAAAATATATATGTGTGTGCTTTAAAAATCAATGTGAGGTCCATTGTCTGGGGGTGTGGTGTGCAGTGGCCCAAACCCTAGGCAAGCGGTGATGAGAGGGAAGGTTTACATGGGGGACGAGACCCTGCAGACCAGGCAGAGAAGTGCTGGGAAAATGGGTGCTGGCAAGTCCCTGTGGGATCTATTCCTTATACTAAAAGCTGGGAATTTATGATTTTCCTTCTGAAATGAAGACTGGCTTTTAATCCAAGAGAGAAAACAATAAAGAATGCACAGAGGGAGAGGCTTGAGGAGGGCAGCGGTCTGTGGACTGGAGGTGTCCCTCCGTTGCCCAAGGGCCACCCTGGCCCTGCTCGTTCCTGGGCAGGCAGGGGCATCCACGAGGGCTTTGTTTTCCTCTAGTCTATGCTTCCCAGGAACACCTGGCAAATGGAGCAAAGATCCTCCACGACAGGATGAACAAAGCCCTGGCTTGCATTGTCTCCTCCGAAAAGGATCTATGTTTCTTTTCTTTTTTCCTTTGCTTTTGTCCTTTCATCCCTTTCTTTTCCTTGTCTCTCTGTAAGGAGGTAATGGACAAGATGCTATTTGTTCTGGTAAAGTCTCCCCTTTTCTGTGCCCTCTTACTTTGGCCTGTTTAGCTCAGCCTTCAGCTCTCACAGTCCACATCCCAGACCCAACTTCAGAGCTCACAGTGACCACCTCTTAACCTCACCCTGCCTTCTCGGTTCCTGCAGTGCCCCTTGCTGCACTGTGGGCTTCAGATTTGGGTTTATCCCCCCACACATTTCTTATAGGTGTTTTTTGTGGACCTGTCCTTGATTCTAGGACTAAAAATAACCTGTAAAATTCAATGATGGTCAATTAATTATAACATAAAGACACATTAAAACCATGAGATCTCATTTTCTACCTATCAATTGACAAAGATTTAAAAATGATCAGGTGTGCAGTAGCAGACATCCATTCTCTCATATGAGTGTATTAGGAGTGTAAATTAACACAACAATTTGGTAAGGTGTATATAAAGTTTAAGGCCAGGCCATATCACTTGAACAAGAAATTCCACTTCTAGTAAATAATCACAAGGAAATAATCAGAGACATCCACAAACAATTATGAATGAGGTGGTCATTAAAGCATGATTTATATTATTTTTAAAATGAATAGAAATAGGGGGTTGATTAAGTAAACAGATAATAAAGCATACAATAGATTACTATGCAGTGGTTATAAATCATGTTGCAGAAGCATACTTTATAGCATAGGGAATGATTTGTTCTATATTGTCAAAAAATAAAGGAACCTTCTAAAGAGTACCATCCTGCTGTGCCCACAGCCATCTCCTGAGCAAGTGCTCACAGGAAACTGCTTTTATCCATGACATGTGACACCTTCCCTTGCCCCCAAAACCCTGGTCCAGAGGTCTGTGTTCTAGAAGACTAAGGCAAAATCAGATGTCTCCAGATTATGTCCCCAAAGTAGTTTTGGTTTTTTTGGTTTTGTTTTGGTTTTTTGTTTGTTTGTTTGTTTTTGTTTTTTGTTTTTTGGTTTTTTTTTTTTTTTTTGGTTTCTTTGTTTTAATTGCAAGTGAAAGAGAATCCAAATCAAAGAGGCTTAAGAACAAAAGGTATTTTACAGGCTAATAAGCCAAAGGCAGGGCTGCATTCAATTGAAAAACCATCCACTAGTTCAATATCATCACCAAGTTTCTGGTTTCTTTCTGGCTTTTTTCTCTGCCCTCCATGGAGCTGATGCCATTTTTAAGCTCATTTTCATATCATGGCTGCAGCAATCCACCTCTGCCTCATATCTTTGAAAAAATGAGAGAGGAAATGTCTGGTTACTTTTGTACAGTTCTGGGATTGATGCTGTCATTGGCCCAAAGTGGATCATGTGACTATCTCATCCGTATCAGTCGGGGTTCTCCAGAGCAACAGAACCAACAGGATACATGCACACACATATATATTAAGAGATTAATTTTATGGAATTGGGTCCTGTGATAATGAGAGCTGGCAAATCTAAAACGTGTAGGGCAGGTCAGCAGGCTGGAAATTCAGGCAAGAGTTGATGTTGGAGTCTTGAGGCAGAATTCCTTCTTCTCTGGTAAACCTCAATTTTTTGCTCTTAAGGCCTTCAACTGATTGGATGAGGCCCACTCATGTCATCAAGGGTAATCTCCTTTACTTAGTGTCAGCTGGTTAGAGATACTAATACCCATCTACAAAATACCTTCAGTGTTTAACCAAACAACCGGACACATAGTCCTGTCAAGCTGACCCATAAAATTGACCATCACACTAACCTTGAACCAGTCATGAATCAAAGGGGATGGGCTAGAGCTAAGCATCTTGAGAGGTAAAAGAAAGGCTCCAAGTGGGAAAGGAGCCCATCAAACACATTACATAAAGAAGAGCACTGCAATCAAGTAAATGTGAAAAATGTTAAATTAAACAAAGTTACTCAGATTTCTTTTTCAGAGCTTTAATATGCTAATGTGCACTCAGAGGTGGGAATAAGAAGGATGTAATATGTAGTATTTCACAAAGACCACTCTTTGAAAAATGCTGGAATAAACATAAAGTAGGCCAGTGGCCTATAAGTAGGGTGACTATACATCCCAGTCTGCGTGGGACAGTATCCATTTATACCTGTTTTTCCATTTTAATTATTATCAGCTCTCACTTTCATTGTCAAAAGAACCCAATTTCAATGATATTACTAAATTTTGTGGTCACCTCCAATGACCTGGATTGAAGGTTTTGCCCTATAATTGCTCTATGATGGATTGTGAAACAATTACCCAAACGACCTTCTCTTGGAGGGTTGTGAATTTGAGACTTAGAAAAAACAAAGACATTGGAAGAATCAAAACGGAGAAGTGGAAACAGTAATGTCATAGACTGAGGAGGACGAGTCCTGGTGAGTCACCAAGGGTAGGAGCAACAGAGGTGTGCTTTTCTGAGAGTGTCAGGGGGTCTGGGTCACTGGAGCTATTGGAGGATCTTGCAAAGCAGGAACCAAATCCAGCTCTCCATCTGCCCTGACACCCCTGACCATTTGAGGGCTGGGATAATGTCTTGTGTCGGCTTATTTCCAGGATGCTTGCACAACCCTTGTCATCAGAGCTCACCTGAGCAAGATTGCACAACCTAGATAGCCTACCTCAGTGTGGTTCTAAACACTGGGTGCTCATCAGAATCACCCACGGAGCTTACAAATCCTCAGAACACCTCCAACCCCTGCCCCAGGTTTTTGATTTACAAGAAAAAAATATTTCAAAATATTTGACCTAGAGGATGGGCTTACAGCATGTGTTAATATATTTTCTTTTGTTCTTTTTTATATTTTCCAAAACTTCTGCAATGAACAAATTGTTCTTTTGTAATAAGAAAAAATAATTACTAAAGAAAAAAAGGAAGCAGACATTCTGTTCCCAGTTTCCAATCAATTGAGAGGGAGGGGCAATCTGCTACAGGGTGCCATTCTCCCACAGAATCTTTGAATAACTGGCAAAAACTGGCAGAGTCACCTTTCTCAGAATGCCAGAAAACAGTTAAAGGGTTTCGGTAACTGAGCAAGTATCAGATCAAGAACATACAGCTTTAAAAACTGGTAGAGAAAAAAAATGTTAAGAGAGGACTCTGGCACCCTTACTGGCTCCTCCTCCAACCCTCCCTGATGTGGTGTGGAGCCAGCCTGCACTCCCATTATGGGTCTCTGACCCTATTCTGGAAGGAGCAGAGTAACCCCTATGGGCATACTGGGGTGTCTATATGTCATTGTCAGTCTATCGGGTGGCTCCTGAAAGACTGAACCAAGAAACACACTTGTCTCCGGTATGCCCTCCCAAAACTTGCCCTGCTGGCAGAAGCAGCTTATGGACAAAAGCAGTGTAAGAAAAAATTAAGGTAAAGTGGCTTGGAGCAAAAGATCACCTGTTTTAAGACATATAATAGAGTACACAGGAGGGGGGGTGGGAAGTCTAACATATAAGGAGTATAGGGTGCTTTAGAATTCCTATAAATGGGGGAATTCCTAAGAAAGCACAAGCTCAGGACAAGAGAGGATCCTGCACATCACTTTTGCCTCAGGCTGATCTTCTTGATAAGAGGGCTAAACTCTAAAGGAGAACACCAGTTAAAGCAGAGCCAATTTGAAATGATGGTGAAAGGTGTTTTTGTATTGGTTTGTTTTTGTGAGCTCCTGGCACTCAAGGAAATATGTGTCCTATCACTAGCTTCATACAAACTTATGGTACAGATAGCTCAGGGACTAAATCCCCAATTTAACACTTAAAAGCTTTGAAATGCACAGCATGCAACAAAAGATTATAAGACAAACAAACAGGAAATGATGGTTCATCTAAAAAAACAAAATAAAAATCCAGAAATAGTCAACAAAGAAGACCAGACTTTGGACACACTGGACAAAGACTTAAAAAAATGATCATGAATATGCTCAAGGAGAAAAAGGAACACAGAGAAAGAACTAAAGGATATCAAGAAAGCAATGAATGAATTATTTGAGAATCTCAATACAGATATAGAAGACAAACTGAAATACTGGAGTTGAAGACCACAATAACTGAAATAAAAATTTTCCTTTAGGGTTTCAGCAGCAAGCTGGAGCTGGCAGAAGAAAGAATCAGTGAACTTGAAGAGAAGAAAATGGAAATGATTTAGACTGAGAAACAGAAAGAAAAAGGAATGAAAAAAGTCAACAGACACTAAGAGACCTGTGGGATGTCATCAAGCATACCAATATAGACATCATGGGAGCCCCAGGAGGAAAAAAAAGTGAAAAAGGAAATAAAGGAATATTGAAAGAAACAATGGAGAAATTTTCCCAAATTTAATTAAAGAAATGAATATACACATCCAAGAAGCCCAACAAACCTTAAACAGAATAAACTCAAAGAGGATCATGCCCAGACTCATAGTTATTGAATGCCAAGGACAAAAAGAGAGTTCTGAAAGCTGGAAGAGAAAAGGAACATGTTATGTACAAGGGAGTCCCAATAAGACTAAGTGCTGATTTTTATCAGAAACCAAGGAAGCAAGAAGGCAGTGAGATGAAATAACAAAAGTGCTGAAAAAAACAACAGAATGGTGGGGGAGACAGAGGAATATAAGAACAGTATATGTATATGCTATTGAAGTCAAGTTGGCATCAAATCAAATGTGGTTGTTATACATTTAGGATGTTAAATTTTAACTCCTGTGTAGCCACAAGGAAAATCTATGAAAAAATATACCCCATTCAAAATGAGAAAGGATTCAATATTGTTTAATACAAAAAAATCAAATAAATATGAAAATAGTCATTAATGGAAGAATTGAGAGACAAAAAATGTATGAGATTTACAAAGACTAAATAGGAAAATGACAGAAAAAGTCCTGCATTATCAGCAGGGACTTTAAAAGTATGTGGATTAAACTTTCTAGTCAAAAGACAAAGACTGGCAAAATGGATTAAAGAAAAAAAAAAAAAGCAAGACTCAACCATATGCTGAGACTCACTTTAAATTCATAGACACCAGAGGTTGAAAGTGAAAGGATGGAAACAAATATACCATGCAAATAGTAACCAAGAGAAAGTTTGGACACCTATACTAATATCAAATAAAATAGTCTTTAAGTAAAAAACTCTTATGAGGAACAAAGAAGGTCACTACCTACTTATAAAGGAGTAACATTTATAAATATACATGCATGTAAGGCAAAGCCCCAAAATATATGAAGCAAATAGTGACATATTTGAAGGGAAAAATAGTTCTACCCTAATAATAGGAGATTTCAATACACAGCTTTCAATAATGAATAGAACATCTAGAGAGAAGATCAATAGGAAATCAAAGACTTGAACTATACTATAAACCAATTATACTAATAGACATATATAGAACACTTTACCAAACAGCAGCAGAATATACATTCTTCTCTAGTGCACATGGGTCATTCTCCAATATAAACCGTATGTTAGATAACAAAACAAGTCATGATAAATTTTAAACTATTTGAAACCACACAGTTTCAAATTTCCCCACCCACAAGGAAATGAAATTAGAAATCTAAAGAGAGGGAGAACTGGAAAATTCAATAATATGTGGAAATTAAACAGCATACTATTAAAGAACCAATGGTTCAAACACGAATCACAAGCAAAATGAGGAAGTATCTTGAAGCAAATGAAAATGAAAACACAGCATACTAAAATTTATGGAACGTAGCAAAGGCAGTACTGAGAGGAAAATTTATAGTTCTAAATGTTTACATAAGAAAAGAAGAAAGATCTTAAATCAGAGACCTAACCTCACAACTGGAGGATCAAGAAAAAAAAGAGCAAACTAAATCCAAAGCAAGCAGAAGGAAGGAAATAAAGATTAGGGAAGGAGATAAATGAAATAGAGAATGAAAAACAATAGGGAGAATCAACAAAACCAAAAGTTGTTTTTTTTAATGATCAATAAAATCGACAAACCCTTAGCTAGAATGACAAAGAAAAAAAGAGAGAGGATGCATGTAACTAAAATAAAATGACATTACCATGGACCCCACAGAAATAAAAGGATTGTAAAGGATACTTTAAACAACTGTACACCAACATATTGGATAACTTAAATGAAACTAAGATGGACAATTTCCTAGAAACATACAAACAACCTACTGATTCAAGAAGAAATAGAAGATCTCAGAAGACCAATAACAAGAAAAGAAATTGAATCAGTAATCAAAAATCTCTGACAAAGTAAAGCCCAGGACCAGATGGCTTCACAAGGGAATTTTACCAAACGTTTCAAGAAAATTTAACACCAAACCTGCTCAAATGCTTCCAAAATATTGAAGAGGGTAGAATACTCCCTAACTCAATCAATAAGGCCAGCTTTACCCTCATACTAAAGCCAGATAAAGATATCACAGGAAAAGAAAATTATATGTGAATTACATCTCAATAAAGCTGTAATTTAATTTAATTTTAAAAAGAAAAAAAGAAGTGAAAATTATAGACCAATATCCCTTATAAATATAGACGCAAAAATCTTAAACAAAATCCTAAGAAATTGAATTTAACAGCTCTTTAAAAGAATTAAACACCATGGTCAAGTGGAATTTATCCCAAGTATGCAAGGGTGGTTCAACATAAAAAAAATCAATTGATGTAATACAATTACATCAATTAGTAATTGTATTTCATGTTTGGGTAATGTGCTTATTTGCTAAGTTTGGCTTAGAGAGAAGCCACGTTTGAGTAATAAGGAGGTTTTCAGGAGCTAACTCTCAGGCATTAATTATAATTAAGCTAAGATTCATTTTTAAAGGAATAAGGTTCACAGATACAAGCATTAAGATTGAGGACTTGGCTTACAGGCTGTTTTCTTTTCTTAGACATAGCTTATATATTTCAGAGATTTTTGCCATTTTATTTGAGAAGGTAGCAGGGCTTACCCAGGATGGAAGTTTAATGTTCTGTTAGTTGCGGTGTGGGCCTCTGTCTATTAAGCAGTTTTTCATTCTTGCCCTGAATAACTAACAAAATGATGATGATGGACTAGTCCTATCTTAAAAAAATAGGACTATCTACAACTGCAAGCAAAATAATTCCTTTCATCTGCCCCATAATATCTAAGCCCCCTGTTAGCCTGAAGTAGAGTGGACATCATCCAAACTCCCTCAACACTGAGGAATGAACAATCATAATGGGAGAGAGTAACCATGGACCAAAGTAGATTTGTAGTTATCATAGTTATCTTGTGTTAATGGAAGAACTTGTAACACTGATATAAAGATAGTGGTTTCCAGGGGTTCAGAAGGAAGGGAGAGGGATGAATGGTTGGAATACAAAGCATATTTGGGGCAGTGAGATTCTTCTGTATGATACTGCAATAAAGGACAAATGACATTCTGCTTTGTCAAGACCTATAGAACTATACAGCACAAAGTGTAAACCATAATGTAAACTATAGACTTTGGTTAGTAGTAATGATTCAATACTGGTTCATCGACTATAACAAATGTATGGCACTAATCTGTGATTTCAATAATAGGGGAAACTGTGTGTGGGGGTATGTGGTTATATGAGAATTCTCTATACTTTTGGTGTAATTTTTATGTAAATATAAATCTAAAACATCTCTAAAAATAAAGTTTAATATTACAAAAAATATCTAAATAAATGGAAGAACATTCCCTGTTCATGGATTGGAAGAATAAATATCGTTAAAAGATGTCAGTTCTACCCTAAGCGATTTGCAGGTTTAATACAATCCTGTGCTTAAGTTTTTGTCTTTAAAGAAGTTATAACAATCGTAGTTGCCTCCTTCAGTATTTGCTAGATGTGTGAAGTACTGATAAATGTCACAATAATGGTTTTATTTTTTAGATTATTACTGTAGGTAGGTTAGTCCTTTTCACAAGTGAGTCATTTTTAATGAGTGGCTTTTACAGATACATCATAATAAATTGTACTACTACATTAAAAAAAATAGGGGATGGTGTGTGTGGGGGTACATGGGAATCCCTCATACTTTTGATGTAACTTTTCTATAATCTAAAATCTCTTTAAAAATAAAGTTTATTATATTTTAAAAAATAGAAAATTACCAAAAAAAAAATTCTAACAGCCTTCTTTGAAGAAATGGAAAAGCCAATTATTTAATTTATTTGGAAGGGTAAGGGGCCCTAAATAGCCAAAAACATCTTGAAAAAAGAACAAAATTGGAGGACTCACACTTCCTGACTTTAAACTTATTACAAAACTCCAGGGGGTCAAAACAGCATGGTACTGGCACAAGGAATCAAAATGGAGAGTTCAAAAATAAATCCTCAAGAAAGCAAGAACTCTTAAGCTAAGTTTGGGTTTTTGATGCTTTGGCAGCAATATCAGAAGTTGTTTATGTTGATATGCTAGAAGGAGATACAGAATGCCATGCTAGATTTAAAACTCCTGAAGATGCTCAAGCAGTAATAAATGCATATGCTGAAATCAAAAAGAAACACTGCTGGAAACTCGAAGTCCTCTCTGGTGATCATGAACAGAGGTATTGGCAGAAGATTTTGGTAGATAGGCAAGCCAAACTTAATCAGCCTCGGGAAAAGAAAAGAGGCACTGAGAAGTTAATTACCAAAGCTGAAAAGATTAGACTGGCAAAGACTCAACAAGCAAGTAAACACATTAGATTTTCTGAATATGATTGAACGAAAAAACTATGGCTCACCTCTTAATGTTTCACTGGGTACTTGAGTTATTCATAGGAAATCCATTTTTATTATGTTTGTGCTGCATAATGAACATTGTTCTAAGCCCTACATCTAATTAAAAGAAATATCTCCATTCCTCAATTTGTAAATAAAATTTTTTTCTAGAGACAAATACATTGTATTACCATAATTTTTTATTAAACATTTTATTTGTTGAAATGATCCCTATAGCAATGATGAACTTTATTCATTTTTCTCTAGGATGTTTGATGGAAATCAACCTCAAAGTGATGTAGGAAATAAATGTGTTTTGAACGTTAAAAAAAATAAAAATAAAATAAATAAATAAATAAATCCTCACAGCTATAGCCAAATGATTTTTGACAAGGGTGCCAAGTCCAGTCAATGGGAAAAGAATAATCTCTTCAACAAATGGCCCTTGGAAAACTGGATATCCATAACCAAAAGAATAAAGATGGTCTTCTACCTCACACCATATACAAAAATTAACTCAAAATGTTACAAAGACCTAAGCATAAGAATCAAAACTATAAAACTCCTAGAAGAAAACATAGGTAAGCATATTCAAGGCCGTGTCTTAGTAATGGTTTCTTAGACATTACACCAAAACCATGAGTAAAAAAATATAAAATAGATAAATTGACTTCATCAAAATGAAGACTTCTGTGCATCAAAAGATTTCACATTGAAAGTAAAAGGACAACTGTGACAGTTTGAAGTTTTTTGTGAATCCCAGAAAAGATCATGTTTAAACTAATCCATTCTTGTGGGTGGAGGGCCCTTTGATTGCATTAGATTCAGTTAAGGGGCCTTCTGATTAGATCACTTGATTAGAGTGTTTAGGGCCTTTGATTGGACTGTCAGTGAGGTGTGACCCAGGTTGGCCTTCCACCCTTTTCCTGGGGTCTTATATAAACTGAAAACTGAAAGCAGAAACACTCAGAGAAAGACAGTCACCATTTTGCTCCTGCCATGTGAGAGAAAGGAATGCAGGAAGACAGAGAGGCTGAGAGAAAAGCCAGAGGCTGAAATCAGTGGAGCTGGCCTGAGGCAAGGAGAAGCCACCATTTTGCTTTGCTATGTGGCAGGAGTCCAGGATCCGATCAGCAGTTGACCTTTTGATTAGAAGGCATCTCTGATGATGCCTTGATTTGGACATTTTCATGACCTCAGAACTGTAAGATTTTACCCTAATAAATCCCCATTATAAAAGCCAACACATTTCTGGTATTTTTGCATTGGCAGCATTTGGCAGACTAAAACAACCTACAGAATGGGAGAAAATATTTGGAAACCACATACCCAGAAAAAGTTTAATATCCAGAATACATACAACTCAACAACAAAAAGACAAACAACTCAATTAAAATATGGGCAAAAGGAGGGAGAGACAAGATGGCAGCTGAGTAAGGAGCTCCAAGAGTCAGCTTCTCCTACAGGGCAGTTAGTAATCACCCAGAGCTATCTAAAGCACCTGTTTGGGGGCCTCAGAGACCAGAATACCATCCTGCAACATCCTTGAAAGAATGGAAGGTAAAGACTGCCCATCTGCAGTGAAGTTGCATGAGTAAAACATTCCATGCCACGGAGGTTGGTGCCCATCCTCCACTGCCTGCAAAAGCCGCCTTGGGAGCTGTTCCATGGCTGGAGTTAGAAGCTCCATTTCCAATAAACAGGGGAGGAAGAAACGGTTGGCCACCAACTTCAGCTACTGATTAGTAAATTTGCTTGGGTAAAGTATAATCCTGAGAACGCTAAAGTTTGAACCAGTCCAAGTCGGAAAGAGGCCAGTAGCCACCATTTTAACTCTGCCCCTCAGCATGAGGGGAAGCAGAACTGTTTAAAAATCACAGTGACAGTAGGGACTGACTTCTTTCCAACCAAATCAGACTACAGCCCTAGTCTAGGCACTAGCCCTACCTCCAGCAGGGAAGAAACTGTCAAGACATGCATCAACCTCTCTAGGTAACTGCTGGCAATTTCAGCCAGCACAGACTGGATATTTGGACACCTGCAGCTCCATCCTTGCTCCCCAATAGAGTAAGAGGGGAGCTGTGTTTCCTCAGCCTCTCTGGGTAACTGCATGTACTTTTGGCCCACACAGATTGAATAGTCGGACAGCTGTAGCTCCATCCCCACCCCAAAGTAGGATAGGAGGGGAACTGTGTTTCCTCAGCTTTTCTGGGCAATGGCAGTCACTGCAGCCTACATGGACTAGACTGGTGGTTACCTGTGCATCCACCCCCACCCCCCAATAGGATAGGAAGGGGGCTGGTGTTTCCTAAGTCTCTCTGGGCAATGGCAAGCACTTTTGGCCTACACAGACTGATCTGTTGGGTGACCGTGCTTCCATCCCCACCTCCTAAAGGGCAGAAAGGAAAGTATTCCCTCAGGCCCCTCAAGGTGACTGCAAGCACATTCGGCCCACATGGATTGGATTGTTGGGCACTCCAGAAGGTCCATACCCTCTCCTGGCAGGAAAGGATGGGGACTAGTGCTACATCAGTCTACCAGAGCAAACTATGGTCATTTGGGCCTGCGTAGCATAGATTTTTGCCCACACAAAACTTCATCAGTCTTTCCAGACAACTATAGACAGTCTTGGCCTACACAACTTGGATTATTACACATGGCTGTGGCTCTGTCCCTACCCCTGGCAGAGGAGGAAGGTGGGAGAAGATTCATTGGTCCCTGGGGCAATGAGGGCAGCTTTGGCCTCCACAGCTTACAGTATCAACTACATCCTAAGCTCCTACTATACAACCAACAAGGAAGAAACGGCAAGAAAGCCTTAAACTAAAAAGAGAAACTGTGCTCAGAATAAATACATCTAGTAAGCGAGATGTGAAAACGCCATAAAAAAATTACAATCCATACCAAGAAACAAGAAGATATGGCCCAGTCAAAAGAATAAGATAAGCCTCTAGATGACATAAAGGACTTGAGACAATTAATCATAGATGTTCAAACAAATCTCCTTAATGAATTCAATGAGATGGCTAAAGAGATTAAGGAGATTGAGAAGACACTGGGGGTGGGGGGCACAAAGAAGAATCTGGAAGCATACATGGAAAAATAGCAGATCTTATGGGGATGAAAGTCACAATAAATGAAATTAAAAATACACGGGAGGCATATAACAGCAGATTTGAGGAGGCAGAAGACAGGATTGGTGAGCTTAATGACATGGCCTCTGAAAGCAAACTTACAACAGAATAGATGAAGAAAAGAATGGAAAAAATTGAAATAATAATCAGGGAAATAAATGACAGCAGAAGATGGGTAAACATATGTGTCATGGGTGTCCCAGAAGGAGAAGAGAAAGGAAAGGGGGCAAAAGGAATATTTGAAGAAATAATGGTAGAAAATTTCCCAACCCTATTGAAAGACATAGATATCCGTGTCCAAGAAGCACAATGTATTCCCATCTGAATAAATTTGAATAGACCAACTCTGAGACACATACTAATCAGAATGTCAAATGCCAAAGACAAAGAGAGAATTTTGAGAGCAGCAAGAGAAAAATGACTTATCATGTACAAGGGATACCCAATAGGATTAAGTGCTGATTTCTCATCAGAAACCAGGGAGACAAGAAGGCAGTGGTACGGTATAGTTAAGATACTGCAAGAGAAAAATTGCCAGCCAAAAATCTTATATCCAGCAAGATTGTCTTTCAAAACTGAGGACAAGTTTAGAATATTCACAAATAAACAGAAACTGAGAGAGTTTCTAACCATGAGACTGGTTTTTCAGAAAATACTAAAGGGAGTGCTACAGCCTGAAAAGAAAAGACAGGAGAGAGAGGCTTGGAAGAGACTTTTAAAATGAAGATTATATCAGTAAAAGTAAATAAAAATGCCAAAAGAATGCTGAAAATAAAATATGACAGATAAAACCCAAAGGTTAAAATAGGTGAAATAAGAACTGCCTTTACAGTAATAACATTGAGTGTTAATGGATTAAACTCCCCAATCAAAAGCACAGACTGGCAGAATGGATAAGAAAATATGAGCCATCTATTTGCTGACTACAAGAGACTCACCTTAGACCCAATGATAGCAACAGATTGAAAGTGAAAGGCTAGAAAAAAATACCCCACACATTCAGTAAACAAACAAACAAAAAGTTGGAGTAGCTATACTTATATCAGATGAAATAGACTTTAAAAGCAAAACAGTTATTAGAGACAAAGAAGGACATTATACACTAATAAAAGGGGCAATTCACCATGAAGAAATAACAACTATAAATGTATAAGCACCTAACCAGATACATGAGGCAGGTACATGAGGCAAAAAAGGGAGAAATAGATGTCTCTACAATAATAGTTGGAGACTTCAATACACCACTCTCAGCATTGGATAGAACATCTGGGAAGAGGATCAATAAAGAAACAGAGAGCTTAAATTATATGATAAATGAACTAAATCTAATAAACATATACAGAACATTGCACACCAAAACAGCAGGATATATATTTTTCTCAAGTGCTCATGGGTCTTTCTCCAGGATAGACCATATGTTGGGTCATAAAGCAGATCTCAATAAATTCAACAAGACTGATATTGTACAAAGCACCTTCTCTGTTCATAATGGAATAAAGTTGAAAGTCAACAAGAGACAGAAAAAGGGAAAATTCACAAATATATGGAGATTAAACAACACACGCTTAAATAATCAGTGAGTCAAAGAAGAAATTGTGAGAGAAATCAAGAGATATCTTGAGACAAATGAAAATGAGAACACAGCATATCAGAACCTATGGGATGCAGCAAAGGCAGTGAAGAGAGGGAAATTTATAGTCTTCAATGCTTACATTAAAAAAGAAGGAAGAACTAAAATCAATGACCTAAATACATAGCAGGAGGAACTATCAAAATAACAGCAAACTATTCGCAAAGAAAGTAGAAGGAATGAAATAATAAAGATAAGAGTAGAAATAAATGAAATTGAGAACAACAACAACAACAACAAAAACAAAAACAATAGAATTTACAAAACCAAAAAAAAAAAAAAAAATACAATAAAAGGAATTGAAGGAAACGTTCTCAACATGATAAAGGTCATATATGAAAACCCACTGCTAACATTGTACTCAATGGTGAAAAACTGAAAGCTTTCCCATTGAGATCAGGGACAAGACAAGTATGCCCACTATCACCACAGTTGTTCAATATAGTGCTAGAGGGTCTAGCAATCAAGCAAGAAAAAGAAATAGGCAGCCAAATCAGAAAGGAAGAAGTAAAACTTTCACTATTTGCAGATGATATGATTCTATACCTAGAAAGTCCAAAAAAAAAAAAAAAAAAAATCTGCAACAAAGCTGCTAGAGCTAATAAACAATTTCAGTAGAATGTCAGGATACAAGATCAATATGCAAAAATGAATGGTGTTCCTCTACACTAGTAATGTGCAATCTGTAGAGGAAGTCAGGGAAAAAATTCCATTTACATTAAATATTTTGGAATAAACTTAACCAAGGATATAAAGCAGTTGTATTTAGAAAACTACAAAACATTGCTAAAAGAAATTTTCTTTAAAGTCCTAATAATAATTGTAAGAACATTTTGTGCTCATGGATCAGAAGACTAAATATCATTAAGATGTCAATTCTACCCAAATTGATATACAGAGTCAATGCAATCCTTACAAAAATTCCACCAGCATTTTTTAAACAAGTGGAAAACACAATTATCAAATTTATCTAAAAGGGTAAGGGGCCCTGAATAACCAGAAACACCTTAAAAAAGGAAAAGTGAAGTTGAAGGACTCTCACTTCCAGACTTTAAATCATATTACCTATCTACAGTGGTAAAAACAGCATGGTACTGGCATGCAGACACATGGACTAATGAAACCAAACTGATGGTTGAGAAACAGACCCTCACATCTGTGGTCAAATGATTTTTGACAAGCCTGTCAAACTCACTCAGCTGGGGCAGAACTGTCTATTCAACAAATGGCACTTGGAGAACTGGATATCCATGGTCAAACTCACTCAGCTGGGGCAGAACTGTCTATTCAACAAATGGCACTTGGAGAACTGGATATCTCACAACTCATTCAAAAATTAACTCAAAGTGGATCAAAACCTAAATATAGGGGGGCGGATGTGGCTCAAATGGTTGGGCATCCGTCTGCCATATGGAGGGACCTGGGTTCGATCCCAGGGACCTCCCGGTAAAAAAAAAAAAAAAACCTAAATATAAAAGCTAGCCATAAGGCTCCTAGAAGAAAATGTAGGAAAATATCTTCAAGACCTGTAGTAAGATCTCCATTCTTAAACCTTACCAAAAGCACGACCAACAAAAGAAAACATGTATAAATGGGACCTTCTCAAACTTAACACTTTTGTGATTCAAAAGAATTCATCAAGAAGGTGAAAAGCCAGCCCACTCAATGGGAGAAAATATTTGGAAACCACATATCTGATAAGGGTTTGATTTCCATTCTATATAAAGAGATCAATAAAAGAGCAAGCAATCAAATTTAAAAATGGGCAAAAGACTTAAATAGACATTTTTCCAAAGAGGAAATACAAATGGCCAAAAAGCACATTAAAAAAATGTTCCATATCACTAGCTATTAGGGAAATGCAAATCAAAACAATGAGATATCATCTCACACTTCATAGAATGGCCATTATTAAAAAAAAAAAAAACAGAAAATAATTGCTAGAGAGGATGTGGAGAAATAGGAACACTCCTTCACTGTTGGTGGGCTTGTAAAATGGTGCAGCCTCTGTGGAAGACAGTTTGACGGTTCCTCAGGAAGCTAAATATAGAACTACCATATGATGCAGCAATTCCTCTACTAGGAATATATCTAAAAGAACTGAAAACTGTGACATGAACAGACATCTGCCCACAGATGTTCATAGCGGCTTTATTCACAATTGTCCAAAGATGGAAACAACAAAAGTGTCCATCAACCAATGAATGGATAATCAAAATGTGGTATATACATAAGATGGAATACTATGCTGCAGTAAGAAGAAATGAAATTGGGACACATATGATAACAATGATGAATCTTGAGGACTTTATGCTAACTGAAATAAGCCAGACACAAAAGGACAAATAATTGCATGATCTCACTAATATGAACTAAATATGAAGATTGAATACATGTAGTCAAAACCTTTTTTGTTCCTTTTTCGTTCCGTTTGCCAATCAGGTGAAAACCACGGACCCCTTACTAAGTCAACACTATACTGTGTATTATTTAATAAATATATCACACCTGCATCAACAAGTCCCAACAAGAATAATGTTTTTTTTTTTATTTAAATTCAAGCTCACGGACCCCTTGTTAAGAATCCCTGACCTAGAGTGTGATGGTCAGGTTAATGTGTCAACTCGGCCAGATAATTGTTTCCAGGTGTTTGGTCCACAAGCACTGGGCTAATTGTAATACAAGAGCATTTATGGACTTTGATCACCAGTGAGTTTACTGTGTGGATGGTTGATCACATCTGCATCAATCAGGGAGATTACATCATCAATGGGTGATGCTTTTATCCAATCGGTTGAATGCCTTAAAAGGGGAAGTGATTTCAACATTCAGAGAGAATTTCCCAGCTTGTCTTTGGACAGGCACCTTCTCCCAGAAACTCATCAAGGACCATTCATCGGACATTCTTTGGAGCCCCTGGTTTGCAGCCTGCCTGCAGAACCTGGACTTGTGCATCTCCACGGTCGCGTGAGAGACTCTTTTAAAATCTCATATTATTGACAGATATCTCCTGTTGATTCTGTTTCCCAAGAGAGCCCTGACTAATACATAGAGTATAGGTTATTAGGAGATAAGAGAAGGGCTGTGAAGCAGTACTGATGATTAATGTATGTAGAAGTTTTAATAACTTTACCGTAAAAAGTGTGGAAACATAGAGTTGCTGGTAACACAGTATAGTGAGTAGCAGTTGGTTTATAAATGGGATTGTGGTTGAACAGGGTCATCTAGGGATGTAAATGTCAATTGAAAGAAAGCTAGAGAATAATCTAGGGACTGAATAACACACTGAACTCAGAGGTGGATGAGAATTGTGGTTAAGAGTACAAATGCAAGAATGTTCTTCCGTGAACTAGAATGGATGTATGTCACTATTGCAGGGTGGTGGGAATGTGGAGAAGCATGGGAAAAATACAATTATTGTAACCTCTGGACTATAGTTAACAGCAATATTGTAATATCTTTGCATCAATGCCAAAGTTGTACTGTGTTAATAATAGGGGTATGGAAAAATATACCAAATGTACACTATAGACTATAGTAAGTGGTAATAGTCCTGATGATATATTATCTCATAATCTGTAACAAATGTTCTACAATGGTGTGGTATGTTGGTGAAGGGTTGTTGTATGGGAATTATACACATGTGCACGATTGTTTTGTAAGTTCACAACTTCTGTAATAAAAATATATTAAATATATAGGCATAGCTTACCCCGCATCAGGCCCGCGGGCCATGCCTCGGAACGTGTTCTTTTCTCACACTTTCTTGTTTCTTAATAAACTCTTTACTCCCTTGCCTACCCTAAAATATAGAGAGATATGTATGTATATAAATAATTAATATATATGTATATATGGGCAAAAGACTTGAATAGACATTTCTTCAAAGAAGATAAACAAATGGCTGAAAAGCAGATGCTCAACATCATTAGCCATTAGGAAAATGTAAATCAAAATCACAATGATTTTTAAAAATAATTTTAAAAAATCACAATGAGATACCACTGCACACCCACTAGAATGGCCACTATTTTTTTTTTTTAAAGGAAAATATAAAGTGTTGGGGAAGGATATGGAGAAATAGGAAGACTCATTCACTTTTGGTAGGAATGTAAAAATGGTGCAGCCTCTGTGGAAAACAGTTCGGTGATTCCTCAGAAAGTTATGTTATCATATGATCTGGCAAATCCATTTCAAGGTATAGATCCAAAAGAATTGAAAGCAGGGATTTGAACAGATATTTGCATACCAATGTTCATAGCGGCATTATTCACAATTGCCAAAAGATGGAAGCAACCCAAGAGTCCATCAACAGATAGGTAGATAAACAAACTGTGGTATATACATATAATGAAATAATATTTAGCCATTAAAAGGAATGAAATTCTGTTATATAGAAATAAATGAAATAAGCCAGACACAAGAATAAGTAAACCATAAAGTGAGAACCTAATATATAGGTTACCAGGGGATGGGGTGAGGATAAGAATGTACAGTTAATGTGTAAATTGCAGAGAGTTCCTATTTGGGTTGACTGTAAAATTTTGGTAGTCGATGCTGATAATGATAGTGAACATCCTGAGAAAACATGGATGAATCTTGAAGACATTATGTTGAGTGACTTAAGCTAGACACAAAAGGGCAAATATTGTATCATCACACTAATATAAACTAATTAGAATAATCCAATTCATAGAGTCAGAAACTTGAATATAGATTATCAGGGGCTGGGGTGGGGATAGGGAATGGGAGTTAATGCTTAATCAGTACAGAGTTTCTGTTTGGGTTGATTGTAAAATTTTGGTAATAGGTGGTGGTGAGGGGAGTACAACATTGCGAATGTAATTCACACCACTGAATTATATATTTGAATAATATATTTGATAATAATCCCTGAAATATCTAATCATTTCCTTTTCCCCAATGCACAGTTACCATGGTAAAGTCCATAGTCCCCATTAGGGAAGGCTAGGAGGAAGATCAATTGTATAAATTTATAGCAGTGTAACAGGGTCCTTCCCCAAGGGGGCCTGGCTTTCCCTTCATTCAGAGGGTCTGGATCTGGAAACTGTCTCAAGCCTGGGAATTGAGGGGCTGTGACTCTCTGCTTTTGTGATTCAAGTTAGACTTTTGTTCACTTGACCTAGAACTCTTCTGCTTATACAGATCAAGTTAAGAATTTAGTAGACTGCCTATGTACTTTACTTCTAGATATCCCAGGATCTACTTGCTAACACCAAAGGTCTCTGTGAGTCAGACTATTCTGATTACTGCTTTGAGATTGCTGTCTATTGTGGTAGCCACACCCACCTCATCTTCAGCAAATAAGTGCTGTCACTTGGCTTCTGCCAACCCAGGATCTACTCATCCCAAGTTCAGTGGACCTACAGAAAAGAGCAACCACAGAGCTCTTTAGTGATGATGGAGTAAATCTCACAAATTTATTCCACACAGTTCTGGTGAAAGTTGTGTCCTCTGGGTATTCCTGGGGTGGGTGAGCAGGTCTTACATGAAAAATCCACTCTAACAGTCCAATCTTTCTAAGTCCTTGGATTTCCTCATCTACATTATACCAGGGTAGTTCTGGCATCTTAACTTCAAGCAATGTAGGCCACCTTTTGGTCCAGGCTTTAGCCAACAATCCAAGCAAACTGTTAGAGCACTTTCTAACCCCTTGAGCTAGAACATTGAATCCAGAATCTCTTTTATATAGTGTGCCCATATAAAAAAATTCAGCCCGATCCAACTTTATGTTCCTTCCACATTATCCCACACCCTTAATATCTATTCACACACATATTTTCCTGATTTCTGTCTCTATAAATTGGAAAAATCATGCTGTTCTTTCAGAGTGTAGCACACCTCCTCAAGGGTCACGTTTTGTACCTCACCTTCTGGGGCCTGTTGGGACTTCTGTCTAGTTATAGGTCTGGAAGAAAAAAGGGGTAGGGGGTGGAAGGAGTTCCTGAGAAGAATTAGAAGAATCTTACAAGCCAACTACCTCAGGGCCTGCCGTTGCAGTTTCACCTGGTGAAACAGGATTAATCTAGTCAGACAGAAGGACTCTTTCCTCAAGGGAGGTGGTTAAAGGTTTATCAGGTGCAGCAGGGTTAATCTCTTCAAGTGAGGGTTGGATAACTGATTCCTCAGGGCAGACTTGAGGTTGGGTGGCTATTTATCAGGGCAGATCATTACAGGTTCATCTGGCAGCAAAATCTAGGGTTTCAATGCCCCCACCATCATCATTATCAACCCATATGTCTCCATTCCAATTTTTACGGTTGTTTTCCTTTCCAGTCAATGCCCTCACTTTAACAGTAGACACACTGCAAGGTCGGGAATTCAGTTTACATTGCAATTCAACCAATTGCACAATGAGACTCTGGATTTGGTTTTCAGAAGTCTCAATTCTGTAATACTGTAAATATTATTAAATTAATTATAAGAATTGGCTCACACAGCTGTGGGGGTTGGGCAAGTCCTAATTCTGTAGTGCAAGCCACAAGCTGGGAATTTAGATGACATTTTCAATGAATTCTCCAAGAGAAGCTGGCTGGCTGAAGTAGAGATTGAAATTCTTTCTAACTGCAGAAATCATCACTTCTCCTTTTAAGGCCTTTAACTGACTGGATTAGATGTCTCTCATTGTTGAAGGCAATCTCCTTAGTTGATTTTTGATGTAATCATCCAGAGGTGCAATCACCTTACTGATGAATTAAATCCACAAAATATCCTCACAGTAATAATCAGACCAGTGTTTGCTTGACCAAACAATTGAAACCATAACTGGCCAAGTTGGCACATGAACTTAACCATCATAATGTCTATTTTATCTGATATTAGTATAGCAACCACAGCTCTCTTTCAGTTACTGCTTGCATGGTATATTTTTTTATCCTTTCACTTTCAACTTACTTATGTCTTTCAATTTAAGTTGAGTATTTTGTGAACAGCATATAGTTGAGTCATAATTTTTTTATCCAATCTGCCAATCTCTGCCTTTTGACTGGAGAGTTTAATCTGTTTACCTTTAAAGTCACTACTCATGGCACAGAACTTTCTTTTGACGTTTTGCTATTTAGTCTTTGTAAGTCTTATACCTTTTTTGTCCCTCAGCTCTTCGATTAATGACTGCTTTCACATTCATTTGATTTTTGTATTAAACCGTATTGAGTCCCTTCTCATTTCTTTCTGGGTATATTTTTCATATATTTTCCTTGTGGTTACCCCAGGTTTAAAAATTAACATCCTAAATTTATAACAACCACACATACTGTTCCTATATTCCTCCATCTCTTACCTTTTTTGTACTTATTATAAATTATATATTTGTACATTGTATGTCCCAACCCACAGATTTATCATTACTTTTTATGCATTTGCATTTTAGCACCTGAACGAAGAAAGACATGGAGTTACATACCAAATAATGCAATATAATAGCACTGGCATTTATAATTACCCAAATGGTTACGTTTACCTCAGATCTTTATTTCTTCATGCCACTTTGAACCACCATCTAGTGTCCTTTCCTTTCAGTCTGAAAAGCCACCTTTACCATTGCTTTTAGGACAGGCCTAGTGGTACTTAACTCCCTCAGCTTTTGTTTAATCTGGGAATGTCTTAATCTCTCCCTTATTTTTGAAAGAAAGTCTCGCTGGATATAAAATTCTTGGTTGGCAATTGTTTTCTCTCAGCACTTTAAGTATTTCATTCTACTTCCTTCTTTCCTCCATGGTTTCTGATAAGAAACGACACTTAAACTAATTGGGACTCCCTTGTATATAACATGTTGCTTTTCTCTTGAGCTTTCAGAACTCTCTCCTCACCCTTTGCATTCAACAGTTTGATCAGTGTGTGATGTGGTGTATTTTCTTCAAGTTTATCCTGTTTGGTGTTCTCTGAGCTTCTTGGATGTGCATATTCACATCTTTTGCTAAGTTTCAGGAGATTTCTGTCATTATTTCTTTGAATATTCCTTCTGTCCCTTTCACTTTCTTCTCCTTCTGAGACTCCCATAATGCATACGTTGGTATGCTTGATGGTATCCCAGATGTCTCTTAATCTATTTTCCCTTTTCATAATTATTTTTTCTTTATGTTCCAAGCCTGACTCATTTCAATCATCTTGTCTTCGAGTTCCCTAATTCTTTCTTTTGCCTGCTCCAATGTGCTGTTAAAACCCTCCTAGGAATTTTTCATTTCAGTTATTGAGGGCTCTGACTCCAGCAGTTTGTTTCATTCCTTTTTGAAATTTCTATTTTGTTATTGAGATTCTCATATTGTTTACTCATATCCGTACATTTCTTTCTCTGTATTTTCTCTCATCTTCTCGAGCATATCCAAGATCATTTTTTAAAAAGCCTTTGGCCAGTATGTCCATAGTCTGGTCTTCTTCATTGATGTTTTTTGGATTTTTATCCTCTTCCTTTGTATGGACCATGATTTCCTGTTTCTTTATTTGTCTTGTAACCTTTTGCTGCACAAATATTTTTAATATTTTTAAATGTTAACTCTGGGATTTATTCCCTGAGATGTCTGTTTCTTGAGCTTTTATCCAGCTAGTGATTAGACAGAGATTTTTTTGAGAGTGATGAGCTAATAAAACCAAGCAAACCTAAGCAAAAACACCTTTCACCATGTTTGCAAATTGGCCTTGTGTTGGCTGGTGCTCTCAGCATTCAGCCCTCCTAACAGGAAGGTCCTCCCTGTCTTTTCTGGGCCTGCATCTTGTCTTGTGCTTGTGCTTGCTAATAGCCTTAGGAGTTCCCCTGTTTACAGGAGCCTGAATGCTCCCCTACTTCCCAGGGAGGGACCTTCTCTCCCTCCCAAACTTGCCACAGCAGGACTTATAGCATGCAAATCCTTGCCCCAGGCTGCCCACCTCAATTGTTTCTTACACTGTTTCATTGTTTCAAGCTGCTTTTTTCTGGAGAGCAAATTCTGGGAGGGGGGCATGCCAGAAAGGAGTCTTTCCCAGCTGGAACAAGTTCAGGGACCCACAAAGGGTCTCTGCCCTGGGCAGTGGATGAGGGAGGATCCAGGAAGGGAGCCAGGAGTTTCTTCCACAGCTCCCTAAAGCTGCATTCTTGACTCAGTACCTGCCCAGCAAATGCAGCCCTTCAACTACCTCTTCAGCTCCAAAGAAGCATACTGTCTTTAAATCTCCCCCACCACCTTGTCTGGGTGGGTTGGAACAATGAACTCTCTCAGAGCGGGGCCCTAGCCATCCAAAGTTGCCAACCAAAAGCATCGATCATGATTGGTCTGCGTTCCTCTGCCCCCCCACTGGATTTTGGAAAACTGCATTTTTATGTCCCTCTCTGGCACCAGCAAGTCATGCCAGTGGCCGGACCCCACCGCTGCCCACAGTACAGAGAGGGCAATTTATTGGCATTTACCGTAATTTACCACCTTTTTCCTCCTACTCTTCCCTGGATGCTGTATAGTGTTCTACTGGATTCCAGAGTTTCAGAATAATCCATTCAGATGGTACCTGTTTGGTAATAGTTGTTCTAGTAGAGGGACTGATTCCTGGAGCTCCTACTCCGTCATGTTACCACAATTTCCCTCTTGGCTGATTGTATCTTAATGATGTTATTTAAAGGTTATAGAGACCTAGAAGTTTGTTTCTATTTCCTCCAAAGTTTAAAAATTAATAAATCTATACCAGGTTTTAAATTCTGGTGATGCCATTCTGTATCAGAAGTAAATGCCCTTCAGACCCACACCTTGAAAAAGGGAGTGAGCGCCCTGGGGTTTAAGCAGCAAAAAATTCACTGCTGGTGATGCTGAGAGATGTACCCAGGCTAGTATTTTATTAGGGTTATGATTGTTTTTGCTAGTGCTCTGGTTATGCCACTCCATAGAATTTATGGATTGCCATAGCTCTCTTTTTCCCATAACACTTATTATTTTTTAACATGCCATTTTGTAGAATTCAGGGTTTTAAAAAATGTATATATGACTTTAAAGCAGAAATGTCAGTGTATCTTTATGAAAAAGAATAGGGAATCAGGACAATCCTGGAAACTTCAGAACATTTGGTGTATGTAGGTCCAAGGCCCTCCTCTTCCGTTTCCATCTTCACAGCTCATGACAGTCCTCTTCAATGGATTCCTGGGTCAGTTCCTGGGTCCTGCTCCTTCTCAAACTATTCCCCAGTAGTACATGGGGAGAGGTCACAGGTGGGACCTTATCTCTTGTCGCCCTAGGCACCCTCCCTTGCATGGACTTGCCCCTGTTGGTGGCCTCCCCTGATTCTCCTGGCCCCTCCTCATTTACTCCTGTAGCCCCCTCCCTCCATCAGGACAGCAGGACATGTTTCTTTTATACAATATTATTTTGTAAATAATATTTACAACTCTGCCTGACTAAACCCTCAGGACAGCAAATTGAGCACCTTCATCTGCCATGTGAGGAGGGGCTTTTGGAAGTATTAATTTTTGGTGACGAGGCCAGGCATTGACCAAGCCCAGGAAATAGCCCGTGCGTGTTAGGCACTTCTGTTCCCAGTCAAAAAAGGTAGATCTATTGCTGCTTTGGGAGCTTTTTGAATGATTCATTTGTAATGCTGGGAGAAAGGGCTTTTCTTTGAGTTTCTCCTATTTCTTTATTTTACTACCCTCCCCCACCCCAATTAATTTTCAACAAATGATTCCAAAGTTTTGGCACCAGGTATCTTAAGAGCCACTGGAAATTTAAATTTTAAATGTATACCTTATACAACAAATAAAAGCACACTTTATAGCACTTTTACTATATTTTTACAGGGGTGTGTAGTAGAAGATAGTTTTGAAATCAAACCATCATAAACTGACGGAGAGAACTCTCTGTGTGGTACAGCCCTGTGCTCATTCTTTTCCATTTAGGCACCTCCATCTCCTTCCTATTCCCCAGATCAAGGCGGCACCACCAGTGACCTCCTTTGGCACTTGGATTCCTGTTGGCTGAGACTAGGCATCAGGTCTTTTCCTACTCCTTTAAGTGAGTATCCCTAGGTAGTTTCCCCAGCTATCTTCTGGGCAGGAAAAACTGGGGGGAAAGGTGGAGGGTCTCAGCCTCCAACTGGGTTGTATTGCCAGTGGCTTCCCCACTGCCCATTGTCCATGAATGAGAAATTTCCATGTCTGCAAACCACTATGCAATGGTTTGTACCATGTCCCTCCAGAGTCAATCCGGGCTACAGGTCCCACACATGAGGTTCACATGTGGTTCTTAACTCAAACAAGGTGGAAAGTGGGAATGAGGCATCTCACTTCAACTACCCAGAATTCAGGATGGCCATGGACCTCCCTCTATTCCTAATGCTCCTTTTCTATCCTTGGGATCCCTCTTTCTTTTAATAGTCACTTCCTTGCTTTTCCTATATTCCCACTGCCTCCAGTTTTTTGGATATTCTACTCCATGACTTGGAATTCAAGTCCCAAATTCTTTCTGTGTCTTGTGCATTTTCCAGCTTCTAGAACTTTCTGGAGCTGTGCAGAGAGGAGAGGCAGCTTTTGTTTCCTGAGCAGATGCCCGAGGACTAGATGGAGGGTGGGTAGGTTTACATCCTTAGGCAAAAGGCAGACATGAATTAGCCTGTCTGCTCATTGGTAAAATAGGGAGTAAACTAACTGTATTAGTCAGCCAAAGGGGTGCTAACACAAAATACTAGAAATCTGTTGGCTTTTATAAAGGTATTTATTTGGGATAGACGCTTACAGTTACCAGGCCATAAAGCTTAAGTTACTTCCCTCACCAAAGTCTGTTGCCACGTGTTGGAACAAGATGAGCAAGATGGCTGCCAACGTCCAGCCTTCTTCTTCCTCTTAAGGCTGCATGGTCACAGCTTCTTCCAATATCTGCTATAGCTGGGATAAGTCTCGCCTCTCTCCCATGGCTTATTTCTCTCTAGGCTCAGCTGTTCTGTTCTCTCCCATGTGTTTACTTCCCAGGCTCACAGCTCAAAACTCCCACTTCCCTTCTCTGCAGTATAGTTTTTCTGTGAGTCTCTACCCACCAAGGGGGTGGGGGCTCAATGTCCTACTAATGTGGCCCAATCAAAGCCTTAATAACAGACCAGTTTACAAACATAATCCAATATGTATTTTTGGAATTCATCAACAATATTAAACTACCACACTAACCCATTTCTCAGGTTCACTGTAATATTAAAAATTGGCTCATTGAGAGGTGGCTAATATTACTGTCATTGTTATCATTGGTTTCCTGAACCATCCTCGCAGTGGGTTCAGCCACAGCAGCCTCTTTCCTACAAAGTCAGACCTTGAGGCTGGTGGTGGAGGGCAGCCTGGATGTGGTGAATCTGCTGAGCCCCAATTCTCCAGCCAGCCTGCATGTTCCTTCCTCAGCCCCTCCAGGAAGCCGCCATGCTCCTGCTCCTCTTTCAAGGGTCTGTTACTTCCACAGCTTCCCCTTTCAGCTCAGAACCAGAGGGCCTTCTCCTCATGTGCAGATGGAGAATTGGGATCCCAGGGCAACCCACAGGCTGAGCAGTCCACAGTCTGCCCATCTGACCTTACAGTTCTTCTGCTTTCCAGTCCAAGGGGTGGGATTTTCCCAACCTTTTTCTAAGTTTGCCCCAACTTTCAACCTACCAAACCTGGGGAGAGATAGTTGGAGGGGGTGTGGAAAGGGGCATGTGACAGTTCTACAGATTCAAACACAGCTTCATCAAGATTTCTAGTTCAGCTGTCTGAAAAGAAAGTTTTACTAAGCTGGGGTGGGGACTGGTGAGAGGAGGAGAATTAGGTATTTCATTACTTACAAAGCTCTTCTTGGGACTGGAGTGCCAGTGCTACAATATGTCTAATAAGATTTATCTTCCTCTGGGGGTTCAATTCCTTTGTCTGTTTCCCCAAAGTTTTGCCCAGAACCCAGGCCAGGTAATAAGAAAGCCACTAGAGTGTGTCAGAAGCTACCACGAACCACATTACTTCAGAGCAGCTGGATGTGGGGGACAGAAAGCAATGTTTTCTTCTTCAAATCAATTTTGCTGAAGAATGACATGCCCCACCATCCTCTGATCTCCCAGGAAGCTTCTGTTATATGGAGCAGCAATTCTACGTCCACTTGGTAAAAATAGCTTTTTTATTTATTGACTGACAAAATACTCCATTTATCAAACCATTCTGGGTTCCTCTAAAGATAAAATAGAGGTAAAACCCAAAAGGAAAATTAAAGCTTTAATGCAGACTTGCAGACTTCTGCTTCATTTCATTGTAAATTGAGTGCGATAAAACTCAGCACTGGCAGCCTGCAGAAAGCATCTATATAATTCTCTTTTGTGCAAGGAACTAATTCTGAGATATAAGACTTCTCACCTAGGAGAAGCCTAATGGTGGCGGATGGTTCCTATACACTAATTATGTCTTTCTTTGTATCTTTGGCTTGAACTCTAATTTGCTTACAGTTTAATGAACATCAGTTCTTTCTGTAAAATATCTAAGTACCTGGAAGATTGAATACTTAGGTAGTCAAATGCTCTCACTCCCAACACTAATCTTCAAAACCTCTGCATTCTAAATAGACTGCTAAAGGAAAGTGGCTCTTTAAAGGCTTGAGAATCACTTTTGAACAGTAACTGTACACTTAAATTAGAAGCCATGATCTGGCAGAAGACTGGGGCTGTGCTAAAAAAAAAAGGGGGGGTGGGGTGGTTCCTAGTTTAGGTATGTGGTGTGAATTACCAGCACCCATCATTGCCTGATGCAAAAATGATGAGTTTTATGGCTGTATCTCTGACTTTGGTTTTCCCAATGGTTGCCCTATTTCCCTAGAAAGGCTCCATTACTCTCTTCAGGTGTTTTCTCTTCATCCCGGCAAATTTAGAAAATGAGGAGCAGCGAGGCAGAGGAGAGGGTTTCCAACCTGGATCTTGCAGCTCATTTCTAAGGTTTCTCTCCTTTTAATACTCCTTTTAACACTTCCTGGAATGGTGATGATGCAGTACTTTAATGGCAGATGATCTCAATTTATATCATCACAACCAGTGGTTATCACTCATTTCCTTTCATGTGACTTCCCAAACTTCAAAATTTGAGGTGAATGACCACTCAGAGGAAGGACCTGGGAGTCCTGCTAAAATGCAGATTCTGGAAATGGCAGGGCCTGAATTTGAATCAGCACGTAACTGCTTCACATACATCTCCCCTTTTTCACTAGGCACTCTTGTGAAAAAGGAGACATGGAATTAATTTGTATACCAAACTAGTCAAGAGAATTCAGCGGTGAGTTCTTGTTAAAGACAAAAACAAAACAACAACAACAAAAAAAAACCCCCAAACAAACAAAAAGTTCTTTTTTAAAAAAATTTTATTTCAAAAAAATAAATAAATAAAACAGAAAAAGACAACAAATTATGGAAGCATCATTCCTAAAAAGTGCTGCCCAGGCGCCTTCAACGCATTCATTTCCAACTACCAACTCAATTGTTCCTCCAGTGTTCAGAAAGATACACAGATGAACACAGATTAGTTAAATGACACAGTCAAGGTCTCCTTATGAATGAAAAAAATGAAGAAGACAAAAAAATGCTTAGTCATATTCATATCTCATAAAATCAAACTCCATATTCTTTTTTTTACCTTTAGCATTAATATAGTACCAACTTTGCTTTTGTACAAAAACATTACAATGTTGTTAACTATAGTCTATAAATTATATTAATTATGTTTTTTCCATATATCACCACATTCTTAATACCTTTTAGTAGAAGAACATTCCTGTACTTACATTATTAACCACAATCTTCATCTATGGCCAAAATAATTGTTATATATTCCCTATATTATCCTCCAGCTGTCCTTCAACTAACATTAATCTCCCTAGACTACTCATTTCAGCCACAATCACATCCATAAATCAACAGTGTTTGTTACATTCATTATAATGCGTTACCATCAAGTCCAACCATTACTACGTATTTACATTTGATCTTATTAAGCATTCTACAAACATCCAGCATCATCTCCCTCTTCTCATCCCACATTCCATCTCCCACCAACTTATACTTCATAGCCCAACTCCCTAAGTCTACTTATTCTATTTAGCTCATATCAGTGAGACCATATAATATTTGTCCTTTTGTGTCTGGCTTATTTCACTCAACATAATATCTTCAAGGTTCCTCCATGTTGTCATGTGCTTCCCCAATTGATTTCTTCTTACAGCTGAATAAATATTCCATCACATGAATATACCATGTCTTGTTTATCCATTCATCTGTTGAGGGACACTTAGGTTGTGTCCATCTTTTAGCAATTGTGAATAATACTGCCATGAGCATCAGCATGCAAGTATCTGTTCATGTCCTTGCTTTCAGTTCTTCTGAATACATATTAGCCATTTCTTTTTTTTTTTTTTTTTTTTTTTTTAAGATTTTTATTTTATTTATTCATTTATCCCCCCCTTGCTGCTTGTGCTCACTGGGTCAGCTAACCACGCCGTGCGGGCGGGCCTGCCTTCACCAGGAGGCCCCGGGAACCGAACCCGGAGCCTCCCATATGGTAAACGGGAGCCCTACTGATTGAGCCACAGCCGCTTCCCAAGCCATTTCTTAATTTATCCGCATTGTCAATAAAGTTTTGCTTGCAGCCAGGCATTTGTGTTGCCATGAGGAGAGCCCAACCTCAACAAGCATTCTTTCAGCGCCAGATGTAGGAGACCCCAGAGCTCCTGACAAGGCAAAGGTGGAATCGGTGTAAGGGAGATCGCTGGTCACAGCTGAAGAACACTTTCAGCAGCCCCCAAAGAAACCACATTTCTTTCTAATTACTTTAGTCCGATTACTCAGAAGTGGTTATTGGTAGACAGGTAATTTCTGCAGCTACCTCACTTGAAGATGACAAAGGTTATGATGAAGCTTCTTGGTTTTGCTTCTCCATTTTGTTGGAAAAGCCCTCTCTCCTCCAATACTGTGCACTGAAGACCAAGCCAACAGGGCCTGTAGGCTCTGGAGCCTGACTGCCTGGGTTCAAATCCTGGCTTTCCTATATTTTGTGGGCTTGGGAAATTTACATAACCTCTCTATGCCTCAGTCTCCTCACCTGTAAAGGAAAGTGATGGAAATAATAGTATCAACTCATAGGTTTGTGCAGATTACATGGGATAAGCCCTCAAAAACATTAGCTGCCATTATTAGCAGGGAGCTGGAACAATCCTGCAGAGAGTGCCCCTTGAAGATATGAATGAGGTTTCTTTTATGTGGACATATACTTAAGGCCAAGGAGCTAATTTTACTGTTTCTTTTCAACAGGGAACAGTGCAAAAAGACCAGCTATTTGGCACTTTCAAGTTTACAATATATGGAAAGAATTAACACTATAAATTATCCAAAGGAGAGAGAGAGAGAGGGAGAGAGAGGGATATATAGGTGAATGTTAGCACTTTTAAGAGTTATGCTTCTGCTTCCACATAGAGTTTTGAGGCTATTTAAACTAAGGCCTTCTTTGATTACAGCCCTGTGCATGGACAATGTTTGCTGAGCCCAGTTCTGTGCTTATAAACACAGGGCTGAAATGCAAACATACTTGTCAAGTGGAAACCCTCTTTTATTTCCTAAGGGCCTTCTAATCAAGGCAATAGTTATTACTTGATCGCATAATTAACCTTAGTAATAGAAATGTAAACAGCACAATTAATGAATTTGTGAATTGGTCTTCCCTGCTACTGATAGCAGCCCAATTTGATCTGTTCTCCTCTGCTGATCATCTTAAATAGAAGTTTTCTAGTTTGGATTTCTCCAGGGTAAGCAAGGGAGGAGCAAAGTGGATATTTTAACAATGTGAGGCTATTCTGTAAGTGATTTTCCTCTTTTTCTTAGAGGTCGACACAACTTGAGGGAAGATAACATCTCTCTTAGCAGATTCTGATCTCTCTCTAGATTTCTCTTCTGTGCACTGATTAGCCGGCTTGCCAGCTACTGATGTGGGAGACCACCCCCCCAAGGCAGTGAAGTCATAAAACAACTAGTAATGGTCATGGGCAGTCACGCTTTCAGGACTCTGAATCTCAGACTAATTTAGTTCTAATTTATTTTCCCCATTGCAATGCCTCCTCATCTGTTTGAAAATAAACAGAAACACTCGGGCATGTGCCAGGCCCAGTGGCTGGAAGGTGTGTGTGTGTATGTGCGTGTGTAGTCAGAGGTGAGGGCTTTGGAGAGCATAGTATCAGAATCCTGGTCCTATGGGTTTTAAAGAATTGAACTCACCAAAGCAAGCAACATCTCTCTGAGAAGAGGAGATGTCACAGCTTTTCTCCTCTGCTGCTTCTGTTTCAACATGGCACCTATGTGGGAACTTGGGCCGAGTCCAGAAGCAGCAACCAACACTTAAGGGATCCTTTCATTAGAGCTCTGGTTGTGAGGGGGCAGTTATTTAATTAAATAGGATCCCAGGCCTGTGAGTCCTGTTTTAATTTAAAAAACCACTGAGGGTAGTGTTACTAGGTCTGATCTGTCCACACATATTTAAACAAAATTCAAGGATACAGCTTACTCATGAATAGTCAGTGATAATGTCAGAAAATTAAGAAGCCACCTACCTGAACAGATGATTTCAGGTGACAAGTCTGTGGTTAAATAGGCCTTAAAAAAAAAAAAAAAAAAAACACTTGCTAATGTTCTCTCAAGTTCCTTTGAAACCTTAAGGAATCTTGCTTGGTCAGTGAAATCAATGTAAATGTATAGCCTGGGGCTCTGAGACCAAATCACCTTAAACTGCCAAATCCAGATACCTGGAATGTCTGTGGTTTGGGGACTTTTGGAAATCTAGGAGGTTTTCAAAAGGATCAGGTGGCAGCTGTCTGTCTGTCATTTGGACTTTAGGACTTAGCCTGAAGCACTGAGCTGACTTCAGTAAATCTCTACCTGACAGTCAAGCCAGTGAGCCTTTGAAGCTGATAAAAGTTCTAGAACCTATAGAGAGAGCAGCCCTGGCAGATAAAGAATTCACGTGCAATACCTATGACTGTGTTAAGGCAGGTTTGGAAGGTCAGGAGTAACTCAGTGACAGCACAGTCTTTCACAGCTGGACTTGGGAGCAGTATTGTCTTGGTTTGAGTCTTTTGTGGACCCCAGAAAATTATGTTCTTAAACTAACCCATTCCTGTACAGGTAAGCCTATTTTATGTGGGAACTTTTGGTTAGATTCAGTTAAGGGAACTTCTGATTAGATCACCTTTGATTAAATCTCTTTAGTCAAGGAGCTTTGATTAGATTGCAGGACCCAGGGTGGGTCTTACTCTTTCTGTTTTTAAAATATATTTTTATTATAGAAGTTGTGAACTTACAAAACAATCATGCACATGTGTAGAATTCCCTTACAACAACCCTTCAACACCACACCATACCACTGTAGAACATTTGTTCCAGGTTATGAGATAGTATCATCAGACTATTACCACTAACTATGGGCCATAGCTACATTTGGCATATTTTTTTCCATACCTCCCTATTATTAACATAGTACAACTTTGGCATTGATGCAAGAATATTACAATGTTGCTGTTAATTAAGGTTACAGTAATTATATTTTTCCCATGCCTCTCCACATTCCCACCACCCTGCAATAGGGACATACATCCATTCTAGTTCATGGAAGGACATTCTTGCATTAGTGCTCTTAACCACAATTCTCATCCACTTCTGGGTTCACTGTTATTCAGTCCCTAGTTTATTCTCTAGCTTACTTTCAATTGACATTTACATCCCTAGATGACCTTTTTCATCCCATTTATTTTTTTTTTTAAGATTTATTTGTTTACTTTATTATCCATCATGATGGTCGCTTTATCATTTCTTCTTGTGTTCTTGAGACCTCCCTGCTAATCTCAACTGGAAGTTCTTGAGTCCAAATGCCCATTTATCATCTTAGAACTCCTGGCACCCCCTCCTGTGTTGAAATCTCTTTTTTTCTGTATACTATGTTTTCCTCTTTCTCAGTTTATTACCTTGTTTTGTGGGGCCATATCTTTCATGAGCTTTTTTTTTTTTTTAATTATATTTTTGTTTATTGCTCATTCAGAAGAATGTGATTGATTTTTTTTTAAAGATTTATTTTATTTTTATTTATTTATTTTCCCCTTGCTGCTTGTGCTTGCTGTGTCCGTTCGCTGTGTGTTTTTCTGTGTCTGCCTGTTTCCCTTTGTTGTGTTATCTTGCTGCACGAGATCACTGCGCCACATGGGCTGTCAGCTCACCACGCCATGCAGGCCAGCTTGCCTTCACCAGGATGCCCCGGGAATTGAACCCGGGGCTCCCATATGGTAAATGGGAGCTCAACCACTTGAGCCACATCTGCTTCCCTCATGAGCTTCTTAAGAAAAAGTTTGTGAGAGGTAGTGTTTTGAAATCCTTATATGTCTGAAAATGTCTTTATTCTCCCCCTCACTTGATTGATAATCTGGCTGGGTGTAGAATCTTAAATAGAATATAATTTGCATGTAGAATTTTGAAGACTTTTGTCCTTTAGTGTTGGATGCTATTGTTTAGAAGTCCTAAATTCCTATTCTCTCTCTCTCCTCTTTTTTAACCCTGATATTTCTCTCTAGAAGTGTCTAGTAGCATCTTTTTAGCCCAGGTGTTACAAAATTTCATAATGATAAATCACGATATGGGTGGTTTGTTTTCATTCATTTATTCAAAGGGCCCTTTCAATCTCAGGGTTTTCTGTCCTTCATTCCTGTTCCTTTTTCTTGTGTTATTTTTTGGATAATTTATTACTTCTGTTTTCTCTATTTTCTTTCCTTTTTTTTTTTTTTTTTTTTTTTTAACTCCTGTTATTTGGATTATTTTATATTCTCCCTACTCATTTCCATCTCTTCTTTTAATTTTTGGTTAACTCCTCGATTTTTATTTTTCAGTCAATGTTTTTCTTTTTAAATTTTTTATCATTTTTTAGTTTTCATGAGCTCTTTTTAAAATTGCTTTTTATTCTTATATTATGAGTTGCAGTATCTTATCTTTCTGAACATAGTAATTTATAGTTTTACTTTCAAAGTATATTTTATGGGTTTTTCTGTTTACTTAGTCTTTCTGATTGGCAGCTTTTCTCAAATGTTTGGTGGTTCTTTACTATATGTTCATATTTAAGAGATAGACATTTTAAAAAAAGACTAGAAGCTCTGTGTGGTGGGGCTCATAGAATAATGAGTTTTTCCTTTGATTAGTTGGGGAGCCAACAATTCAATTGGGAAACCATCTCCTCTCTGCCTAATGGCAGTATATGGAGAGATTTTCTCTCAGGTTGTTCACGTCACTAAGGAAGAATCCTCTGGTAATATGCTAGGCTCCTGGCTTCCTGGGAGGGTGAGGGGAATTTGCAGACTGTAACTTAACCCCCATTTTCATTTCTGAGCCTCACCCCTGCAGCCTTCTCCTGTGGCTGTGCTTCTCCTTCATAGCTTGGTGTAGATGGAGTTGGTGGGTGGGGTGGGGAGATCACAAGTGGTTCCCTGGCTGCAAGATGAGAGCAGTGGGCTCCAACCACTCCATGAGTTCTTACTTTCAACCAGTCCCCCAGCTTTCAGCTGCGTGCTTAACCTGTCTTCCACAGAAAAGGAATAAGTTCACTTCTCATTTGCATCCTCCTCTTCCTGGGCATTTTTGATTGTAGCTTCCTCTAATCTACTCACCTAGTGACCAGTCCTCCATCTCCTTTCCTTCTTCCAAAGTTGTTGAAATCTCTTGTCTACTTAGTTTTCCTCTCCTGCTCCCCCCCCCCCGCCACTTTTTTTTTTTTTTAATAAAATATTTATTTTGGAACGTCAGGCCTCTGGGAAGCGCCATGCTCCCCTTTTAAATTTCTCCCCTAATCTTTAAGTGGGGTCATTGGAGAGAAAAAGATGATTTCTCATTTTAAACTGGATTGTATACTGCTTTCTAATAGGGTAGACTGTCCTCTTAAGTTCCTAGTACAGTTTGGGTGGTAGTTTGGGCATTGAATCTTGTAAGTCTTACATCCCCTCTTCCAGCTTAAGCTTGAAATGGTGACCTGAAACATAACCACCAATATCTTTATTATTAGTGGTAGTGATGATAACAAAGATGATACCATTCATTGAGGATGTAATTAGCCAAGCACTTACCGTGCTTTATATGTCATCTCATGTAATATTCACAAGTTACTTTACAGGTTACACACTTACTCATCTTTCTCCTTCCTAATAATAATTATAATGACTGCTAACATTTATTAAGAGTTTACCCTGTGCCATCCTAACTTCTACATGGACTGCCTCTCCTCAAGACTGTAATAGATGCCAAAGCTTGCATCTTTGTATGCCTATTTGTCTTTGGAACACAAGTGCATTAATGGAGAATTTATCTTAGGCTCTTTTGTTTGTTTGGAATATCTTGTATAACTAAAGTATCATCTTTAGAAACAACATATTCTTCCCTGAATTGAAATAACTTTTATTTTAATAATATACTATTATATCCACATTTCCTATATTTCATGCTTCTGGGGATCTCTTAGAGTAAATCCTTTCCTCTTGAGCAACTCACTCTTCTGTCTCTGCAATTGGAAAAAGTGAGAAAGGATCTATCACAGCTGAACCATACCGGGAATCTACTACACACTTGGTCTTTAGGTTTCTCCAATTGAAATCCAGCTTCTGTGCTTCAGTTTCCTCATGGGACTAATAGTAGTATCTCTACAGGACAGTTGAAAAGATTAAATGAATAATATATGATTTAAAGTGCTTAGAAGCACATCCCTGCTCAGGGTGCTGGGAGAGTGGGGACCCTCCCCCACTTCCTTACCTCGTTCTTTCCACCATCTCACCAATTCCCTTTAGTACCTAACCCCACTCCTGCCCCATAAGCAGGCCCCCTGATCTTCTTTCCCCATCCCAGCTCTGGGCCCCCAGTCCTCTCCTCCTAGCCCCTGCATTGTAATCTTCTAAAAAGAAGAGCCTGTACTTAAAGTAAGGCAACTCGAGAAATATACAATCCAGTCCAGGATCCGCAGGGTGGGGACAAGGAGAGATTTATATACAGAGAGGTTCCCAGACACAGCAGCCCCCTACCCAAGACAAACAGATGATCTGGCTTAGAGCATTGCCTGGAGAAGCAATGGGCTGCCTGTCTCACAGCCAGTGCCCTGATTGCCCAGAGTCAGGACTGAAATCCAGAGATTCTTGCAGGCCCTGGCCAGGATAGAGGCCAAGGGGTCCAGGAACATTGCCTGCCATCCTCCTTGTCCTTTCCTGTTGTGTGATCAGGTAGCCATGGAAAACAGAGGCTTCACAGTGGCCTGAAGGGACACTTCAGCCCCTCTGTGGCTGGACCGGGCCACATCTTCAGAGTGGCAGAAGGACTGGGATGGAAATACACTGGTCTTTTCCTCTTCACCTCTGTGCCATGCCCAAGGGTGTGGTACTCTGCTGAGGTGGCATCTTAGCAGTGACTGTGGACTCACCACTCAGGTCTTACCTGATTCTCCCTCCACCTGTAACGTTGAGGTCCAGGATAAATTCTGTTCTGACTGTCCTGCTCCATTCCTACCAATATGACCTTGATACATAAGTTTAACACTAGTGCCTCTGACTGTCCATCCTGTTATCTCGTAGTATTTCTCTGGCTGCATCACTCCTGCTCCTCCTCTGTCTCTGGTCAGAGGAGACTGCCTCCTTCCCCCAAGCCAATGCCACAAACTGTCCAGCATGTGTAAGTGTGACTCCTTGGAAAATGTAGCTTTCAAGCAGCCAGAAGTTGAGTGACAGTAAACAGAACCTTGGAGACCCAGATATAATCTATGATTTACATGGACTCAGCAGCAGGAACTCGGAAACAAGGCAAGATGGGAGAGAGGAAAGGACAGGGGCAATCAAAAGAATGAGCTGGAGGGAGAAATGGGAAATGGAGAAAATATTGATTCAACCAGGTCAAAAGAATCCTTGGCTGTCAGTGCTTGAAGGGTCCTTAACAATCAGCCAGTCCAGGAGTGGCAAGAAGCTTCAAGTCATGAGCTAATACTGAATGATGAGTAGCAGCTGTTTGGAACACATACTGAGACGAGAGTGCTGTTGATTAGCAATGTCTGCCATGAACTCAGGATAAGAAATGATAGTGCATGTGCCAGAATTTACATCTCTGTTCTAATTCCAACCTCTTCATTGTAGAGAGATGGAGGAGTCCAGAGGGGAAGAGACTTGTCAGGTTTACAAAGTGAGTTGGAGGCAGATCTCAGGATACTTGCTGTTTTCCTAAAACCCAGGTGGAAATAAGGTAACTAGATGCAGGCAAGGGACCCAGGGAGAGTGATGAGTTTAAAAAGTTCTGAGTGTGGGATCACCAGTAAAGGAGCATCCAACTTCAGGCATCATGTCGCCTATTGATGGACACTTAGGTTGTTCTGATTTTTACTGTTGTCAGCAGTGCCCCAGAGAATCCTGGATGAAATGCTCAGTTCTCACTAAGTGATTGATTGGTTGACAGGATCTGCCCAGCACCTTGGTTGTACCTCCTCTGACATCTTCCATCTTTGTCCTCCCAGGGAAAACAAGGAACTCCCTGGAGCAGAGGACTTGGCTCTCTCTAGACAAAGTGTAGAGAACCCAGAGGAAGAGAGGAGAAGGAAATGGGCCTGGGGCAGGGATATTTCCCATAGGGGCAAAGGCACTGACTACGAAGCAGTGGGAAAGTCCATGAAAGAAGGTAGCACTTAAAAGGAACTGTGAATGGGGTAGGCATGTGGGCCAGAGAAGAAAGAACCTCAAGGTGATGAGAGCTGGAGAATGAGATGATGATGCCCTGACAATGCAATGGGGACTTGGAGCCCAGCCCTGCTGGGGAGCTGGAACAGCTAGGCCTTATTCACCACACATGGGCTGGAGGATGCGGGCAGGCATGGGGAAGAAAGTTAAGGTCTCCCAGGACCAGCACAGCCTTGCTAATTTGCTCATGAGCTACTGTCTCCCTGCCTTTTTCTGTCTCTATTGCTCTTCCCTTCCCTTCCTTTCCCATTCCACCTCTTCCTTTCTCTTTTCTCCATCCCTGTCTCCTTTCTGTACCACAGGGTCTCCACTGGAAGTAGAAATGGGGAAAGTAATGAGAATGGTGATGGACATCAAAAGATCTGCTGCTTTAGTCAGATCATCAACCCAGGACTATGAAAAGAAACCAGGCTGAAAGTGTCTCTAGAGCAGAATCACATCTGGACAACACCCAGCTTTTTAGTCTTTATTGAAGAGGTTGTGTGTTTGCAGAACAGTAATGCATGGAGTACAGGATTCCCATATACCACTCTATTGTTGGTAACTTGCATTGGTGTGGAACATTTTTTACGATTGATGATAGCACATTTTTGTGTTAGTTCTATTAACTACAGCCAATGGTTTAAATACGGGACTTAACACTCAATTATTTTTTATGTGAGAAAACTGAGAACTAGAGAGTTGAAAAGCCCCCCAAATCAGCGTCATGTCCAGACAGTCATGTTTGCCATCCCATTTTGCTGTTTTCCTTCTGCTGGTGAGCACGCCCAGATTCTTCCTAGGGAAACATGCTTTCCCTATCTCTGTCCATGTGGCTTGTGTTTAAACTTTTTATTTTGAAATAGTTTCAAACTTACAGGAAAGGTACAAAATAATACAAAATCCACACAGAGAACTCCATTGTGTACCAGATACACAGATCCATCAACTTTTAACATTTTATCACATTTGCCATATTATTCTATTCATCTACCTACCTACCTATCTCCTACCTACCCATCTAGTCTAGCTCTATTTTCTAAACATTTAAGAGTAGGCTATATACATCATACTTGTTAAACACTTAATACTTCCATGTACATTTCCTAAGAACAAGGATATCCACTTATGTAACTGTTTGAAGTACAGTTATCAAGTTCAAGAAGTTTCACATTGATATAAAGCTTACAGTCCATATTCCAATTTTTTAAAAAAATGTGTCTCAGTAATGTGCTTTTGGTTTTTTTCTCTTCCATTATTAGATCCTGTCCAGGGTTATGTATTGCATGTAATTGCAATTGTCTCTGTAGTCACTTTTTTTTTTTTTTAATTTTTGGAAACATATATTACAACAGAAACTTTCCAATCTCAACCACCCCCAAGCATACCATTCAGTGGGATTAATCACACTCACAATGTTGTGCTGCCCTCACCACCATCTATTACCAGAGTTTTCCCATTACCCCAAACAGAAACCCTGCACACATTGTGCATTAACTCCCCATCTCCCTTCCCCCATGCTACCCCAGGTGACCTGTATTTTACTTTCTGTCTCTATGAGTTTGCATATTCTAGGTGTTTCATATAGGTAGCATCAAGCAATGTCTGTCCCTTCGTATCTGACTTCTCTCACTCAAAGCGTCTTCAAGGTTCATCCATGTAGTGTTGTGTATTGGAACTTCCTTCCTTTTTAAGGCTGATATTGATATTGTATGACTATATCACATTTTGTTTGTCCATTCATTTGCTGATGGACATTTGGACTGCTTCCAACTTTGACTATTTTGATTAATGCTACTATGAACATTGGTGTACAAATCTGTCTGTACATGTGATTTTGAAATGGCTGTCCTTATCCCAAGATCTCAGCATGGGTACATGACCTAATCTGGCCAGCCTGTCCTTTCCATCCCCATGCCACAATGATTTGATAAAAGTTGATCAAATTTTTAAAAATGCTTAGAACCATGCCTGGCACATAAGTGCACAATGGCAGCTAGCTACAATACTTTATTATTGGTAATAACTACAACACTTTAATGAATATTTACTAGGCTCTATACTATGCTAAGTGCCTGATGTACAATGTCTTATGTAGTCTCATAGCAACTCCATTTATAGACGAGGGAACTGAAGGTGAGAGAGGCAGAGGCGGAATTACCCTGAAACCAATGAAGTTAAGCTTCAGATCCTGTGAGAGCTGAAAGTTGCTAGGAGTTGTGGAGTGTTCTAGGTGGGTAAGAGAAGCATTTCTATTTAGCAGTTCCAGAACAAAGACTTCAGTAACTTGCTGTAATCTCATTCTAAATACTCACTTTTGTATCTAATTTCATGTTTTTTGTTTTTATTTTTCTCAAGTTGCCCAAACCTGGATCCACTCCTTGCCAAATTGGCATGCAGTCTTTACTCTTAACCTCCATATCATATTATGTCCTTGCTGAATTTATTTAATCTGTTCAATGCAATTTTCAGGAGTGGAGCACATCCTCAAATTGAAAGGCTCAAGGTATTAGGGAACTACACTTTTTTTCTGATTGTGTTTAGTAAGGATTTGGTAAAGGCATAATGAGCTTCATTAATATAAGTTTAAAAGTCCTGCAAGTAACATTTCCCTTATGGTGAGCAGTGGTTTGAGGTCTCTCTTATAATCTATGAACCTTCTGGAAAATGTGTAAATTGGAAATATATTTTTATGGTCTATAATATTTTAACCTTTGATCTGCAAGTGATTTCAAAATAATTTTTCTTTGCAGAGTATGATTCTTGAAGCAAAACAACCCCCCCCCCCAAAAAAAAAAAAAAACAAAAACAAAACCCAAAAACCTTTATAGGTTTTGCCACCATAGATTTTTTCCCAAAGGAAAGACTGAAACATCAAAATGTCTACTCCGTGGTTCCTTGTTCTTAAGAATCCTGGGGGAGAATCGGATCATCTGAAATAGAAACTATTTTTTAATACCAATTGCCAGGTTTTTTTCTCTGCAGTAGGAGTGTTCCTAAGAACTGGATATAAAATTTATTTTACACTTTGGAGAGAGGAACATTCTGAGTCTTTTCAGCTTTTGGTGATTTTCCTTTTCCTGAAGAACTTTTCAAATTATTTTTTGATATTTTTGGTCTTATCTACTACTTAGAAAGAGGTGGCAGAGGGACGAGGTTGGCAAGAAGATCACTCATTTGGGCACTATTAGCATTAATCAAATGGATAATGAGATATGTTGGCTAGTGAACAATGCCAGACCAGGCTCTGATTTAGGTTCTTCCAAAAAGTGAGCTGGGTACAATTACTGTGGATCTAAGTTAAAATTTACCTCCTGAGCAGCAGAAAATGTCAGAATAAAAAATTGTACATTCACTTTACAGAATACTGTATGGCTGCCTATTGCAGAACTTCGGGGATATTGTGTAAACACACATATAACATCCATCTCAGACAAAGAAGCCATAGATCTATCATGGAAAAGACCATTTAGAAGTCTTTGGCCACCAGACATCTTCCCTTGATATGTATTATTCATTTTTTTTTTTTTTTCTTTTGGTGGGAGAAAAGGATACAAGCTTAAAGGAAAAGATATTTCCTTGCAGTAAGGCAAATCTATCAACTCTAGTAAGGCAAGGGACATTTAAAAGAAATAATCTGCATTAGAAACATTTATTTAAATTCATTCATCAGCAACACTTAACACTTTTACTATTAGAATTTCACATGGGTCTGCAAAACAGTAAGTTCTACTTGAATTGCTATATAGGATAAGGTTTGGATCCTTTATTGGCTAATGAATCTGATGGAGTAGATTACAATCCTGACAAATTTTTATGGGGGTTGGGGAATGACTAATAGAAAGAAAATGAATAAACCTGTGTTTGAAGAAAGCTGTTGATTGAGAAGAAATAATTCAGAGAAAACGTTCCTTTTCCCTAAGGGAAAAAATTAGAAAAAAATTTAATGTGAATCTACTCCTGGTATGCAAAGCTGCAAAGCTGCTTGTTTCTGGTTTTGGTATGAAATGGAAGTATTTGCAGGAGAGGGAATGGAGTTGTGCAGGCTCCTCTGAGGTATTTTCTTTCCTCCATCTCTGTACCTTTGCTTCACAATGTGCAATGAGTACATCCGGAAAAATTGTACATAAAAGCAAAGCACGGCCTGTGCATGGGGAAATTGCCCTTGATTCCGCCATTTCACGTCAGGGAAGAGAGAAGCACTGAGGTCTTTTTCCTTCTTCTTTCTGTAGCCTCTGATCAATTCAGAGAAACAGAAAGAAGACTACGACTAGCCCAAAAACGGATTAAAAAAAAATGGCTTAAAAACTGTTAATACAAATAATTAAATGTCAATTACTTTGTGAAATAAATAGGTAGGTCGAAACATTTACTTAACCATTTGGTAGGTACTGGCTGTTTCAAATTAATGAAATAGCTGTGCTAATTGAATCTCAGTAAGAGGGTTTCAATGTGCCAAAATTATAAACAATTCCAATATAAAACAATGAGATAGTTAACTCCCTTTGCTCAATTCAGTAATTATTTACTGAGCACCTGCTACAAGCTTTTATGGGCTACTTTTGTGCTCTAATTTTACCTTTAGTTTCAGGCAATATTTGTTCTGCGGGAGCCTGTAACATCTAAATGTGGGAACCGCCTATATTATGGTAGGAAGATTTCTAAATTTAGTCATATAAAGTGGTGAATTTCTTCATTATGGAGGCCACAAAATATGGTTCCATCAGTGATATCTCTTACTATAATGATACTTGCATTCTTTTAGAATGAGGTTAACACTCTCCCTTTTGGGCACACATCCACTGTAATAGATTATTCATTCATTTACACATAAAATCATATTTAATGAGCACCTAAACATATACAAAATCACTGTTAGGTGCTCAAAACCAGTTTATCCCACGAGGTTTCTGTAAGACTCAAATAAGGATCTATGCGATTCCACTTTAAAAAATGGAAATCACTATAGATAGAAACAGTTTATTTACATACCTGAATGAGTCACAAACACACCCAACTATTCTCAAATAAAGAAAGTTACAATTATCTGGGTCTATTTTCTTAAGTACCATTTATTGAGATCTAAGTGCCAGGCACTGTGCTATGTGCCTAATAGCATTTCATTTAATCCTAACAATAACCTTTCTTACATCTTAGAAAATGAGGAAACTTGAAGATTAAAGAGGTTAAGCAACCTGATGAAGGTCCCAGGACTGGATAGTATCAGAAGAACTGGGATTTGAGTTCAGGGCTCTCTGTCTGCAAAGCCTGTGTACTTATTCTATTCTATAAGGCAGTTAACCTTTTAGTTTTTAAGTTTTTCTTCAATTGTAGTATAGTCAAGTCTCATTTATCTGGTACTATAAAAAAAATCAAGCAGTTTCAAGACTACTGAATAGAATTATGACTTTTTCTCAATAATTCAGAGTCATTAATGGGAACGGTCACAATGGCTCTGGACTCTCCTCCAGTTTACTCTAAAGCAGGTAGTGCTGTTTGCCCCTGCACATCATAGCCTAATGTAATTTTTGCCTTGTGTTTAACTATGTAGTTTTTCTGTCTCTTCCTTGATCCTGTCACTTCTTCCTGCTGTTTTTGTGCCCTTAATTTGCTGTGGGCTAATAAACAAACAAACAACAACAAAAAACCCAAACATTCTGGAACAGTACCTAAGGCAGTGGGTTCTTAAACTTTAGTGTCCATAACTCACCAGGTGAGCTGGTTTAAAATGCAGGTTCTTGGGTCCCACTCCCACATGTTCTGATTTGGTAGACTGGAGGGATGGGGGAGGCGCAGAAACTGTGGTCCTTTGAGTAAAGAGTCCATACTTTATAATTTTGAGAAATTTATTCTCTACGTGAAGTCCATTTTCACCTCTGGCCTGGAAAGTTGAGATTATTAGATATATATGGCCTATTTGAGGTACTAAATATTTTTAGGATTATATAACTTCCAATAATTGAACTTCATTCACTTAAATGATAAAATATTAGATTGAATAAAAAGCTACAGAAGCGTCTCAAAGTACCATAAAAACAAATAACTTTTTTTCCTCCTAAACCTTGATGTCAAAATTTTAGGTTTCTTTCTTCTTAAAGGGTAGTGTTTGTGTATATATATATATATATATATATACTGTGGAAACATGGGTTTGACTTGGCTCTGTGCTACTTATCTGACTTTTGACAAATTACCTAGTCAATCTAAGCTTTAGTTTTCCCCTCATCTTTAAATTGGAGATAACAGTACCTACTTTTCAGGGATGGTGGGAACTTCAGGGATAATGCATAGAAAGTGCTTGGTAATCACTCAGCATGTGGTCAAAATTTTAAAAATGAACTCTTTATAGGAATTCCAACTGCAATTGTCATATATTTGTTACTCTGAGTGCAGCAGATTTCATATTTATACACCTCGGTGTAATATACAGAGATAAGCTCAATGGAGTGTTCCCCTTATAGTCTAAGGAAATAAATAAAATTTGTTTATTTTGCAGTGTGGTATCCTTACTTTAGCTATATAAAACAGGCTTAGAAGTATTGATTTCTATGTCACACTACATGGAATGCAAACAAACCAAGAATTTGCTATTTTAAATATTAGAGACAGACCCTAAATATTAATAATGAAGTATAATTACCTTGGTGGAAGAAACAGGCATACTAACATGAAAAAACACATTTTATTGCACTTAAGTTATAAGAAAATAAAATTTCTAAGTGAATCAAACCATAGACACAATCCCTTTAAAGGTTGTTTTCCTCCATCATGTCAGGTTGTTACATAACTAAAATTAACCAACTTGAATCTGATTGTTTTAAATCAGACTATAAATAAAACAAACAAAAAAAAAAATAAACAAGAGGAGGAAAAAAAAGATCGCCTAGGATACAGTGTTAAACCACTTTCACAGTTCAGTTGAGTTGTGGCTCTTGGAGAATGAGGCAAATCATTTGACTTTTTCATTCATTTCGTTTGTTTGCGTGTGATGCCTTTACTACAAAAACTGAATAGTTTCTGCTTTGTCAGTTACTCACAGCAATAAATCTGTAACAGCTGTTTTCCCAAATACTGTAGAACACTAAGACTGACCAGCAACTTTATTTTAACTTTGTATTTTATATTTTTAAAAAATATTTTGTCAGTTTTATTATGTATGTTCATTCCATTCACCACAGCCCTCAAAAAGAAAAGTTTCTCCACAGAACAGGCGGTTAATAGCTCTGTTCCAAGGAATGTGTTTTAATTTTTGCCCAGATAAAAGAAAATAAGCTTTGCACACACTCTCAATTCTTTACTTGCAGGCAAACTTCACTCTTTATTATCTGAAACTCTCCCATTCTCAGCCTCTTAGAGGCACAGATGGTTCAAGTTTCAGTGGCAAAAAGTCTTTTTTCTGTAACCAAACTAGAGCAAATTTGGAATTCAGTCTGGGACTAAAACGTCACAGCAGAAAAAAAATAAAAAAAAATAATTTGCTTTTTTCTTTCTTTCATTTAGCAGCATAAATAAGTTTGGCCACTGGGAGTACAGTACAGGGGTGGGACAACGATCCCATTTTGAAGACCTACTTCTAGCACCAGCATCAAGAATTAAATCCATCTCAGGACTTCTCAGGACTCACAGAACCCAGGACAACTTGCCATCTTTGAGCAACATATGCATTGAAGAATGTACATGGAAGCGACAGTGAATAGATTAACAGAGGCTAATACTGTGATTGATTGACATTGGCAATGGTTGGCAAAAAAAAAAAAAAAAAAAAGAAAAAAAAAAAAAAAAAAAGCTTTTCATGATAACTGTACAAAAACAAAACAATTCACAGTAATTTTTTTTTTAGCTTTTCCACTCCAGAAAAATGACTTTTTGTTGCAGATGCTCTCTAATTAGAAAGTCAACCAGTATTTGTTTTGATGTTATTGCAGCTCCTTTCTAGATCTCAGTGGTAAAAGAACAGGCTAGCAGAATCTGTAATGATGTTTCAGCATTAACACTGCCCAATGACCACTGGGGAAGAAAATAAATAATTGCACCTGGTTTGATTTTGAAAGTTTCATTTTGCAAAGCTGCCCTCAGTCAAAAGTGAAGCCTTTTTATGTGATGAGACAGCGGACGCCTCTTTTGTCAGTTACGGTTTGTCATCTGTTCCTCTTTTCCTTCTTAGTCTGTAGGTCTTTTCACTCTGTTGCCCCAAGCCAACATCCTGCACCACTGAGAATAAGGGATTTTTTTTTCTTTTTCTTCTCTTTTTTCGTTTTTTTGTTTTGTTTTGTTTTTTGTTTTTGTTTTTTTTACAGGGGGAAGGGCAGGGAATATATTGTCTACACATTTGGACAAATTCATCTTCTCTGTTCTTCACTTCATGTCCACATCAAAGTCCAGCACCAGCAGCTTTGTTTCTTCAGTCCCATTCCGACTCCCAACTGCACACACGAGCTTTGTGTTCGAGGCTCTGATCCGCCACACAACTCCCCCACTCCCCCCACTCTCCAATGTTACTAGGTTTCGAATAAATTCACCCGTTTTCAAGTCCCATAGTTTTACAGTTCCATCATCTGAGCTGGTAATTACAAAGTTCTTGTTGAACTGTAAACAGGTCACAGCACTCTGATGCTTGTTGGGACCTAGGCAAAACCAAAGGAATTTAATTACTGGTTAGAAATTATGCTATGGGTTTCTAACATTGTAATTTGTAGATTTCTACATTAGGAATGAAATAAATGCAATATTTAAAATTCTGCATGAATATTTAGAAACCTTGTTCTGAGTATTTTAGGATCAGCATGAACGTAAGACGTTCTGGCAGCTATCTGTAACTGAAACATTAACTTTCTAGTTCTGTCTTCCAGGAAGCTTGGTTAGCTACTAGACACACATTTTATTTTCTGGCTGTGTGAATGAGAGCTTTTCTTGGTAATGATGAGGATAGTATAGCTTCATGTATTTTGCTGATAGACAAATAAGCATAAGAGATTACCCTATCACTCTGTACTGACCGGTCACAGACAAGCAGAATAGACCCTATTTGAAAACTCTGAGGAAGAGTCAAAACCAATGAGCTGCAATGCTGCCCCCCAGATAGCCTCACTGAGAAAACACTGCCCAAGGGCTATGTTGTGACTCATCTAACATTAGTGATTTTATGTGGGTTTCTTACTCTATTTTAGTGGGCACTATTTTTCCTTCCCATGCTGGTTAAACAGTTTGGTTAAGAGTCAAAATTGAAACTAAAGCAATTTCTATCAGATTAGAGATGCTCCTGCTCTTACTCCTACCCCTCCCCCCCTTTTAAATTTAAAATTGGGACTACAAATTCATAAGAAAATGATTTAAAAAAATAAAAATAGCCAAGGTCTCTCTCCACATTGTTCTTTAAGGTTAGGTAGCTAAGTGCATATGCAGGAAATGATTAACAATGTTACATTAAAAACACAATTTAAAATACTTTTTCAAGTCTAGCCTAGTTCTTTAAGGCAGAGTGGAAATGTTCTTAAACTTATCTTAAACATTTTGTATAAAGTTAACTCTTTTGGTGACACTAGGCTTTGTATTTCTCTTTTGAATAACAACAATATCATTTTTAATAAACAAAATTAAAGGTGGGTAGTCAAGACTTACCTTGCAATGTTTGTAAACACTGTCCTGTTTTGATATCCCAGATTTTAACTGTAGAATCTGCATTCCCAGAGACAAGAATATTGTCTTTGAGTTCCATTCCACTTGTTAATGACTGATGCCCTGTTAATGTGTGAATGCAATTCCCTGTCTCCACATCCCAAACTCGAATTGATGTATCAAGTGATCCACTCACCACATGGATGCCATCAAACTGCAATAGAGACAGTTCATTAGAAAAAAGCATGAATATTCCTAATATCAATTATTGCCTTAAGTCCAATGGGAGGTAGGGGCATGGGAAACAGGTAATGCCAGGAACAAAATGAAGTACTGTGATAAAGTGACAACAATGTAATTAAGCAACTCTATGGTGTATATTCTCAGAAACTTCTACCAGAAATGTTAATTTTTCACACTCCATGGCTTCAAGCTACCTGCAGAAATAACTTAAAAAAGAAAACAAAACACCTAAAATGAACATTATTTACAAATCATCTGTCCTCACTTATGAGCTATATGCCATAGATGATTCATAGTGAGCAATGCCATTTAAGTGAAACTACAGACACAGCTTGTGATAAAAGACATACTTATCAGCACCTAAGGCATGAAAAGGGCTAGAGATAATTTTCCTGATGTTCAAATTAGGAAATATGCCTAAAGATAATCAATTCTATATAGAATTAGAGATGGTATTTTGATAAGCAAAGCAACCTACATAGCACCTATTCTACTTCTCTGCTACATCCAAAGTCAATAAATATCTACCAACTCCCAGAAGATATATGACAATGTTGCTACCTCTTTTCACAACCTAATGGTTCATTTCACTGAGAATACTGTATTTCTAAAGATTCCAAATACATTCCAAAACATAAAAACAGCTGTAGCCAATTCCCTCTCCTTTAAAATCATCACCTTTTCTAATCTTATGAACACTTTCATCATATGTCCATAGTTCCATGACTTGGACAGTTTTCCATCAAGTAAGTAATAAATACCCTAAAAACAGAACTGTCAGCACTGGGTTCATGTACTAATTTGCTGACCACTAATGGGCAGTGACTGGTAAATAAAACTATATAAGAAAGAGGAAATACTTTTGAATTGAAAATGCTACTTTCCTAAAAGTAAAACACGACCCATTTTCTAAACTTGTTATTCACCTCAAACTATGGTAACCTATTCAAGGATATCAGGTTCTAATGAACGAAAACAAAAAATTAGTTTAGTCAAATTTACTTCTTTATAACTACAGATCTATGGCCCTCAGATGGTTGAGCAGCTTTATGCAAAAAGACTCCAATTCCACTTTGAATTGGGATGGAATCACAATTACATGGTCCATCAACCTTCAGCTATCAAGCCAAAGGGGCAGCTTTTGGCTAAATTAATCCTCTGCTAAGGAGTTCATTAAAATCCAGGTTATTCTCCTATGAGAATATCTAGTTATTAATTAATATAGCAAAACTTTGTGTCCCAAAGTCCCAGGTTCCAAGACAAATATTTGCATTTTAGAGGGAAAATGGATCACAGAAAAATGGAAACCATTACATCATAAATTATTTTTTAAAATTATTTTGAAATTTATGATTTCTTCATGCCAATTTTAAAGTATATATAAACAGTAGGACAATTTGTTTCATCTTTTTTTGGACTGTACTGGATCAGCAGTTTGACAGTGATTATCTGAGTAAAATAATCTTATGATTCATCATTAGAGCATGTAAAGGATGGGAGAGATACAATTTCTTACCTGTAATGAATAGACTCTATTAGTATGCCCCTGCAATGTGTGTAGACAGGTCTCAGTCTCTGGATCCCACACCTTCACCATAAAATCATATGCTCCACTAACAACCCTCCTGCCATCATATTGAACACAGCGGACTGCTGCTACATGACCCATCAAAACATGTAAACACTGGCCTGTCTCAATATCCCAAACCCTAAGAGTGGCATCTCGAGAACCGCTAACAACTCTGTGGAGGAGGAAACAGAAAAAAATGCATTAGAATTTTTAATAGCATGAGAAAATATGATATATGAAGTCAGGGGTTTCAAACATTTTTTTCCTTTTCTTAAGCAGGATCACCTGTTTTTCGAAAGAAATCCTATGTAAAATCTTGATATATAAACATACAAAATTGGAGTTACTCATGTTGGGATGGGAGTGTGGAGGCCTAGAATTCTGCCAGCTTGGTTCTCTACCTGCAAGGGATCCAGTAGTATGCTGGGGTTCTGTAGAACAAGAGTTTGAAAACCACTCTATTGTACTGGAGGGGGTGGGCAGGGGGGAGGCAGGCTATAAATATATACTGTGAGATCTTGATTTTAAAAATAAGATGCTAATGTGGGCATGCATATAAAAAAATCTTAATGGGAGAACTCTGGTTGGTGGTATTTTGAATAAACTTTCTTTTTGCTTTCTGTCATTTTCTAAAATTTCAATTATGAACACATATTCTTTTTTAGATTAGGTGAAATATTCAATAAAGTTTACTCAATAACACAAACCAGAATTTGGAATTTAAGTAGCTAAAGATATGTTTTACCTTATATCCCAGTAAAATTTACCAGTTTTTAAAAAAATGTCCTCAAACAAAGGCTGCTTATCCTTATAATGCTTACATTTATAAATATTCAATAGGCTATGGTAACATTAAGATATACAGACTTTTAAAAATACACATATAGAAGCAACAGAAATCCCTTTAAACTTTGGCCCATCATTATTAAAGTTATACTCTTCTGAAGACCAGAGCAATACAAATACTGCAATCATCTTTGGATTATAAGGCAGAACTGAAAAGTTAGGTATCCTTATATCATTTTTAAGAGATAAAGCAGTACACCTTGCGGTTCTATAAAACAGAGTTTGAAAACCCATAGTTCCCACATTTGCAAGACCAGGTAACTGAATCATTAAGAGATTTAAGTAAAAAACTTAATGAAAACTGGACTATAAGGTCTCTTGATAGCATCTCCCAAATATTAACATTAGAGCACACTGTTCAAAGTTTAGACTCAAATTACAAAGAGGTACTTCACATTTACAAATCTATTGTGAAATTTGCTTAATGTTTCTTAATAAAGAAGATGCTCTAAGCCATATTTAAGACAAGACTACAGTGGAGTCACTATAAGGACTCTAACAAACAGACTGTTTTTGAAAATGTCGAGGGTTTGAATTGTTGTTATAGCCGGTGTCATGAGGGATTAAAATCATGGGCAACACACAAATCCGTATCCTTAAGGTGCTCTGTGTTTGTGTTCAAATGAAGAAGAAATCACATTGTTTAAGGGGTACACCACGAAGATGTATCAAGAGAAAGATAGAAAAGAAATTAATAGGAGAGCTTTATAGTAAGAGATAAAAGCAACAGCAAAAACACTAAGTGAAAAGGCAAGCAGTCCAGTTTGGCTGAAACCACTTAAAAACTGGATTGAGGATTTTGTACGTAGTTCGGTGGACAGCAGAAGGTTCCCAAAGAGTGCTGAGCAGTGCTAGGATCGTGATTATAGGGAAGTTTCTCTGTCAGCTGTGTAAAATGTTAGAGCACCAAGATTGAAAGCTATGTCAATAGTTAGGGCTATGGTGCAGTGGGGGCAGGGTGGGTAGGTAATTAAAGATTCAGAGGCCTGAAGCCTGAATGACTCAATTTTTCCACTGACAGAAACAGTAATATCAACAACAGAAAATGGTTTTTGTTTGATGATGTTGAGTTATTGCTCTATGATATAGAGCAATGAAGTTAAGGTGCCAATAAAGGTTAGGGAGTAGAGTTTTAAGGAGAGTATGGAATACATTATAAAATGAGGAAGAAAATCCCCAATTTTCAGCTAATAGCCACCTACTTTCCTAACACAGAAACATCTTAAGTCTAATTTAAATTAGTATCTAATTTAAGAGAACATTATCACCTTCGTTCTATTAGACACAGTAAATCTTATAGAAGCTGAACTCTATACAGAGAGACCCCAAATTCACAATAGCAGAGGAAGAACCATGCCAGGATCTTCTCTTACCTTTTTTCATGGAGATGCATACAACGCACAGTGGAAGTATGTCCATATAAGGTGTGTATGCATTCTCCAGTCTCCGCATTCCACACTTTCAGAGTCCGATCTGTAGATCCACTAATAATAATATTATCTCTCATCTGTGATGACCATACTCCACCTGTGTGTCCCACTAATGTTCTCAGACACTGGAAAAACACTTAAGATGATTACTTTTGGGTAGGAAGGAAAGGGATTTAAATAACATTCTAATAGCTTGTTAAAATTTGGAGTGAAGTTATTTACTCAATTGGATTGCCTGGTACCTTAGAAAAGAATTTTGCACATCAATGCATCGTGATCTTATCTCAATTTATTGCTTTGTTTATTCAGTAGCATTATATACACATACAAGTGAGGAACAAGTATGTAAAAAGCAAACACTTTTCATTAAATTATGATAGCTCCGGCCTGGTCTCCTGGATGAAAGAATACTAAAGTTGAAACTTGTTTTCTTCCATGGGAATAGATTCAGTGAAGGAACAACAGCGTTGGGTGTGGCTACACACCACATTTCATCTGAATCTACCCCAAGGCAGTACTTAGGAGCCAGTCAAGCTACTTCTAGACAAGTAAAGACAGACATCAAAATCCTGCAGTAAATCCAAAATTAATATTACTCCATGGAAATATGAAGCTGCTTTTAAATATTTTAAATCTGACTTGGATTATTTAGAAGATTCTGGCCCAAGAAGCTACATGCTAAAAGACTTTTTAAAAAAGACATGCATTTGTTTTCACACTCTCTTCTATTATATTTTAGGTGGCCAATTGTTTAATTCATAGAAATATTCTGCATCAGACAGATTAAAAACAAGTAATCACTAAAGAATAATTGAAGTATAATATCGTACATAGTCACGTTGATTGCTTTGACTCCTTATTTCTTCAAGTTCCTGTTTAACTACCTAAGTGTGCTTAACTTCCATTGCACAGGGTTTGAGATAAATCTAACATGATTTTTTTTTTAACTTCCAAACCATAGGAAGATGATCAACAAAGAATTTGCCAGGAAAACCAAATATCTCTCAGTCATGTTTTTCAAAAAGTTTAAAAAGTAATGAAGTGTAACCTAGATGGTTAATAAGATGGGACAAATTAAGCCAAGAAGAAGATAAAGCACATCTGTAAAATCTTAAAATAGTTAAGTCACAAAGATAGACAAACTATTCAAATGAAGAAACTAATGACATCCCTATCATGATCATCATTATCATTATCCTCAAGATTATCTTTGTCCAAGGTGACTTTCATAAATATGGGAAAAGGCCAAATCAGAAGCTCTGATATTTGCTATTAAAATAAGCTAGGGTAAAAAATGATTCCTTGTTTTCTCTCACTGGTCTATCCTGGCAAAGACATACACAAAATGGTGATTTTGTGAACTTTAAATAGAAATTAACTTACTTTGCCTGTCACTGCCGACCAAACTTTTAAAGTGTTGTCATCAGAACCACTAACTATTCGGTTACCACAAAACTGTAAGCATGTGATAACATGATCATCATGTCCTTTCAGCACCTACAAGATAGATGTACACACCAGAAATATGTTATTAAATTATGTTCTTTAAAATACTGGTGAAAATAAAAATAAAGCCATAAACAGGAATAATATTTTGTAGTCTATTTCTAGAATTAAAATTTGTATGAAATATGAAGCATCATCCTTTCTGGCTAACTCAGTTATTAAACATTTTATTGTTTCCAAATTCTATTATTTATATTTGAAACATCAATTTAAAATTTTTACTGAGTCAAAGCCTCATAAAAATGGTTAAAACATAAATGTATTTTATAGTCACATATTTTATCTGTTTAAGCCAAAAGAATATGCACTTAATTTCTGCAATTTTCCCTCAAAAAAACAACAAAAAAAGGGGGAAGCGGATGTGGCTTAAGTGGTTGGACTCCCATTTCCCAAATGGAAGGCCCTGGGTTTGATTCCTGGGGCCTCCTGGTGAAGGCAAGATGGCCCGCGGTGGCACAGTGAGCTGATGGCGCAGCAAGATGACACAACAAAGGGAGACAAGCAGACACAGAAAAATGCACAGCAAATGGACACAGCAAGCACAAGCAGCAAAGGGGAGGCAGGGGATAAATAAATAAATAAATAAAAAATAAAAACCTCAACCTAAAAAAAAAAAAAAAGGACTACTAACTAGAAAGACAAGAGTAATGATAATTCTCATCAGCTTTTTCAACATAAAACAAGAAAACTTGTGATATTAATATGACAGTGTTTTCCCAAATTGTGTTTTTTTAAAATGTAAAAATATATCTAATACTTTCAAGCACTTTTACCATTATTTATATATTTGAAATGTTCAAAAGACAGAGAGAATCAGAATTGTGTTTAAATTTATGAAAATAAAACACCAAACATGAACCCTCCTCAAAAAATCATGTTATGACCAGGTGGTCAGAGGAGGCAGCAAATTCTTAGAGAGAATGAATATGATGCAATAAAACTCAACAGGGTGTTCATAGATTTTTATTCATTTAAGGTAGAAAAACATTCAATTTAACATGTCTTTTTTTCAAATATAATTAGTTTTTAGATTAGAGAAATAAGCAACAGAGGAATATCATCACTTTCAGTTATTTTAAAATAGATTGTTTTCTTTTTACAGGAGATTGCTGTTGAGTTATACTGCTTGCCAATGTGAAATAGCACACCAGGTACTAACACTGATTAATGGTTTCTGTTACTTTGTGCAAGAGTCCAGTTACCTTAGGAGATTTGAGTTCTCCTCTCCTCCAGTTAGTATCAATTCTGTGCTGTCTGATGTATGCACTTTTCCAAGGACTGTGTATGAAACCTGGTTTTATTACTTTTCTTCTCTTGATGTGCAATGGTTCATCAATCCCTAAAGTTTGAAAGAGTTAAAAGAGTATAATTGCCTTCACCAATAATAAAGATAACATATTTTAATCTCATTTTCCTCTATGTTCAAAACCACAGAAATGTAAGACATTGTCCTAATACTAATACTGTTAGTACAAAACAACAATGTAAAGCTTGCAATCTATGTGGCACTTTGATTTTCCTCCAGATTTTTGTATTCACTATTTCATTTTTTTCTCAAAATGATCCCATGATAGAAGGTTGGGTAGAATTTATTAATCCCACTTTTTGTAAATAGTAATTTGAGAAGAGAAGGTTTCACTGCTTACTCCAAGCCACAGACAGGGCAGAGGCTGAATTACAAACCTAGTATACTGGATCTTCACCTCAAAACTATTAGCCTAGGCTAACCATCAACACTCTCCCACCTGACTGTCAACTACATCAAGGTGGGGAACACCTATAGAGTACTTGTTTCATACACTCTGATTCTCCCTCAAAAATTTTGCTTATCAAAGACAAATAATATTTTTACATATTTTTAAACATATTATTTTTTCCAGATACCTGCTGGGAAAAACATGCCTTCCCTTTAATGAGTATGGATGATACCTACTCCTCTGCTGTGAAAGGGGATTTAAAAAAAAAAAACAAAACATTTCAAGAATGTAAACTCTATGACAGCTGGAAAATGGCAATTCACCATTATATCACCAGAATTTTAAAATGTCTAGGTCATATAAAGTGTTCAATCAGTAATTGTGGAAGGAATGAACAAAATATTGAATTTTTGAGTATTTAACCTGTGGATTTTATATAAGTAGGTGAATACAATGAAGACCCATTTTTGGTTTATTGATAGGCTGCCAAAGTTCCTTTTTCTCATTTATCTGCTACTTTATTCTACTTTACTTATTCTTATTTTTATTTTTCCTATTTGTTTACAGAATCACTGCACACTTGTTGAAAGTATAAACATTTTCTCTATGTGATTTTGAACCCTACCCTCTTCTTTGCATTTCTCTCTCCAGAGAAGGTTGTCTTCAGCCAAAATCCTCCAGTAGCGACATGTCTGAGCCGCTTGTAGCAGATCTTTGGGTTCCAGGAATGAAAGCACATAAAGTGCCAGCTATGAAAAAAGAACAAGGCATAGTATATTTCCACATATTTTTAAAAAATCATAGAAATAATAGAACCTCTACATTCTAATTTCTAAAACTGTAAAAGGTAGTACCTTCTAATATTCAGTCTAAACAAATATATACCAGTTTCCAAAAAAAAATCACCCTATTGGGCTTTTATGAACTTTATTTCAATTTCACTAAATTTCTTACCTCTTCAAGGAATATTTATTTAATCTCGGTCTCTGCTCTTGCCTTTGCTCTGTGATCCTCAAACTCAAGAATTCCATTATTATTATTTTTTAACTACAAATAATATGTTGCTTATTATTAGGTTGTTTAAATTTAGTCTGTATTCCCTCCCCAATTATAATGCAAATTTGCAAAAGAGAAGACAAAAGCTTGCCTAACAGCCTGACTGATAAGAGATGAGACTTTCACATATTTTGTGTGGTGTGATTTAGATCGTTTCTGATAGTAAGATATCATAATTTAATAGTTCTTAATCAAATCAAGCATTTATTATCACAGTGATGAACGCTTTAAACATTTACATCCTTTACTGTAAATGATGAAAAGGTACAATTATTAAACCATTTCCACAGACATGTAAAAGTAATTGGATTCTAATTACATTGCTTATGGGGATTTTCCTGATGGGCTTGCTTATTTGAGCTAGCTGTTTGGTATACCATTCAGCTAAAAGTTTTGTTTCCAATAACTACAAACCTTCAATTTTTTTTTTTTTTTAGTGTATAAAGTCAATTCAAATAAATAAAGGAAGAGGAAAGAGGAGAAAAAGAGTTGAGTTTCATATAAACTGAGTTTTCATAGAAACTAAATTATAAGGACTAAAACAAACTATCATTTAAAAAGCCAAGGATTATAATGGGACAAAAAGCATAATTTGTATAACATAACATTTTTGAGCTCATTCTATACAAAAATAATGCAACTAGCCAGTATTCAATTTATCATTACTATTGAATACTGATAGTGAAAAACTTTTTTGTGGAATATTATTTTTGGTCTAGCAGAGAAAACCACTTGGTATCATGTATAGTAAGTGAGACATTTAAAATAAAAATGCATAACTGTATTCAACAATATATGTATGCCTGTGTAATACATACATATGCACATGCATATATCGCAACACTGTACTTTTCAACGGATACTCTATAAGCCACTTAATTTTTTTTAATTTTTTTTATTATGGGTAAAAATCAAAATTCTCACAATACATACAAACATTGCAAAATGATATATAAATATATATGCATATATGTGTATTTTAAGCCACTTAATTTTAAAATTATCAATCAAAGCCTGGACAAGTTTGTTTACTGTCAGTATAACAATAATGTAATGTCACCATATTATTAATCTTCTCTGTGGAATTATAATTTAACATAGAAATGATCAGACAAAATTATAACTGTGGAAAAGATATGCATTTAGTGTCCAAGATATTTAATCTGGTTATATGAAAAAGTCCATTCTTTTTTGGGGTTTAGTGGGGGTAATCAGCTAATTTACAGAAACATTCAATAAATCTTAAAAGCTAGAAAATAGACCAAGAAGGGCTTATATTTCAATGGTACATCCCAAAATCAACAGGAACATTTCCTCCATTAATGGTGATTAAGAGTTCATTTAGTCCAGTAATGTATGCATGCATTACACAGAAATGTGAAAAAGAAAAAACAAAAAACAAAAAGCAAAAAACAAAACAAGAACCATTCAGAAGCTAAAGAAAGTTGAAGTGCTAACTACATAGTACATAGTACATAAACATAGGTACATAGTACCTGGCGCACTTTCTTTTAAAGTAGCAAAGGCCCAAAACTCAACTATGAACTTCAACTTTTTACATGTTTGTATATTTACATCTAGCCAGTTACAACAAAGTATCTAGGTAATTTGAAAAATATACACAGCAAAATAGAAAAATATGACTAAAAAAAACAAAACCAGGAAAAATATAAATCAGAAAAGATTTAAACCAGGGAAACAGTAGACATAAATATGCTGGATCAATCTCTTATGTGGTATTTGAATTAAACTATAGCAATTAGTTACCCAATTCTTACTATATATTATGGGGAAGTGTAACATTTCCTGAAAGGAAGGAAAGTTTTTCATGTGGGGCTCCTTCTTTGTAACAATCACAGGAGAGGTTCTAAGTTTCTTGTAGTCAAGTCAAATGGTGTAGCTATATGGTTTTCTATTCATTTGCCTTAATGATACAAACCTACATTTAGTAATTCCTCCTAAGGACTACTAGCAGACAGAAGTTCTTAAATTGATCATCTATTTCAGATAATTACCTTTCCCATGCCCAAACTTGTGTTTCCAGTGCGAGATTTTTCTCTATAATCATAGAAAAGACTACCACATTGCACTTAAAATGGTAGCCAATAACTTCACAAAATTGCTATATTTCAGTGGATTGAATTAGACAAGGAAAAGAAGAATAAGGAAAATGATGACTGATTCCACATTAAGCATTTCATGTTTGTTCTAGATCATCACTACATTACTAGGCTTTTCTTAGTATTTACTTACAAAATAAGGATAATTTTGTGAGACTAGTAAGATTTTTGTCAAGGTTTTTGAGATTAATAAGTAAATACTGGTAAAGAGCTCTGAGATCTGTTGAAAGGAATTATAAGAAAAATATTACAAGTCTATTTTTTGACATGAAGGTAATAATGGATTAAATAACAATAGTACTTAAGTCTCCAATAAGATAATGCTAATTTTCTTTTTTTTTTTTTTTTACCAGGAGGTCCTAGGGATCGAACCTGGGTCCCTCCACATGGGAGACTGACACCCAACCATTTGAGCCACATCCATCCCCCCTAATTTTCTTAAAGACTTAGATCTAAATCATTATTCCCCCATATAGAAAAAATAAAGCATTTTTCAAAATAGGAAACATTTCTTTCCTAGTAGTTGAAAATATAAGGAAAACATAAATGATATGCTATGCCAGGAGTAATCTTTCATTCTCCTATCTAGCTACACTTCTTTTTCCTCAGGCAATCTTTAAACAAATGCTTAAGCCGAAAAAATCTTTATTGTATTTACCTTATTGATATTTGTGCTTAGCTCTTAGACTCTTAAAAAAATTTGTTTTTATGTTCTTCTGATTTTAAATCACATTTTTGAGTGCCGAATTTGCCAAATTCAAATAAAGCAAAAACAAAACAAAACCTCACCATTCTTGGAGATAAGAAGATAACTGGACTATGAGAAAATCTGTATTTTAACATAAATTACTATCTTGTAAAATAAGGATCTCAAAGGTAACTATGAACAATGTATCAAAGGTAAATAAATTCACTTTCAGTCATATACCTACGAAAGTGCTTCCTATTATTAGGATCCTCCTAGAAGCAACAGGAGCTTTTGTCACTTTCAGAAATCAAAACTTTTCAAAGGGTTTACTTTTAGAATGAGCCAGCTAGAATAATTTTTTTTTTTCTGGGACAATGTCATTTTTAACATTCACTCCAAAAAAAAAAAAAAGACAAGAAAAAGATGTTTTCTCTACTTTGCTTTTTCCTAGATTTATATCTAAGTTTCATACATGAAATGTGATGAAACTATTTAATTCCTATCCTATGTGAAATTATAATTGGGACTTGGTTATCTGAAAAAAAAAAAAAAAAAAAAAAAAATTTGACTTTTTTTCCTATTCATATCTGAGGTTCAGGATCACCTGCAATGGTACATTAGTATATTAATATTTTCTTTTATTTTGTATTCTTAGCTGACATATTTTTGGCATATAAATAATAATTATAATCAATCTATGATAAAAAATAGTGTCAGCATACATAAAAATATAAAAATAAATGGGCATATAATTCCAAAAGAAATGGTATAAAAATGTAATTGGTATGGGAAATCTGAGTTTATGTGTGTGTGCGTACATAATGGGGGCACGGAGGGGACATGATTAAAAGAAAAAGATTAATACATGTGAATGTCCATGTATTTTTAAATGATATACCATGTTAGTACCAGAGAACTACAATTCAACAGAATCATAAAACTACTGGTCTTTATCAGTAAAAAAAGAGATTTATCAGAAACAACAAAATAAAAGGAAAAGTTTATTGTTGTTTCAATAAAATTAGAACTTTAACAATCTACTATAATGACATGTTAAGACAACTGAATTTGGGCTTCAAATAACCTGGGGAAAAATATTGGTGAAGTAAATAATCACAGTAATGAAACACAATAATTTACTCTCATATATATGACTTATTACCAGTGGTGGAAATCTGAGAATTATATTAAGTCATTGAAGTTTGTCAATTTATAGCTCTGTTTGACACTAATTAATAGTGTTACACTGACAATATTGAATATCATATTAATTAGCATGAAAATGTTTAAAGGTAGTAGCTGATAAGTTATATATTCAAATAGCATTCAAAGAAGAATATAATTGATAATCCTTACCTCTTTAGGGAGCAAAGAAATGAAGTCTCGTTGAAACTGGGGTTCTATCACTTGCATCATATGTTTTACTTGTGTTGGTTCACAACTATCAATAAGTTCATCTAAAGCAAGCAATTTCTCTGGTCCACTCCAGCTCTATCAAAAAGGAATTAGACATTTTTTTATTATTTTAACAGATGTCCCTAATTATAAACTCATTAAGGAAATACCCACATCGACACACAATCATATTTGAACAAGGTAGAATTATATTAAAAGTAGCTACATATAGTGAGATTTTCTCCAGAAGGCTCTGAAGTGTAAATCATCTAGTCTCATCAAGTTTACAAATCACCTTTATTTTTAAAAACTTTTTAAAAAGTCAAGGCTTTGACAAAAAATACTTTGCAATGATTGAGTTATAATTGTTGTATGTTCATCTATTACCAAGATTCTGGATGAAAAACCAAAATTTTACTCCAGAAACATCAATTTGGATTACTGAGTAAATAAAGAATTCTGACTAATGATTTTTCTTTCTCTACATTCTTTCTAGTGGGCACCATAACATTTGATAGTTTTAATAAGGCATTCATCTGAGAGTTAGAAGATTAGCAGCATCATTTAGAGAAAAATTAATAACTGGATATACTGCACATCTGACAAGTGTCTTCCACAAATTAAAAGGGTCTTGATTTGTTATGTAAAAATAATTTCAGATTAAAAAAGAGCAAACAATAGAAAACAGTAACAAATAATTAGAACATGAACAAAGTCCAAAAGAGGGTGAGAAATAAAGTACTATATTATTAAAAAAACAGAAACACATAATTATACCTCAAAAATATGAGATCTTTTAAATGGCACCAGGGGATTAACAACAACAAAATATTTTTCTCAAACAGTGAGGAACACCTGCACAGAGAAGCCATTATTCTTAAAAGGAAAAATTAAAAAGCCATGTGAATAATTTAAAATATTAGAATTTCCTCTTATAATAATCATGCAAAACATTTAAATAACCTCATAATACTTAAGTGAAAGAACATCGCCAAGCAGACCTTTGTTTCTGTAAATCTATGCTGATTTAAGTATATTTGTAAATTATTACATCCATTTTGGAAATGCATGAAGAAAGACCAATAGGTGGTTTGGAGCTAGAAAGATCTGGACTTTGACAGTCCATTTCTTGCTCAAAAAAGAAAATCAGATTTTGCAATAAGAGAAACAGATCACTGAAAATTGAGATACATGGAGGATACAGGGAGCCTTATTCAGAATATTTTTTAAAATATTTTAAAAAGTATTTACCCCTTGGAGTCTACAGTTAATTTCATCCCTTCTTTCTTATCATAAAGTGCAGATTATGGCAATGCTACCAAACATTTCAATAGCAATGAACTATTTCCATAGTATTGGTCAAAAACATTACTTCACTTAATCATCCTAAAAACCCTGGGAGTATCTCCATTTTATCACCAAATATAAGGAAACAAAGGCTCCAATAAGTTGTATCCTTTCTTTTAACTTCTATAAATATATATACACATACCCAGAACAACTACTCATCTTGCCATCATTTTTGATTAAGGTGAGGACTGATACACAGAAATTAAAACACACATCTATGTATATGCACATACCTGACCAATTAAAGGCAGTTAATTTTGACGGCTTCCCTCACATAAATCCCCACATAACCATGGTTCAAAAACTTACCTCCTTCACAAAACTTACACTGATCAATCTCCACTCACCTCTGACCATTTGCTACTGATAGTATAAAATCAATACTGATTTACATCCTTTACAAGATTTGAGATGGGTTTTCTAATATGTTGTTCTTTCCCATCTATACTATAAGTGACTCATGGACACTAGTAAAAGGACCTGTACATTTTAGGTGATGGATAACTGCTGATTTGATTAAAATGGAGCTTTAAGTAAGTCACTTGATAGCAGAATAATTTTAATGTAAACTTCTTATTCTTCTTTGCATATATGAAATTCCTGCTTTAAAAATATTTTGGGGGGAAATGTTTAGAGTTAAATTCTGATATTAAGATAGAGATAGCCTATGTAACCTTCTATACTAAAAAGACAGTGAAAACCCTTTTAATGTATTACTACTCTATATTCTATATGTATTATAGAATTTGTTGATGGATCTGATCCATCTGATGGTGTGAGAGAGGAGTCAGGGATGATTCCAGATTTGGGGACTGAGTAGTAGACTGGAGTTGCCATTTACTGACTCACATTAATAGCTACCATAAATTTCTACTTTAAGGTAATATATTATAAATATGTTTAATGTATTCTTTTTCTCAATGTGTTTTTTCTGGTTTAAAAAGACAATGGGAATTGTATAAAACTGCTAATAGATGAAAAATATCTATCTTATCCATCCTTTGAGGATGGAGTGTGGAATGAAAAAAGAAGCCTGAATAGAAGACGAATAACAAATTCAGATCTTAGGTAAATGTTTGAAACTGTGTCAGAAAGTTCTATATATTTAAGACAAATTCGATGACAAAAATTATGTCTATATAGCAAAATGTTTCTAAGACTTTAAACTCTATTTTAAACAATATTTTAACTTGAGTCAAATAAAATTAAAATTATGTTTTGGTTTAAATTACATATATATTCAGCAGGATGATACTTTGTAACATTATTGAAAGGTTTATCACTGACAAAGATTAGTAATATAAACTATAACTACATAGTAAATGACACTGTTCCACTGACCACAACATACTCGAGTTTAATTTACTTAAAATCACATTTCTTATGTGGTTCCAAAAAAGGTCTGGACTTGAGGAAGGTTTCCTCTTTCTAACCTGGATTTCTTCCCTGAATTCAGACCTGTTTATAAAATTGGTTATTTAACATCTATTCTTAGGTATGTAAAAGAAACTTAGTATGTCCAAAACTTATCTCCTGATTTTTGTCTCCAAATCTGTGCCTCTACAGTCTTCCCCATTTCAGTAAATGGCAACTCCAGTCTACTACTCAGTCCCCAAATCTGGAGTCATCCCTGACTCCTCTCTCACACCATCAGATGGATCAGATCCATCAACAAATTCTATGGGCTCAAACCTCAAAATGTATACAAAATCTGACCATTTACTACCCTGGTCTAAAGCTACCTTTGTCTCTCAACTGGATTATTTCTAGAACTTCCTAATCAGTCTCCCAGCTTCCCACCTTTGACTCCATCTCATTCTAGTTTCCACATAGCAGTCAGAGTGGTGCTGTTAAAACTAAGTCACTCTGCTGCTCAAAACTCTCTAGTGGCTTCCCACTTCACTCAAAGTAAAAACCAAAATCCTTAGGTTGATCTACAAAGTCCTAATTGCCTACTAGTTTTCCTCTTGTTTACTCTGCTCTAGCCATATACGCTTTTTCTGTGCCTCAAACACACCAGGCATGCTATGCTGCAGAGCCTTTTCACTTGCTATTTCCTGGAACATCTTTCCCTATATACCCACATGACTCGCCTTCCTTGTTTCCTTCTCTGAGACTTTCTCTGGACAACCTTTCTAAAATTGCAAACCAATTCCAAATGCTCTCCATCGCTTTTGACTAGAATGTAAATTCTATAAAAGGGGTTTTCTGTTTATTTTGTTCACCACTGTATCCCAGAACCCCAAATAGGGCCTAGCACATGATAGGTAAGCAATAAATATTGGTTGAATAAATGAATGAATCACCAAAGAGTCAGAAAATACTGCACCAATCTTATCTGAAAGCTCTCTTTCAGAGTGTTTCTAGTCTTTATATTTGATGGTATTATTAGAACTTGCTTAGAATGGTCCCAAATTTTGTATACATACATGGTTTAGTAGCAAGGGAAGTATGTATTACCTTGAAAACCTTGTAGTTTATAATAAATAAAGTGTTTATAAAATAAATGATGCTTATATTAAAACCACAATAGGGGAGTGGTTGTAGCTTAGTGGTTGAGCACTTGCTTCCTTCATATGAGGTCCTGGGTTCCATCCTCCATACCTCCTTTTAAAAACAAAACAAAGCAAAACAAAACAGAAAAATAAAACCACAATAACAACCCACATCAACCTTTAATGAGGAATAATGGAAAGAACTAAATAGGGTATCGGGAGACCCAACTTTTAGAGGAGACACTGGCACTAATTAGGTTACAACTTAACCTCATCAGGTGCTAGTTTCTTTATCAGCAAAAGGAAAGTTTTGGATAATTCTGATTACTATTATTTTATTTTTGTTTTGAAAAGTGGTTATCCTGCAAAAGAAAACAACAACTTCACCTTTTCATTGGGTTTCATGGTAAAGTAGTTTATGTGGGAAAACATTTAAGGAGATAGGAAAACCCTTCCAAGTTCAAAAAGGATTAAAAGAAGCCAAATTTATTTTGTGGACAAAATAGCAAATTTGTAAATTCTGCACGGAAGTGATATTTTATTTCAGGTAATTAGAAAATACAGATAGTGAAGACAAGTAGAAGGAGCACTGAATGGTAATCAGAGGACTAAGTTTCACCAGTAAACTCACTGTGAACTTCATGGAAGTTCTTAATTAGTCTGTCTCAGAGACCCCACCTATATAATGCAAGAATTGGTCTAGACCAAAGGTTCCCAAGTGCTGGTTTAGCAGCACAAGAATCACAGGGTCCTTTAACCCACTATCAGAAAGCCTGATTCAGTAGTCAAGATGGGGATAAGGACTTTAAAAAAAAAAAAACAACAAAAAACAAGCAATCATCTATTGCTAATTCAGGTGATTCATAAACCAGGATTTAGGGACCAGTGGTTTATATGATGCTGTCAATATACCATGCAGGTATAGTATTTTACAAACTTAGGAGGTACTGTGCCTAAATTCCATATAGTAAAGAACTTACTTTTCTAGCACCTCCAGCAAATGCTTATCTAGTTTGTTTGAGCAATCCCAGGATTGGAGTACTTACTATTGCCCCTTGTACTGTGGGCCAGTTCTAATTGTTAAGTTCAACTTTGATCAAAATCTGACTCAAAGAACATGATCCAGAGTTTAGAAACCAAGAATCAACCTATTTCTACTTAAATACAAAAGCCTTTGAAATATTAAAGACAGACAGTATGTTCCCTTAGTCTTCTCTGGCTAAACACATGACTTTCTTAAACTCTTCCTCATGTAACAAGGATTCTTGGAACAGTGTTCCAAACAGAATTGCAAAGTAATACATGAATTCAATCTCTTTTGGCACTATCCTATCAGTTTTACTATTTTATTGACCAACAAATAAATAAGAGAAGTAGATCTAAATAAAAAAAAACATGTAAGAAAACACATACAATTTCTCAATGTTGCCATGAAATGTAATTAAATCCTTCAATAAAGTAATTTTCACTCCAAAACAGAAGTATTTTCTACTTTATCATTTTAAAATATTTTGAGTATAACATCTTTTCAAAGTACAAACATAAATTTAATGCTCATATACTTTCATTAAAACAATGTTAGCTAATAACATTTGTATAACGCCAATGTCTTCCACATACTTTATCTTTAATCCTCATAGCAATACTGTAAAGGTGGTAATAGCCCCCTTTTATTTCATTTTTAACATTTATTTATTTGTTTGTTTGTTTATTTATTCAAGGTACCAGGACCTCATACATGTGAAGCAGGCACTCAACCACTGAGCTATACCAGCTCTGCAATTTTTACTTTTTAATAGCTTCTTTCTAGATCTGAGAAAACTGAGGCTCACAAAGGCATTTTCTTGACCAAAGGAGGAAACTAGCACTTTATTGGGTATCTACTATATTTCCAAGAATGGTTTTAAAAGCACATTTACATGTTTTCTCACTTTTGACAAACTTTTAGTATTATATCCATTTTACAGAGGATGAAAATAAAGGTAAGGGTGATTACATAACATCAACAAAATTACCCAGTTCTAAGAGGCAAAGCCAGAATCTGAACCAAAAGCTTCACCTCCAAAATCATATGTGCTTAATATCAGGATACCTCTGAATATGAATTTCAACATAAAAAGAGTGTTTATATCATTGAGTCTTTACCTATTCTGAAAAATTCAAATGAAAAAAAAACTTACAATATAACAAATGGCAAAAACAAATAAAAGACCAACTCTCTCCCCCAAAATTAACAATCTGAAGCATCAATCTGGCTGCCAAAAAAGTATAATAAATGGATACTGAAAATTCAAAAGGTACAAAACTATTTTTTTTGTCTTTAATATGCATTTTCTATCAAGCAGTGACATTTTGTTTCAATTTCCTTTTATCCAAAAATGGTATGCCATTTATTCTCATTCAATTTATAAATTGAGTACAAAGTACTTTGTCAGTATAGATAGAGTTGAATCCAAACAATGCTGTATCACTCCTTAGGAGCAATAGCGGAACACTAAGGGGAAAAGCTCTCCCATTTTGTTTGTTATGCAACAGAAAAGTCATCAATAAATGCCCCACAGCATATATTTGTAGAAATCATGCCAGTTTAATTATCCCTCGACTATACCACATAGGTCAACAACTCCCCAATTAAATTATGAAGTTATATCTTTCTACAAGGTAGGCATTAAAGCATTATAAGCCTTTAGGCAAGTGATTCATTTCTAGTTACTCTGGCACGAACCCTGAAAATAAAGGGCAATGCACAGCAATAAGAACCTGGGTGTGTCACAGACAGACATGGCACTCAAAGGATTAATGCCCAGATCTACCTGGCAGATAAACTTTTGCTACTAGTAGGTTTCTTTGTTATAGAATATTTATCTGGAAAAAAAACTAGAGTAAATCTATATGTACAGGGGATAATTCTACATGTTATTTCTGTTAATTATAAACAAGTTTTCTTCACAATAACTATTTCTCACATGAAAAAGCAATCAAATTGACCTTTTCACAAATCAAAAGCTATCCTAACATTTCTTATTGAATGTCATTGATTCTAAGAAACAAGTAGGATTTTTCTTTTTTTTTCCTTACAATTAACATTCCTGAAATTGGGATTCAATCTATGATGTCTTAGACTACATGAAATACAGTATGTGGTAACATTGTGACATTTCATTAAGAAAAACATGGGTTAGCTAAACCAGCAAACATCTGTATATCAAAGATCAATATTAGAGAGAGTTCTCTTAAAATTGGGAAATATCCTAAATGACTTGCAAATAATATTTGGTATTCTAAAACATTGAGAGAAAAAAAAAGGCCCATACCACATACAAAACAAATCTTACTCTGGACTAATTTTTGAGAAGAAAAAATAGAAAATAATCATTCTGGAGGCTGTGTACAATGATGATAATTCAAACTAGTACTAATAGTGTAATTTTCTATTCATGTAGATATTTTCTTTTTTTAAAAAAAGAAATAAAATCAGCTTCTGCTCTACTCTCAAGTGCTGTGCTGTGTATCCACGCCATATGCAGGTAAAAGTGTCACAACAAACACCTATACCCCTATCTCCTTGCCTTAATCAGAGATGATCTAAAAATCTTTAAAGTATTTCTTTAACAGCAAATAAATGTCTAAGTTTAACTTTCACCCTTACTGAGAGATACATTTCTTTTTTTAAAAAGGATGTGACAAAATGAAAAATTTAGAATTCTGAGGTAATGCACAGGAAAAAAATGGAAATTGATGAACATTTAAAAAAAATCATGAACCTGAGATAAAAGAGATTCTTAAACTCAGCATAATTGGCATTTTGGACCAGATAATTCTTTGTTGTAGGACATTGTCCTTTACTTTGCCTCTACCCATTAGATGCTAGTAGTATCTTGTCCCACCCTCCAAGCCCCATCCCACCCAGTTGTAACAATCACAAAATGTCTTGAGATGTTTTTGTCTCAATGAGGGGAAATATCAGGCCCTGTTGAGAACTACTGCTCTAATCTTTTAGTTATCAACTGGAAAAAAAAAAAAAAGGTTATTCTAGTTTTTCTGAAATCACCTGGAGGGTAGAAAACAAATTTTTAAATTCATTTAAAAGCAACCTTGCTTTGAGTTTTCTAGCTACTGAAGAAAAAATTGGGACATTTGGTTTTTGTTCAGAAATTTAAAATATTAGGATTTGCATAAATGGACATCTTAAAAATCTGAAATATCAAATAAAGTCAAAATAAGTACCTTCTTTTCCAAGCACATTCCCTTAGCATTCATAAAATACCTGAGTATTCATACAGCCAGAGGTAAATGAAATATATTCATTTTACATTAGTATAGTAGCTAATATCAGATACTTCCACTTTACATAAAACATATTATTTAATATTTGCAAAGAATTATTCAGTGAATGCTTAATACATGCCAGCTACTTTGCTAAACATTTGATTTATACGCATTATCTTAATGGAAGAAGATAAAAACCAATTTAATATCACAATTATAAGTTATAAAGTTTATAATATCAAGTTTTTGTTGTAGCCAATCTTACCAATACAATTTCAAAGATTTAAAGGGCTAGTAAAAAACAGTAATCTAAATTTGACTATTGCAAGCATGGCACCGATAAGAAGCTGTATCAACTCTTTGAGGCTATTAGGGTATTGATGGGTACGTTATCACAAGTGACTGATTATAATAGAGTCCTTACATTATTCCTAAATGCCTAACTTCCAAGCAATGTAGCTTAGATAACAAGAGTACATTCAGCAACCCCAGAAATCCAGAAATAAAGAAGAAAAGGAAGAAATGTCTTATATACAAAAAACAATAAAATATTCAAATGCACAGTCACACAAAACAAGCATTGGACTTTGTTAATTACCATTCTTAAAAATTAAAATAAGCTCCCTTGTTTTTAATACATTTAAAAAATGGAGATATACTTCACACAGCATAAAATTCATCATTTCAAAGTGCATACTTCAGTAGTTCCCAGCATATCCATCATGCTGTGTAACCATCACCATTATCTAATTCCAGAACATTCCTAGTATCCCAAAAAGAAACCTTGTGCCTATTGGCAGTGAATCTCAATTGCCCCCACCTCCCATTCCCGTGGCAACCACTAATTTATTTCCTGTCTCTATGGATTTGCCTGTTCTGGACATTTCATATAAATGGAATCATATGATACGTGGCCTTTTGTGTCTGGCTTCTTTCACTTAGCATAATATTTTCAAGGTTCATCCATGGTGTGCCATGTAACAATATTTTATTCATTAAGTGCAGCATTTCAATCACTGTGTTTAGACATGTCACCTGAAACATTTTCAGCCATTCCTGGAGACCTGTAGGTGGTTGGACAGATGTAATTCGTCGTCGTTGTTGCCCTTGGCCATTGGCTGCTCTCAGGTCCCCAAAAGTAGTTGGTGTTGCTGAACATGGTACAAGCCCAGTGGTACTACAAAAAAATATAAGAGTGGAAGCAAAGATACATGTTTATTAAGAATAAAAAGCTCTAGTTCAATAAGGAGGAGGATGAGCTGGCATATTAAACATCATTCTCATAATTACTTTTATTTACATTATTATACCCAGAGAGCAAGGGTCCAGAAAACCTATTTTGCTATTCTTAGAGATAGTTTCCTTCTTCCTACATAATCACCTGTTACATATCCTAGAAATGACAGAATCTCCATGGCAAATATGTAAGTCTTTGATACACACAAATAATATTAACATATTTTCTTAAAACTTACAGGTCCCACTTCTTGTAAGACTGGTCCTCAGTGACATAAATAAAAGTTTAAATTTTATCAGTGCTTTTAAAAAAACTCAGATGTAGAACTAGTATGCTCAAATGTTTTGGATTTCACGAGTCACATTTTTCTTTAAGTTTGTTCCAGATGCTTTCTAAATTGTTTATAATATTTATTTCTAATTTTTTGTTATTTATAAACCTTAATCTAGATGACACTTGACAGGAACAAGCCTTGATTAGAAATGTTGTATTTATTAAAAAAAGTATTGAGAACTTATTTATTTTAGGCAAAATTAAATAAAATAAGCTCATCTAAACATTTTTATCCAATAATTTAAGTCTTAAAATAGTTAAAACAAAACGTGACATCAATTCTGCATGCCACTTAATATAATGAGGGAATAATGTCTATCTCTAAAATTTTCTAACTCTTCTAAACATTACTAAAATAGCAGAAAGAGTATAGTTATGACTATGTTGTTAATATATTGAATTCTTACTTTCCAATTTCAGTGTCTAATTAAATTATTTAAGCTCAAGGTAAGTAGTTAACATCTCTGTTTTAGAAACATTCAGGGGAAAAAGGAGCAGAAAGGTTCAGTTAACAAAATTATATCTATAAAGTAATCCTTAATTCACCAAGCTATGATAATGTTTTAAATCCAAAGAACAGATATAAATTATATCACAACAGCCAAGAATCAAGCTCTGGTAAGTTACTAATGAAACTGTTCCCCTGATTTTTTCTATCCGGCATATGTCATTATTTTATTTAAAAATGGCTCAATCACCAGATTTTACAGAAAAATCTTCATATCCATTACTCAACCTACCCCGCCTTTAAATCTTTTAACATTATACATCTAAGACAATTTCTAATACGTAACAATTAAATCAATTTTTTCTTCTCTCAAATTTCAAAGTAGGCTTTATTTTCTTTTTCTCCGAAATGAAGGATATGCTTATAACTTAAATTTTCTAAGAAAAAAATGATGGGAAGTCAGTTTTATCTTATTAAAAAATCTATCATAAATATTACAAAACATCAATTACATCTTACTAATTGACAAAGTCTCCAAAAATACATGGGACTAAATACATTGTGTGCTTTCATTGTAATTATGATTATAATTATAATATAATATAATACAATCTCATTTTGCTCATATAATCTCATATAATATAACTTGTAACTCTCATTATAAGAGGACAAAAATTCAACTTTTGCCTCTCAGTTGTTCTTCCAATATAAAAAGTCAGCAGCTAAATAACAATTTTACCAAAATATGTTTACAGTAAAATTCAGTACTTATTTATAAGCTGAATACTTTTATGTCTTTGTCCTGGTACCAACTATTATTAATAGAAGACCAGCAAAATAATATGGTTGATGGAATATACACATTAAACAAACAGCACATTTTTAACATTAAACTCAACTTTCTCATCTTTATCAGACTAGAAGGAAAAAGCAAAATAAAGTGAAGAGTTTCACTTGTCTATCACTCCACATCCTCTGGTGGAAGTGCTGAAACACAGTGAAATTATCAAAAGGCAAGGAGTAAGAGGGAGGAGAAACAGTTTACAGTAGTTATTTCCTGAATAACTAGAGATAACTTTATTTTCTCTTCTATATTATCTCTGCATTTTAAATGTAAAACTATTTTAATTATTACGATATCTAACTTTCATAGAAGATAATTTGAAAGAGTTTCTACAACTGAATGAAATAAACTGCTTCCATGAAAAAGAGATGCAGTATGTAACAAAGCTCAATCAAAAATATAACATCTGAGAAGTGTTCATTTTACTGCATCTTATAGAATAAAAATAACTCTAAATCAAAATATTTTAGGAGAAAAGAAATGTCAGAATCATGAAGTGCTTATGGTTTCTATTGATAATTTTTAATCAGTTATTTGAAGAAGTGAAAATATATACAATAAAAGGGCAAAAAACTTAAGATAATTTTATCATTTAAATTTTAAAACACTAAATTCCAAATGAATCTAAAGTCATTTTTAATTGGCTAGATACCAGATATTGTGCTTACGTTAACCTAATTAGCATGAGAGTGGCTAAAGTTTTATACTGATGCAAAATCCAAAAATGATGGAATGAAGCAGGAAACAAGACTACAATTGTATTTAGTTGTTATGGAAACTATTCAACTGGTGCAGAAATGTATGTGTTAAAAACATAACATCCACCAAACAAATAAAAGGGGATTTCGAACACAGTAATTGTGAGGTTATTTCACTGTTAATAAATGTATCTTCAATTTTAGATATATAAATATCCATTGTAGAATAGCTGTTGCTATAGTAACAAAACACATTTGGTCATATTCACATTTTAGGGTTTTTCAGAATTCTTTAAAAATTGTTATATAAAAATCTGTTCATAGGAGAACTTTTGGTTGTGTCTCACTTCAATGTATTAGTAAAATATGAAGCTAGAGTGGTAAGTTCTCCTTCCCCTTACTTAAAAATGATGTATTTCTCAATTTTCAGTAGTCTCAAAATGTGTTAGCCAACAGTACTAGTAACATCATTATCCTATGAGGATAAACTGAAGGAAAAGCTTCCAAAATCAACTCTTTAAAGAAATGTGAGAATCACAAGAGAACCAGTTATTATATTTAATATTACCTTGTATATTCTGAGACTTTGCATGGTTTCTTTCCCAAAGAAAAAGAACGGACCTCAGAACCATGGTCCAATTTTCTTTTCATCTATAAGGTAAAACAAATAAGATATGTTTTTATATATTAAAAAAAAAATCACCTGTCCAACTATTAAATTTAAGTTAGCATTGGCAATATTGAAAAAAATCTTAATTTTTCACACGCCTACAATGTTAATTAGGCACAATCAGTTAATATAAAAAGAAATGTCTGATAGTTTCTTCTAGTAGTTCTACTTTGTTTTACTCTTAAGAAGACTGAAAAGGTGGATTTCCCCCTCCCTAATATTTTGTTCAAAAGAACCGTGCATGGTGATTTAAAGATTGGTACTCATCATATAATTCCTTGAGAGCAATATACCTCACAGGCTTTCTAGTTTAAAAACCAACATAAGGAAAATCTCATGTTAATCCACACAGAAAAAAAACATATTTAACATGCCTTCCTCACTGATCTTCATTTTCCTTTAAACACATATTGTAAGAAAGATAATATAAAATTCAATATTTCAAAATCAGAAATAAGAATTGAAGTAACTTAAATTGAACTTAAAGCACACAGATTATTATAAAAGGCTGAAGAGAACAATGTAAATAAGTAAAATAATCTTGAATAGTGATTATAAAAAGGCATAAGCAAGTAATATGGACAATAAGGACAGTAAATGAAAAGTAAGTCCATAATGAGAAATCTGGAGATGGTATCATAAAGCTGGGGGAAAAGCCGTAAGTTGATATATACAGAGAATATAGCTCTACTGACAGATACTCAAGACAAAATATTCTAACTTGAAAAGCAACAACGACCATGAAAGATTGAAAAAGAATGGGTTATGCCTCTTTATAGTATATATCCCAATACCCAAAGGTTTTAAAGTGTCTTATTATGCTATATTATATCATAAATATAATGAGAATTATACTTTTTCAATATTAATATTGAAATATTTATTTTTATATTTCACTATTGGTTAACTGAAATCATCTGATTGTACATATATTTTTAAACTAGAAAATGAGATCTAATAAGATTAAACTTTTTCTATTTCAACAATCTTTCTCAGATTTGTGTCTTGCTAATTAACTGCTGTATTACGGCAAGTTATGGGGGAAAAATTGGAGAGTGGTTGATAACTATTCTCATTTTTATAATAAGGTGAAAACCCTTGCTATGCAGCAGCCTTATTTTCCTACCTATTGCCTCACATAAGAGCATTATAACTCAACATGCTACAATATAAATACAAAAGAAAACCAAAGAGACTCTAAAAATCTTTTTTGTACCACATATGGCTAATAAAGACTGTTTTTGTCATGCTGCAGAAAATAATAGAAAATATAGTGAGGATCTTATGATAGTAGGGGCTAGAGGTGAGGGTATGATCAGCTCATCCCAATTTACACCTTAGATCATGGTATACCTACTGGAAAGAAATGGAATTGATCTTATTTCATCACTTCACAAGTTTCTAAACTCATTACATTGTTTTAAGGTGATCTCTCTCAAAAATCACTATTGCTTCTCCAAATAATTTTATTGAAAAGCAAAAAAAATATATAATAGCTGTTATACATAGGTAGTCACGTGCTTACATGTATATAAATTATTTAAATATAAATCCCCAATACTTTAGCAAAGCTACATGCACACACACAAATGAATCCATCAGGAAGGTCAGTCAACAGTGATCACCTTAAAAATCTAGTTTTTTGATAACTTCCATAGATTCTTATTTTCATAGTTATGATGATAAATGTTGATATTGATTCTAATTAAGTTTATTATAGTGGCTTTCATAACTTCCCAGGATATCTTATAAATATATTAGTGCAAATGCCATTTGCCACTGAAAGAAAACTTTATTTCCACCTTAGAAATCCTTCAATGAATAAAAATGCCGAAAATGTAAAATCATTGAGAAGTAATTATTTTAAAAATATTTTATAAAATAATGTACCATCTATATAATGTATAGAAATCTTTTAAATATTATGCTGTGTATTGAAAATATTGACTTTAGAACCAAGAATTAATTCTGCAATTTTTTTGAGGGGCACAGAAAGTAAATGCGATCTTTTAAAATATAAAACCCCAATACTTTAGCAAATCTACACTTTAATAAGAGCCAGCTACACTTTAATAAGAGCCAGCTAAAGAAAAAAGAAAAAAAATATATATATATATAAGGTATAAGAAAATTGAAGGCAAAAAGGTTCCCTAAACGCCAACTAAGGGTAGAGTATTTCCAGGTCAGCATTTAATGGAGCTACATTTCTAAAGTCTGAATATATTTTTAGTGAAAAATTACCAGATTGAAATATACCTTCTATTTTAAATTCAAATCTATCACTCATGTTGTCATTCCATTATTTGCTTACATTTACAATATAAAACAGAATCCCATATATGCAGCCACCCACAAAATTAGAGGATACTGCAGCCATCTCTGATGATACAGATTTTCCTTCTCAGGCAGGCACACACAAACACACACAATCACAACACAGGAAGAAAACAGATTACTTACTTTGTAAAAAATCATTTTTAATGTGCCGTAGAAACCCATATTTTCTGTATTTTTCCCCTTCAATGATTCTGTGCCCCCGTGTGTCCGGCTGCTTGGCAGTCTCTGACAATATAAACCTTTTTCAGGTAGGTATGTCACAGATTCTAATGTGGACATGCTCAGGCACGTCAGAAAAGGAAGATTAGGGAGCAGAACCGGTAACAAAACTCCACAGTAAAGGCAAATGCAGCTCAGTATCAAAACGCTTCTCAGGACACACATACATACATGCAGCTTGACTGAGAAGAACTCGAGGGAATAATGAGAGAGAACAGAGAAGATTATTGGAGGAGACTATGCCCTGTCAAAGCCTTGACTGAACAGATTCCTCCCTCAGCAGCAGAGGGATCAGATTACATCTTCCCTTGAACACAGAATGGTGCAGTCCAGGATTCAGCAATGCAGACTGCACATCAATTATATGGTGATCCGCTCCAGGGAGCCCGTAAGCACACAACGCTCTGAACAGAGGGAGGATGTGGGCAGCAAATGAGCCCGCCCCCACACAACAGCCCCCTCCCTTTTCAAACTTTTAGATTATTTTTGGATTTTGTAAAACCTGCAGTTTTGAAGAGTTTGAAATAGCAGGCAACATTTCCATAAATAAGTCCTTTCAGAAACATTTTGAAATGGTATATATTTTCATACGGTTCCCCCAAGAGAGGTAAAGCAGACTATTTTCACTGTCATCCTATTGTAGTCCTGGCACAGACTGATCAGCTTTTTCAAGTAACTTGGATGATACAAAATGGATAATCCCACAGGGAGAAATGAAACATTCTTTGAGGCGGCGGGGGGGCACAGGCATGGGGCAGTGGGGCTAGAGGGGAAGAGGGTCCCCAACAATAAAGTAAACCAGTTTGGAGGATATAACATTTGCAGAAATTATGTAACATAAGTTATATTCCAACCTGCATATTTGTTATAAGATTTAATGAAAACATTCCATTTCCTTATCCCATTTCATTCTTTTAAAAAATAGTTGTTTTCAAGAAAATTACCTCATACTCCATCAATCCTTACTAATTACAAGAATGGCTTTTTAAGATTAACAAACTAGCGTTAACTAGGTGTATAAAATTTGGCTGAAAGGTGCTATTTTCTCCAAAGGGAGTAAAAACTGTGCTCATTGGAAAGTCTTACTTTTATTTGTTAACTTAATTGAGTAAATCAGGAGGCACTGGACTTCTACCTTCAAAACTATTTTGACAATTTGTATTACTTATTACTAAAAAGACACTTTACATAACAATAAAGGCACCAAAATTTGCCTGAAGACAATCTTTTTCTTGAAATGACTACTACTTTCTTAAAATGACCACTGTACAAAATCTAGACATTTCATCTTGCAATTTGCTATACTGTTTCAGAGGTAATTATAACATTCCTTGAACTAGAAAGGTCCATTATTAACGGTCTAGTTAATTAACTCCTACCCTCTCCGTTAATGTTCTTCATTACAAGTAAACTGTGTACCTCTAGTTATTTAAAGTACTTAGAAAATTTTGTTAGAAAATATTATTTGTAGTATTTACCATACTATTTTATACAATACTAGTGTATATACATACTAGTATATATTATATATACAATTATATTCTATTTACAAATACTATTTTTTACTATAACGTAAAAAATAGTATTTTATATTTTAATACTCTGTGCCATGGTGGTAATTGACCTTCTTTAGGAAAATGATTCTAAATACTGCAAAAAGTAGTATCAAAATTAAAAAAATAAAAACATTTACTTACCTTTCTAACTAAGACATTGAGTCAATGTCTTTTAATTTAAAACCTAAATAAAAACAAGACAATCTAAAATTTTATGAAAATGTACATCTTAGATCTTCTCTTAGAAATTATATTCTACTATTACCTTTTTAATATTTTTTATCTGGCATTTAAATTAATTCTTACCCTCAGAAACAATATGTACATGCACCCAGCAGAAGTGAGTTTTCTTAAAACACACACACACACACACACACACACACTAGTTTACTCATTTCAAAGGGAAAATAAACCCTTTTATTAGATAGGCTTCAGAACACCCATGAATTTTTTTTTTAATTGTGTTTTTTTCCTTCCTCCTGCTCTTAGATATCAGAAGAAAAAAATGGCAAAATGGACACCTAGAATTTCTCCTATAATTTGTTAGCAGTAACTAGCTTGTTACAGGGCAAGTGGAATACTAGTCTTATACTAGTATATACATCTTGACTTCAACTGAAATTATGTCCTACCTCTAGGTGAGCTAGCTTTTAAAATTAAGTTTACTATTGCTCCCACTTGGTAACAATTTTTATTAGTCTGTATACAGACTAATATATATGTATATATATAATATACTTATATATACATAAGTACTAATGAAGATCTTATTTCCCCAAGTGTTGAAACAATCCTCCCTAATATCTAGTGTACAATGTAAATTTGAACTGTGAAGAAAGAATTTGCTTAGCAAAGCTAGTCAGCCAAGCTACTAACTGGATTTCAAATTAACAGAATAAAAATGAATGATTTTTAACATTCTCCGAAGTACTACTAATGAAAATTTTGATCTACTATATTACTGTCATCATAATCTATTTCTGAAAGTCTTGGCTAATATACAGATATTTAAAACTTTACCCAGAGATTTAAGTTGTTTTAGGATGATATGAGAAACCCTGTTATGTATGTGTAACTATATCTATTCATCTTACCCCTGTGGTAGACACAAACATTTTAAAACCTGAGATCAGTGCATAATCTATTAAACAGGTTTACTTAGAGGGAAGGGAGGAAGGGAGGGAGGATGGGAGGGAGACTATGCTATAAGGTTAACTAGTAAGTTCACTAAGAAGGCTAACTAGTCAACCATAATAGCATTAAGAAAACAGCTATGTTTATCATCTAATTTAAGTGTATTAAATATATTTTCATCATCATAAATAACATTTGCATATAATTTCAGCTAAGCAATATTTTTCCTATTCTATATTAAAAACAATTTCTTGTGCTGGTTGACAACCTATAAGCCTTACTGAAAATCTATTAGCAAGGGAGAACAACCATGAATGAGGTCTTAAAATACAGCCTATCTACTTATTCAAACCCAATGTTCATCTCATCACAACTTCAGTGAGTTAGGTATGAGAAGAGATGATAGCAGTTAACTCAGGGAAAGAAAAAAAAAAAAAAAAAAAGATGTAATGATGTACTACTCCAGAGAATAATTTCTGGGGATTAATAGCAATAGAAAGATTAATTTGTAAGCTAGTACAAGAAATGGCTCTTTTTGAGCATATATTTTGGGATGACTAAATTTAGAACAAAGTATGTTATATGGGCAAACAAAAATAATCTACATAGAAATAGTGAGAAAAATATATAAACAGTGAAACAGCCTTCAGTGAATCATGTATCTTCAGAAGTATATCTATTTACACACGGTGTCAACACAGAGGAAGGAGTGATTAAGAGTGTATTTCCCTCTCCTTGACTGTTAATTGTTTCCACCTCATATATAGTTCAATTATTGTACTTATCACACTTCTTGGTCATTTTTTTTCTTCCTTACTACCGATTCATTGAAGGTTCACATGTTGCTCAACTTTACCTCTAGGTTAAGCATAAAGATAGTAAATAACAGGTAATTAATATTTTTTAGTGAGATCATATAAGCAAATAATATCAACCATGGAATCATTTTCCTAAAGCATAAACATATTGTACTTACTACTAAAAAAGTCTGTTTGTTATATTATAATTAGTTGATGATACTATGAATACTATTGATTCTTTTTGTTACCTTGTTAACATTTAAACATACTTATGTCTCTGTTTTATAATAGTAGGAGAATATGTTTATATTTTTGTCAGTGATTTTCTTTATTATTATCATGACAACATTCCTTACTCTGATATTACACTAGGAAAACCACACACCACAGTTAACTGTCTTGCCCAGAGCACAGAATTTAGATTAGCAACAGTTCAAAATTTCAGCTTCAAAGAAAGGAATGCCAAGCATGTTGAAACTGAAACAAACTTTTTGAAACCTCACTAACCCACTGTCACAAACTTTCTGGGATGCAAGTTCTTATGAAAAGGTCCACAACTGAAATTGGCAAATTAATAAACCTGTTCTATTATGGGTATTAACAGTTAAAATAATACATATGCCCAGCATCTACACATTCACTAATGCAAGTAGGTGGCAGTATTGCATAATAAGCTATTTCCCACTTTTATTTAGTACCTACTATGTGTCAGGCATAGGGTAGTATATAATTAAGAAAGCTTTTTCTCTTCTTCCATTTATTTTTTAGTGAATTAAGACAAATAGGGCAATGCATACACTTGCTTGACCTTTAAATCTCACACAGCAAAATCATAAAAATTTTTTTGAAAGTAAAATGAAACAAGGTTGAGCCAGATTTAGTATGAAATTACCATCCAAGTAAATATTGAAGTACTACTGAATTTGAAAAAAATCCTATTAAGTATTATATATTCAAATATATAATTTAACTTTGTTTAAAACAAGCTTATTTGGGGAGGGGGAAAGAGATGTTTATAATAAAATACAAAATCCTAGCCTTAATAAATCAAAATGCAACTCAAAATATCATAAATCGTATGACTATTTCTATTTTTTTTTTTTTTTTTTACGTTTAAGGTATCTATAACTCTCCTTATTAAAAGGCAGCCCCTGAGGATTGACATAAATCAATTACACTAACATTACAAAACAATATTAATTCAAACAGTAAAGGCTTTTTTCATTCTTTCAGATTGGGCCAAATTCTGATCTGATAAACAAGTGCACAATTGTATATGTAAATAAATATAAAAGTATACATACACAGTTTGCACCAATAATGTAAATTTTACAGTTCTATTTACCATAGTCACAGAAGAATACAATGCAGATGGGAGTTGTTTTGTCCTACTAAAATCTATATTGCTACAGAGCTGTCAGAGATTTAATACTATGTATTAAAATATTCTTTACATCTTTACAGACAGTCAATACCAATGCAATGATTTGAAAACAAAAGTTAGAAATTCACTATGGAGGGGGGCGGATGTGGCTCAAATGGTTGGGCGTCCGTCTGCCATATGGAGGGACCTGGGTTCGATCCCTGGGACCTCCTGGTAAAATTAAAAAAAAAAATGCAGAAGGTGCAAGGGCTGCCAGGCTCTGTGTGCTCTGTGTGCCGGTGAGCCGATGGGCCCCGGGCGCCATGCAGCAAGATGATGACAGCAAAATGGGGAAGGGGGGGTTTAAAATGGATAAAGCAAATAAATAAATCTTTAAAAAAAAAAAAAAGAAATTCACCATGGAATTTACCCTGATTTATCCAGAAAACAGCTCATCTTTAGGTTTCATGCTTCAAATCCAAGACATACTACTACATATCCAATAAGTTTCCTCTCAAAATTTTATTATAAATTTCTGATAGTAATCCCCTCAGTAAAGAAAGGAAAATATCATGTGAAAATAAAAAAATAAAGTGATTTCAAGAAAAATAAAAATAGAAGAGCAGATATAATCCAGGAAAGAATTTAACATGGAGAAAGAATGAAATCAGTTTTACTCAATATAAGGCCTAGAACCTATTCATTCTATTTTTGTAACCAAATTCTATTTTTTATTTGCTGTTTGTGATGTTCAAATATAGTTACCTGATTTGAAAAAAATTTCCATAGGTGTGGTATATCAATCTTGCATTTTAGTATTAAAATATTCTGTGAGGTCATTCCAAGGACTGTTTAAAATTCTGGAATTAATTTCCTAAATTAGCTATTAGTCACGCCAAAAAATGTTCTAAGACCTAAAGGCTACAAAGTAAGTAAAAAGCAATAGCATCCTATGTGTATCCACTAAATCAACAAAAAAACATTAATAGCAGGAAGTCACAGAGTTTTAGAACTGAAAGTGATCTTAGAGGTCACCTAATCTAATTTTCCTTTGTGGAATGAACATGAGCACTGGAATCAGAGAAACCTGGATTTAAACACCAGCTTTATCGTTATTTGTGTGTCAGTCAGTCATTTGAGTTTTCTCTCACTTGTAAATGGTAATGGCAATACTACCTACAAGACCCACCTAACCCACAGACTGTGAGGACACAGCAGATACCCAGCACATAATAGATACCCTACATGGTAGTTGTTATTAACAGATGAGATAGGCAAGGTAGAGGATTAAATGTCTTGCTCTTGACTATACAGCTATCTGTATTAGAACCGTGGTCTTGGTCCTCAAGTTCGATACTTTTACTGAAACCTATCGGATATGTGGTGGCTCAAGTTGAGATGAAAAATCAGATATTGTTAACGTAGAGAAAGGTGTTATACTTTGCAAATAGCAATTATAGAAGCAAGCTACAACTAAATCTTGATTATTCAGTTCATAGAAGGATTATTTAGGCCCATATAACTATCTTCTGCTACCTGTGGGAAATCTGAGGTGACAAAAAAAAGTGAGAGGAAAAAAATTTAGGCTAGGAAAAAAAACAACCAACCAAGAAATATCACTGACTATATCACAGTATCTGTAAAATACTGAGGACAAACAAGAACATTACAATGACACCTCTTCCTCCAACATGCTTACAATCCAGCTAACAAGACAAACTAATAGAGAACAATATTTGACTACATCTCGAATGCCAAATTAGATGCTGTACAAGGTCAGAAAATGGAGAAATCACTGAAATCATCTAAGATTTTACTGAGAACATGGTCCTTGTTTCTGAGTTTAAAAGAAGTTTGATAGTTGCTCAGGAGAAAGAATGAAATTATCAGTTGTGAACTTGCTATATAGTATGTGCAAATACCACTATTAAAACTTGAAGGATTAACATCTGTAATAAGACTTCTAGTACTCACTGGTCTTAGAAGGTTCATTAGGGGGAAAACTAGTGGTCTGTCTTCTAATTCAAACATTTAACACTAGAGTTAAAATGTTCTTTAGCTTATACTAGGAATGGTTTCTTCAAGAGTACTTCCTGCCATGACTCATCCTTCCATTTTCGAGCTCTATGTGTCTTTCATTACAAGGAGAACTTTATTGTGCGGGTGTGAAAACTGCTGACTTTTTATTTTCGTTACTAACTACTGAAGGGTCTTTTCTGTTTCAATATCACTCATAGCAGAAACCATACATACAATCAGGCTGTACTCCTGAACATGGGGGGTAGGGAGTGAGCGGCTGGCAGTTGATACAGAGAGATTTCTAAATAAACATTCTTTATAATTTCACACTCCTAAGAAGAAAGCCTGATGAAAAGATGATTAAAAAATGTAACTCCGGGCAGTAGATGGGTACACGTGTCCAAATGGACCTCTGTTACACAATGTATGACTTGCTTGGAAAATTAACGAAGTATTTGGTCTCGTTCTACTCTCAGTCTCCCCCAGTTCTCCCTGCTCCTAGGCTCCAAGCCTCCAAGCCTCCTTCTAAGGAAGGCAATTCACTATAGAGCATTTTGAAGTTAGAGAAACTAATCATTGCACACATAACTAGGGCAAGGGCTATTGTAAACTTGAAAGTATATGTTTGTTTTGTTTAGAGAAAAATATTAAAAGGTGTTCTTTTCTTCCCATAAAGGCTTCTAAGATCTCTTATCTAGAATAAAAAACAAAAACAAAAAACAAAAAAACTGCCTCTGTTTTTCCAAAGCACCTATAGTATAAAGTTACATCTTATTTAAAATTAGTGATGCTCATATTAGCAATTACTGTCCAGCACAGCTGTCTAAATGACTTAGAATACCTTCTCCCTGATAACATGCCTAGGAACCATATAGAACAATTTCCTAATCTCAAGGCTAACATTTCACTCTAGAGCAGCATTTCCCAAAGTAGGTCCTGCTGAACACTTAGTCTTGAAAGATAATCTGAGAAAAAAAGGTTCTAAGATTTCAAGTCTGTGAAAAGGTCATGTGGAGACATGACCCTCATCCCCAAGATTTATAATACACACAAGCACATTAAGACTCATAGTAAAGAAACTTTAACTTTTCTTTTCCCAAACTTGACAATAACGTATTTTATTCTTATAATATCTACTAATATCCTTCATAAATAATGTTTGAATACACTTTGGGAAATGCAGCTCTCTAGAAGGACCTTAGTGTTTCATTTTGAAACAAGAAAAACAATTATCAAACAAGAATTCACAAACATTATGGTACATATTCAAATAATTAAAAATAAAAAATTTCCAGAGTTTAAAGGCAAATAATATATGTGGAAAAATAAATATATTGACTAATTTTGAATAGCATCACCAGGCTACTTTTAAGTAAAAATGATAGAATAGAGCCTGGGATCAGCAAGAATAAGGCCAGTATCACTAGGGTGAAATGGCTGGTACAAGATAAGTTGGTAAAACAGACATAGGCCAGATCAGGTAGAAGATTATAGGGCATGGTCAAAATGGATTTAATTCTATGTACAATGTAACATCATTAGAGTATTTCTTTTTTTTTTTTTTTTTTTTTTAAAGATTTTATTTATTTATTCATTTATCCCCCCCCTTGCTGCTTGTGCTCGCTGGGTCAGCTAACCACGCCGCGCGGGCGGGCCTGTCTTCACCAGGAGGCCCTGGGAACCGAACCCGGGGCCTCCCATATGGTAAACGGGAGCCCTACTGATTGAGCCACAGCCGCTTCCCTAGAGTATTTCAAGAATGGGAATAGTTTAACATAGCACAATCTCTATATAATATTTGTCCATTTTGTTACTTATATTTCAAAAAAGTATATAAAAGTCAAGACCATTCACAAATGTAATTACTTGCTAAAACTAGATATAAAGAGAAAATAATACTTAACAGTATTTGAATACTTTTCAACTCTTTCATATAATTACTTTCCACTCTCCTTATCAGTTGGCACTGCAAACTAACTCTCAAGTTCACCACATATCCCAACAGGTCCTTAATTGGAAGAAGAAGAGAAATGGAATAGCAAGTAATAATAATTGAGTACCATGTGCCAAGTACCATTCTAAGTTCTTTATATCTAGTAACTCAATTCTGTGAGAATGAAGAGGTATATACCAGGCCATATCTCTTTCTCTTTGTTCTTCCACTTTCCATGTTTTGATTTTATCTTTCCATTTGATAATTTACTATCTCTTTTTAAGAAAGAAAGAAATGTTGGGCTCAGATCTCTACAGACTGTCAATGTATCTGCCAGTCTTATTTTAGCAAATGTCTACTATGGTGAAAGACATGGTTGCCCTTAGTTATTGGAGGTGAAAGGATTTTTACCCATGGTGTACTTTTTAAACTGCTTCTCTGTGATCATAAAGGAATCTAGAACATCAAAATTGAAGAATGTCAAAGTTGGATAAAGCCTTCAATCAAAGTTTAGTCCTGCTCCTTAGATGACTAGCAAGTAGTCATACAGGATAATTCTTAATCTAAATGACATTTGTTATTCTTAATGCTTCTTCTATTAGTTGGCTTACTGATCTTGGTAATTATGTCTAAGTACAAACATTTGGCTGACATAAACCCCAGATTCAAACTTACTGTATTTTAAAACATAGGCATCTCTTCTCATCTCTAGCATCTTACTAATCTTCCAGAACAATTCAAAATGAGAAGGAATAACATTAGCCAATTTTTTAGAACTCTAGTTGTGAATCAAAGTCTATAGATTTGAACTTACTGCATTCATTCAACAAACATTTATTGAGGACCTATTCTGTATTGGTGTTAGGCCAGTAAGAAACAAAAATAACACCAGGTTCTTGCTCTAGAAATGTATATATCACAGTGATCTTTAACCAACTCTTTGCTTGTTTCAGTTTAGCTTGCCTGCTCTCTAAGTTTTTAAGTGTTTGATGTAGCTGTCAATTGAGTAGAGAAGAACATAGTAATCATGCCCTCACTATATTTAAAAAGGATTCTAAATATTAATTTTAAAAATACCAATTTACACTTTAAAGCAATTACAGAATATATAATTTAACCAACTGCATTCTTTGTTTTGAAAGAATCAAGATTTCTGATTAGCATAATGCTTACATAATCCCTTACCTTTTCAGGAGATTCCAAAGAGACTTAAGACTCAGTCAATAAAACTTGAGTACTAAGGTACCTTGCTGGAAATAGGTGGGTCATGAGTAGGGCTTGACATAATTTTATCTATCATAGAAATATTTGCAATATAATTATTAACTTGAAAAGACCTACAGTCTGTTATTTGCAGTGAACTGTAAGACTGATGGTTAGGAGCACTTTGATATATGGCAAAACTAGTGTAATTTACAAATTCATTTTCTTTACTAAAATTTATTTTACTTAAGATTTTAAAAATCTTTATCTATAAATACTCAAGGCTCCTAAATAAATAAAAATTTACTTCAAAAGTTTGTCGCACCTGATTCATGGCTCTAAGAAATTCTTTATTTAGAATATCATGAGTTCCCGCCAGTAGCATGAAGCTATATAGTATGTAATGATGGAATGATGACTACTAAACAAATGTTCATTAGAACTTCATTCACAAAATTGATGTTTTTGAAATGAATCGATTTTGGGGGGCAAATTTAATATTGGTCTGGACCTGAACAAGCACACATACAACTGGTCTATTTAGAATCGCTATATGGTAATTTAAGAACACTTTCAAAAACTAAATCTTCAATTTAAAAAAAAATAAGTTAATACATGTTTAAAATTCTATGCTAAGAAAATAGAAATCCTATGAAGAATAGTTTAACTCTACTAATGAATATAAAATCAAAGTTAGTAAAATGATATTGAACTTAAGTGTATTAATACAATATTTAGTATAATATTTTGTTAGCGTTTGAGACATACACACATACATACACACATACATACACACATTCCCCTCTTCAATTTAAGTCTTTCCTTTAAAATTATTCTCTCACGGTACAAAATAGCATTCTTACTATGTTAAGAAAGAACTTAATTATTTTTTCAAGAGATATTAAATGAAGACATGACCAATCATCATGACCACAATGTAAACAGCAAGGATTAAAATTCAAGATGATAGAGGACACTGGACAAGGATCAGTGTTTGGTTTGTTGTTTCGCAAGGAGGGAATCAATATGGTAAGTTCTATTTTGGTTATATTTGATTTGAGATGTCTCTGAGACATCCAGGCAAGGATATTACTGATTCAATTACTACTTCATTCACTTTCTTTTTATGAATATGAAAGTTGTACAAAGAATAATTTAACAATGGATATATTTCTGGGCATAATGATCACTTCTAACTTTGAATGCAGAAAGAATATAACTCATATTAAACTTCAATGTAGTCAACATTACTCATATGGATTTCCAAGCCTTATTTGGTTTTTATCTCCTAATAAATATTCTAATATTGTATCTTAAAACTGAAGAATATTAGTACATTTTCTCAAGGCATACACATTTGTATATAGAGACATAGTCTGGAAATTTTAAATAAATATATTTACCACTATGAACTAGAGTACTAGATAAGAGATGCTAGCTAACAATATTAATGCCTTTTAAATAATATAAAGGAGAAACAAAACACTAACATGAAGATAAAACTGATAATATTTTTGATTGGCAATTTATTACTTTTTTGTATTAGAGTTAATTAATATTCTTAAAAGGTCTTTAAAAACCTGAACAACCTCTCAAGCTTTGAATTCATGACACTGACCTCAGACTTTCTCAGAATGATTTTTAATGCACTGTGTTATTAGTAAAATCTGTTCAAACACATGCCCCATCTGCCAACACCCCATCTGCAAGAGAGCTTCTTATTTTTGTAGACAGTACAACTTCTGCCTGCTTCCTTCTCTTCTCTACATACCAGCTGTATGGTAATGAGTATGAGCAGCTGAAAAATACTGCATGATAACAAAGCTAATATGAAAACAACAGAACAACACCTCCTGTCAATGAAGCAGTTGCCACATGAACACAGCAGATAAACTATTAAACAGAGGTGTATGTGGGGGTGGGGGTGGGATGGTGATTACATATGTGTGTATGTGTGAGCACTCATGTATGCATAAGTGTGTGTGTTTATGTTTTAAACATGGTATCTCCATATAATTAAAAAATAAAAAGAACCAAGAGCAGCAAAGGGTACCACAGAAAGGTCTAAATTTCTAAGTACTTTTGTTAAAATGTGTGAATTAATCCTTTAAATGTTATAAGTCCCAATTCTTATCTAGAAATGATATACTAGATGTCATTTTGATGAGCTAGTTTTCAAAGGTGTTAACAGGTATGTTCAAGTTCTTAATTACCAAATTTTGGGAGAGAAATGGTATCACAATGCAGAATCGTAATGGAAACTATTTACTAGCCACTTTATAGCAACTAACATAATATGAAAATTGATAAATTGATTTTCACTTTTAATTCTTGTACAATTTTAAAAATTATAATTTAACAGTATTTGAAGCCAACATATTTATTCTGAAGATTTGAGAATCACCAAGATGGTACATGTCATTTTCTTCATTTAGGAAGACATAATGGGGTTAATTTTTACATATATGATAGTGACAATGAATGAATCCACATAATATAAGGAAGAACCAAATCACATTAATTTTTTTATGTGCTATATCTTTCTATTTAAAGAAAATTAACAGTTATTCAGGAAACTGTTAAGAAAACTGACGATTCAAAACTGGTGCTGTGCATTTTCTTTCAAAACTGAAGAAATTGAAAGAAAAAATTCAAAGAGCTACCCCTTAAGTAAAAGAAATAACTACTCTTATAACAAGAGAATTATTATTATTTTTAACCAATACATCTAAAAAAAAGTCTTATGTGGGCTTCATAACAATTATTGAGTTCTTATTACATAACCATCCTTTCTATACATCATTTTTACTCTAATGACAACCTCTGGAGTAGATAGTACTATTACCTCCATTTTACAGATGAAGCCTAGTTAAGTCCTAGAGCTAAGAACTTTAACCTGAGTCTAACTGACTCTATCTTCCATGCTCTTAAGCACTCTGCTAGTCTGATATAAACACCCCAAAGACAAGGATTTGAGTCTGTTTTGTTCATTTTTGTTCTCCAAATGCCTGAAGCAGTCTTTGGCTCATAGGAGGTGTTGAATAGAACAAATGAATAGATGGATGACATAGATGGAAGAGATGGGAGGGGTAACTACTCAGGTATTTTCAAAGTAAATAAGAAAAAAAAGGATTACAGTAAATTTTGTAATAGTCTGTAATAACCTTAATCATTCTGATACTAAAAAAGAAACATTTATTCATTAAAGAATCTTAAAATAAGAATATTTAGTAGTCTAAATTTTGTTCACCTGTCATGTTAAAAATTCAGACTATTAAAAAATTTCTTATAATTGAACAATTCATTTTGAATGGTTGGTACAGAATGGATAAGATCAAAATTATGCTGTACATTTTCATCAATCCATTTTTTTTCTCAATTTTATTGTCTGGCCTTAAAAATGCATTTTTCCTTTAAACTAACCAAACATATTCTTTAACTTAAAATATAAATCAAGGCCATGAACTTCCATAATGAAAGTTATCAACCCTCCTTTTAAAAAGTAAAACATAGTTGCATTTTCTTAGAGAAGAGCAAATGTTTAGCACTAAAACTTACAGAATAAAAAATAAATTCAGACAAGATTTACAAAAGCAGTATTATACTGCCCCTACATGTTCATACTAGTAGTAACAATGACATTTTAAAATGTAAAATGATAATGCAAAGATTTCTGTGGATTATTGAATATCTAAGCTTAAATTATTCTCAAATTAATAAAATCAACCACACCTAAAAATGTAACTTAATATAGGTATAACCTGCAAGTTTCCATTTTCATGTTCAAAAATAACGAAGGATCTACCATACATTGTCCCCTCAAAATATAGATTTTCCTACTATTACATAAGGATATCATAAAATAACTAAAAACAAATGGCTAACTAGCCATGTGTTTGGGGATCAATATTTAACCTTTTCTGCCTTTTGTTTCTTTACGCCTAGATTTATTTGAGAAAGGAAGTACAACTCAAAAATCTTGATTTGGCTGTGAATAAATTTCTAAAGAAAGCACACATGGAAATCCTCCATCAAATTATACTTCGAGTAACTATTTGCAGCAATTATTTCACATGTATAATGGACCAGTGCAATGCTTTTAGACATTTAGAGCTGCTAATACCAAATGACCACTTTAAACTATTCCTTCCCCCAGCAACCCTCTACATATATGTAAATAATGCTAATGTAATATTGATGGGAGTACTTCAGAAAAGATGGCTCTCCTGATGATAAAAGTCTGCTATTCTGTGGTTTAGCACCTCTGAAGTATTTAGTGTAGGAAAATAGAAATATAACAAGCTTTGGGAAAGTTACTGCTAATGAATGTTTTTCCCTCTATACCTAAGTAAATTTCAATAAAGCTTATGAATATATACATAAACACTTAAACACAAAGATACTACCGAAGTCACAAAAGAAATTTTATTAATCTAATATCAGATTTACTTTCTTTAAAAACCAACTTTATTTTATACCTTTCATATTTTAGAAATAAGACACTATTTGCAAATAAAGAGATGGGCTGCATCATTAGGTACATGTGAAAGGAAATAACTGAATAGTAATTCAACTCTTTGAATGTCCTTCGGATTTACCACAAATGATAGTCCTTTTTGTTATTACTTCTGTAGTAAAATTTACATCACATGAACAAAATATCTTAGATTATCTCTACCATTATTTTTTATTACTTATTTCTACCATAAATATATCTACCATTATTTAACTTGTTTATATGTGAGGCACATTAATTTGTGCAACTTTCCACAGCACATCAGGGACAGGGCCAAGATTTCTGATGGAAGAACAATTCAAAAAGAAATAACTAAGGTGTGCCTGATAAGATATTAAAGAATCTAAGTGAAATTTTTCTTGCAAGACTATGAAAAATGCAATCCTATTTATTCTTTCATAGCCTCAAAATAATATTCTGTATTGGTTACTACCTTACAGTATTTGAAAAGCAGCAGATTATACATATCAATAAGGTTACCAACATAATCCTATCAATCAGGTAAATAGTATGTGTGCATATGTACATGTATTTAGGTATCCATATATACATATGCGGAAAATATAACACACACTATCACCAATTAGTTTAGAAATGAAAAGTATATAATTTAATAAAGGAGCCTGGCAGCACTTTCTATACCGGAGCAGGCTGAACATGCTGCCTCATGCCTACGCAGACCTTTCAAGGTCACAGAAATGTTGAAAGGCAAGAAGTTTGCTGTTTTGTTCACTGATGTACCTCAAGTGCATAGAACTGTGCCTGGCAATTGTGCAGTGAATGAATGAATTAATCCATGTTGCTCTGCTTTTTTTTTTTTTTTTTACCTTGCTTTGCTTTTGATATGTAGTAATGGAATGGGACAATCAGAAAAGCCTCCCAGAGAAAGACATATGTGGCCTCCTTACGGGAAGGAGCTCTGCCTTAATCATCTCTGTAATACTAGCAACACACACAAGGAATATGCATAATACATATTAGCAGAGTTAAATTTAATTTAGTGGTGCTAATTCTCTGTGGAAATACTGGAAGAAGGAAAGTGGCCATGTTACTCTTCCCTCATTTAAAGTATAATTCTGCCAGCATGAACTGGATGTTATCACTAACAAAAAAAAATTATATATAAATTCCAAATAATCATTATATTATATGGAATAGCCTAAAACTTTGTTAATAAAACTTAGGTATTCATCTATAATGTGTGTTATAAAGCTTTTAAATATGCCTGTCCTCAGAGACTTAAGATAAAACTTAGACTACTTTGACATTTCCAAGTGTATTCCATTTTTTTATACGTGGGTGACAGCTCTTAAATTCTGTGTAGTAAAGTCCACAATTTGAGAGTTGAGTTCTGGAATCCCAGTTTTTTGTTTTTGTTTTTTATTTTAGAAAGGTAATATGGTGTGCATACAGTGTATTACAGAACACTAACAACACATTAAACATTAATATTTCTACAGCAAAATATATGACTATTCAGATAAATAAAGACAACTGTGTTAAGTAAATTTCAATTAGGTTTTGACACCTTTATTTGAAAAGTTTTAGTTTTCAGAGTCTGGATTTCTGGTTTGCAGATAAAGGACTGCAGATTTATTTCATACTTGCTTAACCTGCCAGGAACTTAATTCCAGGTTTATTTTTAGCATAATTTTCATCTCTCTTCCATATGAAAAGTCTTACTATTAAGTTAGTTTCTGTAAAATATAAACCAGCAAATTTAAGTAGCCTTTCCCTGTAATGTGTAATTACTAAGCCTTTTGTACAACAAATGTGAAAACAATTCATGGGAGTTATTTCCATTATTTCCATGAGGTAGTTGTAGAATCATAAATCATGTGATAATGTGCTTTGAATTCATATATAACAACTAAGGCACAACTCAATACTATAAAAGATCCTGATGACAAAACATTCAGAAATCAATGTTATCAGTACATAGATATTAAGGTCATCAAATTGTGGGGATAAGTGAGAATTACATATTATGAAACTCAGGATTATAGAGCAAAAATTAATCCTTAAAACATATGAAAACTAAGGATTTATTCACTTAAAAAACACTTAGTCAATATATCACAGTGGTTGCGATGCTGGAGCCAGACTGCCTTAAAGTTAGAATTCCAGCTCCACCACTCACTAGCTATGGGTCAAATTTAACTTTTTTATGCCTCAGATTCCTCATCTCTAAAATAGGAATAGTATAATACAAAAAACCTACCTCAGACGTTATTTTTAAGGACTAACTGAGCTCATATATGGAAAGTACTTTGAATACTGCTTCCCCTCTATCCCAAGTTAGACCCAACTCTATTATACTATTTTACTGTCATCAAAACATTAGTATTAACAGTAGTATTTACTTTTCCATCTCCCCAAACTAGAATCTAAGTTCCACGATGGCATGGCTTTGTCTATCTAATTCACTATTATATCCAAAAGTTGTAGGAAAACTCACAACTCTGTTCCAGGTGTTCAATAAATATTCTTGGCTGACAATATTAATAAAGTTTTGATGGAAGATATAAGGGAATCATTTGCAGCAGTATAAGTAAGGTGGAAAAAAAAAAAAAAAAACCAACAAGATATGACTTGTATTAGGCAACTGTTTCTCAAACTTTACACCCAAAGCATAAGCAGGGAAAGAAAAAATTGATAAATGAGACCTCCTCAAAATTAAAAAAACTTTTGTATATCAAAAAACATTGTTACTACCTCCTGAAAGGCTCCTTGCTGCTCAATTGTGACTTCTCCCTAAGCCAAACTCAGCATATAAATGCATTACCTTCCCCACTCTACCCTCCCATGCGGGACATAACTCCCAGGGATGAGCCTCCCTGGCACCGAGGGATTACTACCAAGTACCAACTAGCAATGCACTGGCAAAAGAGCTTGGCCAATAGGGGTAAAGGGTAAAGGCAAATGAGTTTATATGGCTAAGAGACTTCAAAGTGAGTCGGGAGGTCATTCCAGAGGTTACGATTATACACATCTCAACAGGATCTCACTGACAGCCAAAATAAATACTGTCTCAAACAGCAGGGGCTCCTGAGGGCTCTGGAGACATCTGGACACTATAGGCAGGGAAGACAGCTCAGGAGTTTGGCACCCTGCCAGTGGGTCCTACTTTGGAATTTATGATCCCCAGTGTGACAGAGTTGGACTCAGTTGTGGTTTCCCTACACATGGCTCTGCTGCCCCTTCTATCTGAACCTATAGTTAGCACTAGAGTTGATAGGTGTATGTCCAAGAAACTTAAATCTTTGGGCTGTCCATGTACCAGTTGGGCCCTGAATCTCAACAGAGTTGCAACACCTACTCTCTGGTTCATCAGACTCATCCAGGACAACTAACAAGGAGATGATAATGGACAACCACCATCTCAAGGAACAGAGAGAGTCTGCAACTGCAAGCAAAATAGTCCCATCCATCTGCAGAACTAAGCCCCCTCTTAATTAGAGGCGGGGTGGGCATCACCATCCCAGAATCCTCAGGATTGGGGAATGAATGATGGACTAGAGTAGACTTACTGTTATTCTACTATAGACTCATTGTGATTCCAGCAATGGAAAAACTTTTATCATTGATGTAGAGGCAGTGGCCACTGGAGGTTCTGAGGGGAGGAAGAGGGAAAAATAGGTGCAACATGGAGGCATTTTCGGGACTTGGGAATTGTCCTGAATGACACTTCAATAACAGATACAGGCCATTATATATCTTGTCATAACTTCCGAAAATGTGTAAGAGAGAGTGTAAACTACAATGTAAACTATAATCCACGCTTAATGGCAATGCTCCAAAATGTGTTCATTAATTGTAACAAATGTACTACACTAATGAAGGATGTTGTTAATGTGGGAAAATGTGGGAAGGGTAGGGAGTGGGGCATATGGGAATCCCCTATGTTTTTTATGTAACATATATGTAACCTAAATATCTTTTAAAATAAAAATTAAAAAGTATATTTTAAAAAAAGACCTTGCCACAAAAATGAATAGACAACCTACTCAATGGAAGAAAATATTTGGAAATCACATATCTGATAAGGGTCAAATATCAAGAATACACAAAGAAATCCTACAACTCAATAAAAATAAAAAGACAAAGAATTCAATTAAAAAGACTTGAATAGACATTTCTCCAAAGAGGATATACAAATGGCTAAAAAGCACATGAAAAGACGCTCAACATAACTTGGCTATTAGGGAAATATAAATCAAAACTACAACTTATCATTTCACACTAACCAGAATGGTTACTATTAAAAACAGAGAAAACGACAAGTGTTGGAGAGGATGTGGAAAAATAGGAATACTATGCTGTGGCTGCTATTGAAGACATCTTGGAAATTCCTCAGGAAGTTAAGTATAGAATTACCATATGACCTGGCAATCCTACAACTAGGTATATACCCAGAAGAACTGAAAGCAGGGACTTGAACAGTTATTTGCATAACCATGTTCATAGCAACATTATTCGCAATTGCCAAAAGATGGAAGTAACCCAAGTGTCCATTAACCGATGAATGGATAAACAAAATGTGATATATACATACAATGGAATATTATTCTGTCATAAAAAGGAATGAAGTCCGGATACATGTGACAATATGGATGCACCTTGAGGGCATGATGCTGAGTGAAATAAGCCAGATACAAAAGGACAAATATTCTATGATCTCACTGATATGAAACAATGAGAAAAAGCAAACTCATAGAGTTAGAATCTAGAATATAGGTGACCAGGGGATAGACTGGGGTTACAGAATGGGGAGTTGATGCATAATTTGTACAGAATTTCTATTTACAATGATTATAAAGGTTTAGAAATGGATGGTAGTAATACTAGCATATTACTGTGAGTGTACTTAACAGCACTGAATAGGTAAATGTGATTAAAGGGGGAAACTTTTTACGTTACTAGGATAAAAATTAAAAGATAAAACATAGGACTGTATAACACAGTGAACCTTATTGTAAATGACAGTTTATAGTAGAAGTATAAGAATGTTCTTTCATGAATTATAACAAATGTATGACACTAACACAAAGTGCTAATAATAGGGAGGTATATGGAAAAATACACCTAATATAAATTAAGGACAATAGTATTAGTATTTTAATAATTTTTACATCAATTGTATCAAAGTTCATTAGTTTTAAAAACTTAGTACAATTACAAAAAAGTGCTATCATCAATTGTAATAAATGTTCCACACCAATGTAAGGTATTGGTGGTGGGTGGTGTATGGGAATCCTGTATTTTATGTATAATTAGTTTGTAAACTCACAACTTCTCTAATAAAGCAACAAGAACAACAAGATGTGTGCCCAAGTAACATTAGAAGTTTCCTCTATCACTCCTCTGATTATCTGCTTGGTAAACATCCTTCACGTTTTATTTAAAGTTATTGTGAAGCCTTTCCTAAACCATCTGTATTGAGACTTGGGTGCTCCACTCATGCTTCCCATGTACTTTATATATAAATCCATTTAAGCAATTATCTTTTTGTATAATTGCTTAAATTATAATGCTTTGTGGTTTTACCCTTAGATTGTAAGATCCTTAAAAGATTGTGATTTTTCATTTTTGTATACCCAGGGGTAGAGATCAAGAAATGTCAATTAATGAATTAAACACTGAACTACATAAAACGATGAATCCCTAGTATATAAAAACAGTGACAATTTATTTAATTTAATCCAATTCCCATTTCTGAACACTTTGGTTGTTTCTAATTAATTTTTAGTCAATTATTCTTGTTCTGTGATGTTTATTTTTGTGGAATTTACAACAAATATTTATCATATACTGTGTGCCATGAACTGTTCTAAAGATTTGGAATACACGGGTATAAAATTGGTAATGCTTATAGTATCCTTGATTTTAAAATGTCCCTTAAAGCTTAGAAGCTATAAGATTCAAGAAAACATTACTTTTGTTAAAATTGCACTAATAATAATATAATTTATGGTTTGGATAAAAGTATCATACCCATTTACTTTCTCATCCTTTCACACAATTTATATTACTTACTCATTTTTATTTAGGATGCATAAAGCATTCTTAAAACACTGCTAAAATCTACAACAGAATAGTCTCACACATGATTTTTAAGTCTTTTATTGATAAAATATGTAATGACAATAAAAAGGCAACAGATGATCTGGAATTGCTTATTTTCCACGTTCCGGTGGAATATATGCACAGGAAAGAGAAGCTCAGGAAGCTGGTTTTTAAAGTTTCCTCCCTTAAAGCAAACTCGGGTACCCTTTTAAAATCCTTCTCTGAACTTGATCATAATGCCACCCTATCCCTCCTTCTCTTTATTTTATCATTATCTGATAAATATGATAAGTTTTTGGACTACTGTGGACTCTCAAAAGTACCAACCATAATTACACCATAAATTTTTTCTCCTTCGTTTTCAAAACTGTAAGTAGTAAATACCTTTAAAAGTACGTGTCAAACTTTTCTGAGTTTAGTTAAATTTAGAAAATGAAATATTCAAAATCACACCTGCAGTCATTTAAAAACATTTAGTAAACAAAACATGTCGTATTCTTACAGTAAAAAAAAAAAAAACTCCTTAAAGAATTTCCAAGTTTAACAGATACTTCAATTAATCAGTGAAACAAATATTTATACTAATCTCCTCCTGCATATTACAGGGAGCAAAAAATATTAAGGATAACTGAGGAGACAAGATATCTCTATAAAGATAAACAAAGTTGTCAAATAACACCACAGAACAGTACCTGTATGCCTAAAGGCCGAAAGTAATGGCAATAATTGGAATCTGTTTCACGAATTGTTAAGGACAGCGGTGGATACAGTGCCAAGAGGAAGGTTTCCCTGAGGTGAGCTAGACTGAGGACAAGATCTGGATAGGCAGCGGCTCAAAAGCAACTGGTAGATACTGAATACACTACTATGGGAGAGGGAGGAATATGCTGGCTTTAAAAAGGTTTAATGTACAGGTCTACATTAGAAAAATGGCAGTTTGGTTCCAGACCACTGCAATAAAGTGAATCACACAAATTTTGTGGTTTCCCAGGGCATATAAAATTTATGTGTACACTATACTTTAAGTCTCTTAAGTTTGCAATAGCATTACCTTAAAAAAACAATGTAAATACCTTAAGTAAAAATACTTGATTGCTAAAAATGTTAACCATCACCTGAACCTTCAGGAAGTTGTAATCTTTTTGCTGGTGGAGGGTCTTGCCTTAATGTTGGTGACTGCTGACTGATCATAGTGGTGGTTGTTGAGAAGGGGTGGCTGTGTCAATTACTTAAAATAGGACAACAATGAAGACTTTTTACACTGATTGACTCTTCCTTTCATGAAAGATTTCTCTGTAGCATGTGATGATGTTTGATAACATTTTATCCACTGAACTTCTTTCAAAATTGGGGTCAACCCTCTAAACCCTTCTGCTGCTTTATCAACTAAGTTAACATAATATTCTAAATCCCCTGTTGCCATTTCAATTGTGTCCACAACATCTTTACCAGGAATAGATTCCATCTTAAGAAACCACTTTCTCTGCTCACCCATAGAAGCAACTCATCCATTGAAGTGTAATCATGAGGAGAAGGTATAGCTCAGTGGTTGAGTGCCTGCTTTGCATGAATGAGGTCCTGAGTTCAATGCCCAGTACCTTCTAAAAAATAAAGTTTAATCATAAGATTGCAGCAATTCAGTCACATCTTCAGGTTCCACTTCTCATTCTAGTTCTCTTGCTATTTCCATTACATCTGCAGTTACGTCCTCCACTGATAAATCTTGATCCTATCAAAGTCATTATTTAGGGTTAGAATCATCTTCTTCCAAACTCCTTTTAATGTTGACATTTCAACCTTCTCCCATGAATTATGCATGTTCTTAAAGGCACCTAAAATGGTGAATCCTTTCCAGAAGTTTTGCAATTTACTTTGCTCATATCCATTGGAGGAATCACTATCTATAGCAGCTATAGCCTTACAAAATGTATTTCTTAAATAAGAAGATTTAAAAGTTGAAATAATTCCTTAATCCATGAGCTGCAAAATGGATGTTGTGTTAGCAGGCCTGAAAACAATATTAATCTCATATAACTCCATCAGAGCTCTTGAGTGACCAGGCACATTGTCAATAAGCAGTAATATTTTGAAAGGAATCTTTTTTTTCCTAGAGGAGTAGATCTCAACAGTGGGCTTAAAATATTCAGTAAACCATATTGTAAACAGATGTGCTATCATTCAAGCTTTGTTGTTCCATTTATAGAGCACAGGTAGAGTAGATTTAGAATAATTCTTAATGGCTCAAGGATTTTCAGAATGGTCAATCAGTTTTGGCTTCAACTTGAAGTCATCAGCTGGAGCCCCTAACGAGAGCATCAACCTGTCCTTTAAAGCTCTGTAGCTTTAACTTCTCCCTTCTAGCTTTAAAAATTGTGTATGGCATCTTCTTTCAATAGAAAGTGGTTTCATCTACACTGAAAATCTACGATTTAGTGTAGTCACCTTCGTCAATTATCCTAGCTATATTTTCTGGAAATACTGCTGCAGCTTCTACATGAGCACTTGCTTCTTCACCTAGCACTTTTGTTATGGAGACAGCTTCTTTCCTTAAAAGTCATCAACCAACCTCTGCTAGAGTCACACGTTCCTTCTGCAGTCTCCTTACCTCTCTCAGCCTTCTTAGAATTGAAGATGGTTAAGACCTGCTTCTGGATTAGGCTTTGGCTTAAGGAATGTTGTGTCTGGTTTGATCTTCCATTCAGACCACTAAAACTTTCTCCATATCAGCAATAAGGATGTTTTGCTTTCTTATCATTCATGAGTTCTCTGGAGTGGCACTTTCAATTTCCTTCAAGAACTTTTCCTTAGCATTCACAACTTGGCCAACAGTTTGACACAAGAGGCCTAGCTTTCCACCTGTCTTAGCTTTCAAAATGCCTTCCTCACTGAGCTTAATCATTTCTAGCTTTTGATTTAAAGTAAGAGACATGTAACTCTTCCTTTCACTTTAACACTTAGAGGTCACTGTAGGGTTACTGACTGGCCTAGTTTCAATATTGTTGTGTCCCAGAGAAGAGGGAGGCCTGGGGAAAGGGAGAAAGATGGAGGAACGGCAGGTCGGTGGAGCAGTCAGAACACTAAGTTATAGTGGCAGGGTTTGAGGTGCCCCAAAGCGATTAAAATAGTAACATCAAAAATCACAGATCACATAACATAAAATAATAATGAAAATATCTGAAATAATAATGAAATGTTTGAAATATTGTGGAATTAGCCAAAATGTGATAGAGTCATGCACATACTGTTGGAAAAATGGCACCCATAGACTTGCTTGGCACAGGGTTCCCACAAACTTCAATTTGTAAAAACTGCAATATCTGTCAAGTGTAATAAAGCAAAACACAATAAAATGAGGTATGCCTGTACTTCACCTAATTGGCGTTAAATGGCAAAGCTATGACAGAAATATAAGATTACGCTGTGGTGCTTACAAGACACAGGCAAGTATTTCTGGCAGCTGCTCCTGCTAGCATGAGAAGTACTCTTATGGTAGAAATTATTAATAGCAGTATACTTTGGAAGAGGCTGTCATTTATACTGTACAAATACTGAGCCAAAATTCAGAAATGTACAAGTACAATCTAAGGTGGTAGATAAAATTGAGATAACCATAAAAAGACTAACAGTAAAAACAATGTGTTAAATCATTGATGAATTATAAAACCTTGCATATGGTTCATTTGTTTGGATAAAAACACAGATGATAGTTTTGTTTTTTTTTTTTAAGTACACTGAAGGAATAGAAGAAAACTAAAATTGAAAAGAATATAGGTGACAGGCCTATGGTAAATATTATTTTCCAGTAAAATCATCTTGAGCAACAAAATTTTTTTTGATCTATTTACATATTTTCCTCATGAAGCCTTAAGTATAAAATATATTGTTGTTTTCTCAAAAAAGAAAAAATTCATTTGATAGAAAACCTAGAATAACAATGATAGAAGTATAACGATAGTTTGAACTAAGTCCATTCCACAAAACTTACCATAGTAGGAATAAATTTGTTTAGAATAAGATTTCTTTTTTCTTTTAACAACACTAAAAGTCCTTCATGCTGGTTATAATTGGTATAATGTTTCTGAAAAACAACTTAGCAATATTTATCAAGTCAGAGGATCATATCCTCTGACCCAATAATTATACTTCTGGAAACCTGTGTATGTTGTTAAAGATTTATGTATAAAAATGTTCAAAGCAATTCACTGTCTAAACAAACAAAAGTAGAAAAATTATCATACATATGGCAGATTATATGTTTTGAATACAAAAGCCATGGGGCAACAGTAACAATACATTAAAAATGGATTGAAATATTTTGCTAAAAATAATATGCTTAAAATTGTTATTGTGGTTACTTCTGGACAGTGTAATTACTGATAATTTAGTATGTTATAAAGAAGAAGGATTTTTCCTATATTTTCTATATTGAGCATGTCTTATTTTTATGAGATAAAACAGATACTAATTATTGAAGGAAAATAAAATTTTCCTATATTTCCAAACAACTAAAAGAATTTGGGCTATTATTAAATCACTAAATTTGAGAGGGTAATAACTTCCAAATTGCATTACCAGCAGGCTTATGATGGTCTACTTTTTGGATACAAACAAAATCTTCATACAAATGAAAATTTTATTGTAAACAGAGACTTTTTGTTTCTGAAACAAAGGTAATGTAACTGTTTAATAATCCTGACAGAATTTTGCTAAAAAGATTCTAATAGACTGGCCACCAGTCCAGTAAAGGAGCCTAACAGACTGAAACTATATACAGCTTGAACTGAAGATTATTCACATTTAAAAATTAATTATGTCTGAATGATAGGACTGAAATTTTAAATATAGGTCTATTATCATTACCAATAACTCAACAATGAAGAAAAACGTTTCACTAAAAATAGCATTGCTTAGAGGGTTGTGTGTGTATATTGAAAAGTCAAAATTTTTCTATAACTTTCTTCTAAGATATAAGCATGGTACTGCACTGCAGTTTGAGTTTGGCTAAGCAGTCAGACACCCTATTCTCAGTTGTTCACTGGGCAAACACTGACTGTAAGGTATCATTCCTTGGCTTACAAAAAGACAAAGGACAAATGACTAACATTATTGCATATTCTGTGAGAGAAATTTATGAGTGAAACATCTTAAGAGTAATCCTAAATTTATAAGTGGTTTGTGAAACAAAAAAGTATTTGTAGGTGAATTATTTGAAAACTTTAATGTATTTTCTCATAAAAACAACGTTAATGGTAGGCTCTCAAGTTCACCTCCCAAAACACTAATATAACAGTAGTTAAAAAGTTTAATAGTAGTTAAAAAACAGTATATAAGTCACATAGAAGAGCAGAAAGAGAATGGCTCCTAGCTATAGCATTAGAGAATCCTGGGATAAATAACAACTTTACTACTTACCAAGAAAATTGGGGAGAGTTAACTCATTTACACCTCAGTTTTCTCATTACTAAATGGAAATAATACCTAATTCATAGGTCTGTTTTAAGGAGTAAATGAGTTGAAATATGTAAGATAACTAACTACCTAGGACAGAGCCTACAACACATAGTAGTTTAAAAACTATAGCGATTACTATTAGCTAATATACTAATATATAATACATTATATAATATACTAATATTATACTAAGACTACATATTTAGAAGGAAAATAGTAAAAAGCAGTATGCTAAAGTTCTTGTGATTAAACACAAAGATAATATTTTTCTCCAAATAGCAACAAAAGAACCAGAAGAAATGATGAGGATTTAAGAGAAAAGAAATGGCTTCTGGCTCCAGGAATCCCACTCTGAAACTTCAGATAAGCTGAAACTTATGTATGCAAAAAAATTTATGCACAAGATTTAATGAAGTACAGTTATAATTGTAAAATCTTGCTTTTTACTCCTTTTGTAAATAAAGTTTTATTGAAACACAGCCACACCCATTCGTTTCCATATTGTCTCTGGCAGCTTTCATGCTACAAGGTCAGAGTTGAGTGGTTTTAACAGACACTATATGGTCTACAGAGACTAAAATAAATATTTATTGGCCCTTTACCAAAAAAGTTTGCTGTCCCTTGATTTAAACTATACTTCAATGATAATAGTAACAGTGTGTAATGTTGTGATATTAACATTTTATCAAATGACACAAATATTTTATTTTAAAATTCTATTTTCTATTTTAATTTTAGGATTATTCCATTTAAATTTAAAAATTATTTAAACTATGGTAATTAGTATAGAACTTGATAGAGAACACACTACAACAATCAGTGAGTCCAGGCATGTACTTCATTATTTTCTGAGTTCCTGGGTTTCAGAGCTTAACAGAATATTCAAAGTGCTTCCAAACAAAATGAAAATAAGAAATGAAATTTAAGCATTAAAAGTGCATTTTCTTTCAACATATTATATTCTTTGTAAAAATGCATCATTATTCCTTATCACTCAAAAGAAGAAAAAATGCTGTTAGATAAGCTATAAAACGCCCTCATGATATATACTTACTTCAAATATGTTTAAAATGTGGAAATATAATGCATTTAAAGTGTGAAAAAATAATGCAGGCTTTAAGAAATATAGTATTGCCATAATTAAGATTCTAATTTCAAAGAAAAATAAATAATTTTCCAGTTTTTTGTATGTTAAAAAACTTTTTCCTGTAATTTTTCTCTTCCCCTAAAGGACAATGCATTCTTTTAGAATGAAGAGTTATGCACTAAACTAATATTCACATTTTTTCCTGATACTAAGATATACCTGTAAGATTTTTGAAAAATATAGATCTCTGGGCCTTAACCCAGACCCCTTACATAAGACCCTCCAAAAGAGAGGAGCTGAGAATTCTGTGTTTTTAACAAATATTCCAAGAGATATTTGTGATCAGGAATGTCGGAGCAAATGTAAATAAATTATGAGGACCTTAATATTAAAAATATTTTTATTTAAAGGTAACTCGTTGATAGCTAGGATTACTTATTTATCTAATGTATACATAGTATACATAGTATTTCAGATGTGAGAACAATAAATTATACTACCATTACCAATATTATATTTAATAAGTAGAAAAAATAATTTCCTGAAGACATTTCAAGAAATGAATACTATTTCAAAGAATTTTTCACAATTTTCAAAGTATTATTTTATTTGGCAAATATTAACTAATTGAACAACTATGATGGGTAGAGGAACAATATGTTTTTCAAATTTTAATAGGTCAAGACTGCAGATAATTTTATATTGTAAGAGGTTGCTGTACTTTAAATTCAGCTCACTACTTGGAGGGAAAAATTAATGGCCTACAAAATACAGAAGGCAATCTTTGTATACTTTGTCTATTGCAATCTGCTTGAAATAAGCTAAAAGTACTTAATTTTTTAAAAAGATACTCAAGATGTTACATACAGAATATGATTAATTATGTGCCACACAAAGTATTTAACTCTGATAAAGAAAAATATATATTAAAAACCATTTATCATTAACTTTACCAAGGACAAGTTGGTAAGTTAAATAACATGTAAATCATGTAAATCAATTTAAAGCTACCTAAATTAACCAGTTGCAAAAAGGGGAAGGATATAATTAAATTATCCCTCTAATATTTCTAGTAGTTAGAGTTAATAAGTTATGCAAAAGTAAATGATTAGCAGGCAGGCAGTCTAAATCTGAATGTGTTGATTTTGTCTTTCACCATATTCCAAAAAAAATTTAGTATGAGTTTTATTTCCCAATATAGTTCTATTCTTGATTACTAATGCAAGGCTATAATTTAATATAACATAGTAACCTAGAAAAGTCAAATTGTACAGTGACCCTAGGAAGCGCTCAGGCAAAGCTTCTTTAAGTTCTGACTTTTCTCATACAATCTTCTCCTGTGCCTTTTAGGTTTTATTTTTTTTATTTATTCATTTATCCCCCCCTTGCTGCTTGTGCTCGCTGGGTCAGCTAACCACGCCGTGCGGGCGGGCTTGCTTTCACCAGGAGGCCCCGGGAACCGAACCCGGGGCCTCCCATATGGTAAACGGGAGCCCTACTGATTGAGCCACAGCAGCTTCCCTCTCCTGTGCCTTTTATACTTAATGCCTATGTTAGAAGATAAAAGGTAGAAAACATACACTGTGACATAATGAAGCTATCTGCCATAAATTATACTTAATTTTATTAGAAATATTCAACAAAGAACAAATTATCTTGTTATTATCTTAATTTTTAATATAAAAAAACTTACTTGCCTTAATTTGAAATTTTATTTGTTTTGGTATCTTTCTTTTATAGAGGTATTAAGTATTAAATTAGTTTATTAATGACTTCCCAGTTATAAACAGCCTCTGTGTAAATGCTTAAATCATAGCAGTGACCTTATTCAGCAGAAGTTATAAAACTGACAAGGTGAAAGATGACAAAATAAAAGAAACTCTTTCTGAAAAAATAGTAAAGAAGAAAAGAAATAAGAAAGAGATGGAGCTATTTATATTCTATTTTCAATGTTTAAATTGTATTGCATTTTAATCTCACTCAATGTTTTCCAAAGGGGCTACCACTTTTTTGGGGTAGAAATGGAAACTACTCAAAAGGAACTAAGATATTTAGAAACAGTATTTTTACAAAGCTTTAAGTTTGTTCTAGCAAACTGAAGATTCCCTTTACTAAGGAGAAAAAAAATAGATTTTCAGATGTTATGGATTATTCTGTTTGTTTAACAGAACATTTCCTCTTTAGTTTTAAAAAATTATAGTACAAACAGGGAACTAAATCTCTAATAGCATTAATATGTGCAAACACTCAATTAACCCCAAACAGACAGGTGTTTTTGGTTTAATGTGTTCAGGATCATAAACATATTTTAGACCTAAAAATATATTGCTCTAGTAAAAAATTTCAAAGTGGCAATGTAAACCAACTCTGAAAATCTAAAAACAAAATTGCTAATATTGACAGAGTCAAAACTTGGGTTGCAGAGGGAGCAGGAAGAATATCATTCAGAAAAACATCCAGTAGATCACAACTTGATTCTACATAAGCAAATCCAGTTCCACAACAATGTTTTTTAGTTCAGGATTGTCTATATATAAACTATATTGTAATTATCACACAATAGCATGCTATTTTTATTTTATATAACAGCAAAAAAACAAAAAAAAAGTCTCTATTACATTAAGTTTAATTTAAAAATAATATAGCTTAAAGTGCCACAGAAACTTAAAGACCTTGGAATACTCTTTAATTAGAACTAAATGCTACAGTTCCCACATATAATGATAATACCACAAGCTTTTGCTTTCCACACAATATAAAAACTATACGAATTTCGGCCTTTAAAATTTGTTAACATATTTCAAAATATACCTTTTTACATTCTTCAATTTTAAATAAGTTTACAGGAGTCTTAACTCATGAAAAATTAATGAGACGAAAAGGTAGACTGGGTAACCCTGCCCGCCAGGCTCTGAATCTTATTATAAAACTACCACATAAAATTTTTCACTAGCTTCCCAATATACTGATAGTTTTAGTTATAAATACCAACTGAAATTTGAAGTATTTCTTCACTATAACAGGCAAGAGTACTTCATTTAAATAAATATTGATATTCCCAAATGTGCAAGACTTACCCGTCTTCGACAAAAGGGAAGGCCTTGGGCAATGATGCTAATGCTAAATATCTTCATCACAGTTTGATGTGGTAGAGGTTCTTTTGTACTTTTAAGATCAACAGGAACCAAGTCATGGTTTAGAGTAGCTTTTCCTGGTTTTGACATTTTAAAATTCCTCTTATGTGCTCTCTAGATGTAATATAGGCACATTACTATAAGTTCTTAACCACCAAACTAAATATATGTGTGTATGTGTATGTGTGTATGTTTTAATTTTTAAAAAGTTTAAGAACCCAAGGTCTGCTGCTTTTGTCTTTCGACCTTCTCCTACCAAATGTCCTGACCTGTCAGAGGCTTGGTGAAGTGCAAACTATCCTAGAATAGCCAGGAATTATAAACTACTGAAGTGAAAGCAGTCTGCTCCTGTCAGTCAAACAGCTGGTGAACCTCCCATACAAAGTCAGTAATGTGAACTCAAGTAAAAGCAGAGTTATGCTGTCAAGTCCCTTCTAATACTTCTCCAACTACCAACCAAGGCAGTTCCCTAGAAAGTGAAAACTTTCTGTTTCCAAAACCAAAAACAACAACCAAAAACAACAACAACAAAAAACCCTAAACACTATTTTCTCTTAAATATGTTAAGTCTTCCTCACCTGAATATCAGACTTAAAGTTTTAGGAATGCTTTGAACTGTGTTTCAAATATAAAGACAATATTTGCTTGGGTGTTTGTGCATGCCCCAAAACACATATATACAGGTGTGTACATATAAATGCATGAACATATACATACATCTGTTCTAGCTTAGAAATATGCAAATAAGTACCATTTTCAAGTTTTCAGTAGTTAAGCATGTTCTCTTTCCTTTGCCATAATATCATTCTTTATTTCATACTAAGACATTAAATCCACTCTAACTATTAATATGTACTTCAGATTAATCTTCCTACTAGAGTTTCCAATTATTTGTCTATCTCAATAATTCTGAAAAACACACCAATTTTACTTGAAAGTTTAACAGACATGTAAATGGTTAAAGATATGAGAAAGATGCAATAAGTATTTCTTTATAAATGTAAATTGTGATGGGAAGTAGGAAGAGTAAAAATGGATAATAACTTGTCAATCTAATTTCTCTGCCATACCATAGAGATAAATAAATCTTCCTAAATCACAGAGAGGGAATGTGGTATGTAGTTCATTCCTCAAAAACTTCAATGGCTCCCAATGCCTAAGGTAAAATGAGGAAATGTAATTGGCCCAAACTAATCTTTATAAGCAATGTCTCAAATGACTTCTAAGTTAACCACTACTGCCAGTGTTAATCTTTATAAAGCATTCCCCATTCAAACCCAAGAACTAGATTCTTATGAAGATGATGAGGAAGAAACTCCGGGTGAGTGAGCATCCATTAACAATGCTCAGTGAACTTTGTACTCTCCTTCCATTCTATTTTCTTCTTCCAAGAGCCAACTTCTATGGTTCTTTACAGTGAGAAGTTAGAATGTGATATGGAAAGAATTAGAAAGGAGAATGTCAGAAATAGGTGATTTTTTTTTTTGGACACAGTTGTCTTACTAAACAAAGTGGGTTGCTGAGAAGAAAATATATAGACAAGAAATACTCCCAGTCATACCCTGATGCTACTCCCTTTAAATGGAATGGATCTTTCTTTTAAACCACAATTTAACAGGTAGTTAAAAATGAAAAATCACTGGCAAAGATGACATTTTTAGTTACACAAAAGTAAATTACTTAGAATAGAACCACAAACACCAAAAAACTCTTAACAGAAATCTAATCCTAAAGAGAGAAGAGATAGTATAAGGGTACTGGGAACCTATAAATGGATAAGAGAGAAAAAAGGTAATACTGATATCTAAGATAACTGTGACTATAATTCCATGAGACTACTAACCTCTTTTTGGTCTCATTATCTCCTCTGATGCTTACTTCATTTTCTAACAAAAGATGGCTGCTTAAAAACAAAACAAAACACTTTTTGCTTATATTACTTTCAGTCATATTATATTTTTCTCTATTAGAAAATGCCTTTTTTTGAAGCAGCTCCCATGGAATGTCCCCTTTCCTAGTTACTATCAATATCTACTTTGTTAATATTACAGTATAGTTTTATGTAGACAGAGATTCTTCATACTCAAAAGAATTGTTTCACTGATGTCACTGAAATCAACTGGTTAATTAATCTCCTCCCCTCAAATTCCTTTTTCTGAACCACATAGGTGATATAATTTAAACTGTGTGATACTTAAATAAGAAAAAGATAAAAGGTACTACATTCTACAAGTTTAACATATTCATTCTGCATAGAAAAATGAATCAAACAGATCAGCCCTAAATTTAACTTTTACTTACTCCATTGGTTAATAAAGATAGCATATTGAGAATTATAATTTTTCACTTTTATATTTAAAAGCTGTCAAAGAACTTTATCATATATATTTACATGCAGACACTTTAAATATAAGGAAGATAAGAAGGATCTCTAATCTATCTGGAATCTGATCCTATATTATTATTTAAAAACAACCTAAAAAAAAGATTTGGAATTGAAAATAAGTTGGATTGGGGAAACTAATACTAGAATCAACACTGTGTTCATTCTTCAGTTTATAAGAGGGTAAAAACTATTATGAGGTAAAACTAGAGTTTTCATTTTCAAGAAACTACTTTCAAAGATAATTGAAACAAAACAGTGCAAACTGAGGCTATTTGTACATTAAATTACATTCGTACATTAAATTGTGTTTTACAGTTAGATGCCAAGTTTCGGTAAGCACAAAGTTATTTTAGAATTTGACTCATCGTTTTTTATCAGTAAACAGCTGCCCTCAACTGGATAGAACGGAGCACTGCAACTCCAGCAAACCAAACACTTAATCGAATTATGTGCATATAACAACACATTTTTGCAACAACAATAACAACAAAAAGAGGGACATTATTAGTGATTCAGTGAATAGGAAAGTGAGTACTAAAGTCCAAATGTATGTATGATCAAATTTAGTTTCATCTTTTTGGAGGATTCAAGTAACAGTTATTTCTAAAGCAATCAACATGGAAACATTCAAAATATCAAACCTTCAAATATAGAAAATCTTAGTCAATGAGGAAAACAAAAAACAATGCACAGGAGAATACTTTAAAACGCAGTTAGTTTCATGTTTTCAAGAAAAATTAAGTTTCTGTTCAGCTTTTAAAAACATTTAACATAAATCATAATTCCCCAAACTGAGATTTTTCAAAATAGACAAGTTCTTTTTAAGATTATATCAACAATATAAAAGCAGCATAATATAGTATGTAGTAGCTTGGACTCAAGCCAAACTGCCTTAATCCAAATCCTGGATCACCCACTCAATAGCAGTATAACCTTAAATTAATCCCTCTCTGCCTCAATTTCAGTTACAGGTAGTTAGTTATACAGGTAGGTACTGTTTAACACGCCTGTGTTAAAACAGTACCTACATTGAAGGATTAAAGGATTTAATATATGTGAAGCACATTAAAAAATGCCTACATATTTTAAGTGCTCATTACTGTTAGCTGCCATTATTATTACTAATATTGTTATTATAATAAAAAATCTTATAAGAGCTTTCTAGATTACTTAACAGTCACTAGGAAAGCAATCTGAGATTCTAAACTCCACTGCAATAACACCATTTAAAACAAAATCATCTACAAGTTTTAGAAAACCTTCCAAAATTCTGTCAAAATATCCATCTAAAAATGAAACTTAAGTGTCTTGATTTTTTTTTTTTTTTAACTTAAAAAAAAGCTTCAAGATTACATAAATGTTATCATGTCTTGGCATTTTAGAATTCCAGATATCACTGGCTATGTGAAAAGACCTCAACACTGAAGAGGTTCTGTAGTAAAGAGAAGGTCTCTCAATATGTAAGGTAATTTATTTTACTCACTATCACTGATTTTCTTTCTTTATTCAGGGATACAAAGTAAGACAAATTATTTTCTGATGTGAAGTCATTCTTTTCAGTTTTGCCAACACCTTAGATACCAGAGTATTAAAGTATTTTCCTACTAATCAATTTACATACTAAGAGCAATTTAAGCATGGAGGAAAACAGCCATAAATCAAGAAATTAAGTCCTTTGATCGAAAAATGAACTATCAAGCTTGTATTAATAACTGTAAAAAAATCCAACAAATATATGATTACTTCAATTATAGAAACAAATACAATTAGATATAAGCATGAAAGAAAAATGTAAATGTATGGCATTCCTTTTCAAGTTTCAACATCCATAAAAGGCATAAATCAAATGAATAAAAATAATGTTTAATAAAAATTAAAAGACATTTATAACAATACTTTAAAAAGTTCTGAGACATTTAAACGTTCAACATGCTCACTAAAAAATACTGCAACTTCCATTTAGATTTTATTTGAGACTTTAATATTCATGTTCTTTCTTGCTTATTTTATTTAGGCACCAAGGGCAGCCCATAAGTATTTCAGAGGAGTTCGTTTGATTGATAAAAGAACTGAAATGGCATGCAAAGTATATACAAGTGCTATAAAAATTTTTCTAAATGAAAATGCTAGAATGGGTTACATAATTTTTAAAAACTGCATTAATTTATAGAGTCAAGTTCTGAATGTGCGACTTTTAGGTGTTTCCAAATTTTGCTTGAAATTTTCCTATTATTTCCAAATAACTGGCTGAAAATAAGTTACAAATTAAAAAGTCAAAATATAGAAAACCAACCAAAAGGGCAAAACCACCCCATGGTACACCAGAGATACAAAATTCAAAAACTCAACTATTTATTCATTTATTTACACCTAAATTATCCTTTGACTAAACTGTTGCCTCTGCCAATTTTCTTTCAACCAAATTACCTGGCACTGATATTCCAGTTACTCTCATTAGTATAAAGATGAAAGAATATAGGCTGGAGTTTAAGTTCTAGTTTTAGCTTTACCACTAATTAGGCAAGTTTCTTAATTGTTTCAGACTCCAGATTTATAGAATAAGAAGGCTGGGCCAGATGATTAAAAATGAAGTTCCTTGCAGTTTAATAGAATAGAGTACAAATTTAATAGTGTCAAGTACAGAGCCTTCTTGTATTATGTTGGATTGCCAATTTGGTAAGCCTTCCTGTATTATAGCTTAGTGAATAGCACAGTTATTGTTTTACAAAATGTATTGAAATCAAGGTTTCTTAACCTTTTTTGTTCCACAGACCCCTCTGCCAGTCAGGTGAAAACCATGGACCCCTTACTAAGTCCACACTATACTGTATATTATTTAAAAAATATATCACACCCATACCAACACGTCCCCACAAGAACAATGTTTTGTTGAATTTCAATTCAAGCTCATGGAACCCTGGTTAAGAACCCTGATCTAAATGAAATTCACCACTTCAATCAATTTTGTGTATACCTTTTAAAAACAGGCATCTATTGCTACATTGTGAAAAGATATTAAGTATTATATATCTATAAGAAAACATTTTTTATTGGAAAAAAGTTACAAGTATCACTGATTTTTTAAAAACCTGGCTTAGTAAGATGAAATTCAAGAAAAACACTGCAGGAGTTCTCTGATTCCACAATATACTATAATAATTTGTAATATTTTTGTTTTCCTCTCCCTTTACCAAGTGGTCCAAACAGAATACATTTGTTAAATTCCTTTTGTGAATGAGTAAATTTTGGATTTTCTTCCCATATTTGTGTCTAAGAACTTTAGTTCATTTTAAAATGATGCTGTCTCCATTCTTTCATTAAGCATTTAAAGAAATATTTAAGATAAAACAAAACCTATCTCAACTATGGGATAGAATTTACAAATATTTCAGAAATGCCCAGTATGAAGTTCTCAATGATTGTAAAATAACTTGTCTCATACTTAAGTTTAACTCTTATAGTCTGTGCTGGGTTACCCCAGCTGTTAAATTGGTCTTACACAGCTGCTCACCAAGAATTTAGTTGATGATTATTTATACATAGTTATACCTTTAAGTCAAATATGACAAAAATGACATAGTAATTACAGGTATTTCAGTCATGTAAAAACTTCATGTGATAAAGGAGTGATTTAAAGCAAATTAATTTTCTACAAACCTCAAAATGAAATTTAAGTGTAAGATAAAAAAAACTGCTTTAATGCCAGTTTTTAAGGACCATCATTTAAAATCCTTTTATGACAAGTTTAAACATAAACAATTCATAAACTTTTCAGTTAAAATAAATTACATATTACTTACCAATAAGTTATTCCTTCTGTAAAAATTCTGAAGAATGTTGACAGCCAGGAAGACATAAATAATGATATAATACTAATAATTATTTTAAAGTATAATTAATGCAAGTGACTTTTTTTTATACAGCCTAAAAGAATTAAACTAAAACTAAACGAAGCTATAATGCAGGAAGTGCAAACTGACAGTTTAACGCATTATAAGGATTAATCCTATGAAAAATAAAAAGTTGAGCCTATGGAAGTATAAAATATCAGAGAGTGTTGAAAATAAGAGATAAGGGGGGGGGAGATAATTATGCTTTCTACACTGTTGAGTTTCTGATAGAATTATAAATTATTTTATAAATCGAAATCAGTTATTTTGAGTGAGATGAACATACACCACAACTTCATTTGTATAATGCTCAGTAACATCCTATACAATAGGATGTATATTCACTGAAAATACTTGTGCATCAAACTTAAGTTTAGGATTACTTGCTTTAAATATCGAAAATACTTATATTAATTATAGAATTAAGTTGTAGGAAACACTTACTGAGGGTCTCATTCTTGGAGGGCTTTTCCACCATTGTCAAAATTACATATTTAACAAAATAATTTGCCTGAAAACATCAACATTAATTTTATAGCTGAAGTTTCATTTAAATAACACTCTGAGTTTTCATTCTTTCTAATAAGTAAAACACTAACTGGCTATAGAGAAAGATTGAAAATAAAGAAATAAACAAAGCGCAAGCCTTATAATTCTTGAGTATACCTGAAACAGAAAGATCTTGGCATGGAAGGAGGAAGAGGTCTAGGGATGCTAGAGATGATGGGAGATCAAGAGGAGATTCAAAAAATTAAAAAAAAAAAAAAAGGGGAGATATAAAGGTTGCTTGCAGATATAGTGCTTAGAAAACACAAATTCATAATTTCAGTTTGGGACAATGGTGTGGGAGGAGGATTAAACACTGACAGAGCCCCTGGTAGATAATGCATTATTTCAATTAATCAGCACAAGATTGTGATATATTATCCCAGTTTTTATAAAAAAGGAAATTGAGACTTAGAAAGGTTTAAAAATTTGCCCAAGGTAACATAGCTGCCAGGCAATGAAGCTGAGATTTTAACCCTAGTATGTCTAGCTCCTAATCTCATGCTTTAGAATCAAACACATATTCTATTCTATAGAATGTTTCTTCCTAACCTGGTTGTGTTACTTCTTAACCTATTGTTTGGAGACTTGCTTTTTGTTAATCATGCTTCAGACATGTAAGTTTGCCAGATAACTGAGTTCTAGATAGCTGAAATATAAAGTATTAAATAAGACATTCATAGTATATGTGGAACCTGTTTTAATGCATCTGCTTTTTATGAAGTTAATGAAAAAACAGGAATAAGAACAAACATCTCATGACCTCCTATAGCAAATGGTTGTAACAATATCTCCCATTTCACAAGCTCTTCTTACAATGTGACTGACACTCTTCTCATTGAGAGCTGGGGTCCATATCCTGTCCCCTTCCCTTAAAAACTGGCCAGGTATTTGTGACTTATTTCGACCACCAACAGAGGATGGTGAAAGTGACATTGTGACTTCCAAAACTAAGTCATAAAAAGTGATTCAGCTTCCACCTGGCTTGCTAGAACATTCACAAGATAGAATTGAAATGCTTTTTAAGTAGTCCTAATGCCCCGAGGTCATGATGCAGTGAAAAAGCACAAACTGGTCAGGGTAGAGAGACCATAGGAAAAGTCCTAAGACTACATAAAATGATTCCTGGTCAGCCCTTGACTTTTCTAGACCCCTACTGTTTCTCTACCATCCACCATCTGACAGCAACCCTGAATCACCAGCACCCAGATGAGCATCTTCCTGAATTTCTAATTTACAGGAACAATGAGAAATAATAAATAATAAAAATATTTGTTGTTTATTATAAGGCACTAAGCTTTGGGGCTGATTCGTTAGGTGGCAATAGACAACTAAAACATATTACAAAACAAGAAGTTGCAAGAACATTGGTTTATTGCTGTAAAATGATAGCCATCACAGTGGAGTGCTAATTTCAAAATCTAACAAGGGTGCAAAGAACAAGAGGTGATCTAGATATGAGGTGGGGGGCAGGGGAGAGGAATAAGCAGGTGGGTATCTCTGAGCGAGGCAAATGTTTTGGTGACAATTTCCCCTCTTGATAATAGTGATTGGAAATGAAGAGTTTAGGAAATCTCTCGCTATTTTTCATAATAAAATTTCATAGAATATTACACAATACTTTGTCTTGAAATTCATATCAAAGTAGATGAAAAATAAAGAGAAAATCAACCCACTTTTGGATTTCCTACACTCATGCTTTTGTCTTTATTTCAAACAAACTCAAATGATTAGAGGAGCAGGGAGGTAAAAATAAAGGAGAGAAGCAGGCCAGACTGAAGACCTGGAAAATCTATTTAAAAGGTGCAAATGATTGTTGTCATATAAGCAAATAGGCCTAGGGAGACCAGAAATTATACATTTTCAAAAGAAGGTGGGGGAAAAAAAAAATCAATGTTTGTTTGTGAACTCTCCAAATATTTTAAATGTTGGCAATAAATTTAAACATGTTAAAAAATACAAGATGTCACAAGTTTGTAGTTTCTGCTCTGTTCCTTTCTAGAATTAAGAGGCATAAAACTATAATAAAAATTAAATATTAGATTACTGATATATAACATATATGGAATAATTATTTAATATTCTTTTCTGTTCCAGAATGAAATACTAATGAGAAATAAACCTCAAAACAGAAACTCTAAGTGATAAACACTACCGATGTACCTCAGTATATTTAAATTTTTCACTCAAATTCAAGGACAGATGGCAGCATATTGGTAAAGTACAATTAACTCCAGAAAATTAAATTTATAATGTTGACATATAAAACCAACATCTGTAGGCAGGGAAATTAATAACTCTTGGCACTTTCCAAATTCACCAGTGTTTTCTTCCTACTTCTCATTTGCATATGATTTCAATAATTGGAAATTTACATTTAAGACCAACCTGAAAAATAGATACTTAAAACCTTTTTATTTCTGAAAGTAACAGCATCTTCTAACAGCAATTGTTACTTCTAAAGCAAAGAAGCTATGTTTAATAATCACATCAGTCAGGACTACCTGACAGAAGGACACATGGCATATTTGAACAAAGTAGGCTATTTTCTGGGTGAAAAAAATACAAAAGAAAATTTATGGATTATTTTAAATCCTGGTGATCTCAAAAGACAATTATCATTTTTCTCTTTACATTTCATATAATTAGAGGTTAAAGTCTGAATGGAAGATGCTACCCTGCAACAACAGGAAGAATCAAGTTAATATTCTACCCTGTCAGATATAGCTATTAGCCATAGTAATATTTTACAAAATGTGTTCTCTGAAACACATTCTAAAGAAATAATTTCAATCTGATTGAAACTATTCTTCCATTCTTAATGATTGATTTCATTTGCGTATAATCACCTCTTCACTGTGAAAAATGTATTTCCTGTAGCATCAAGCAGTAATTCTAGAACTTCTCTACAAGTGCCCAAGAGAATATTCCCTTGCAATTATTCTAGTTCCAGCTATTCAGTTCAAGAATACCCAAATATCATTATATAACAGACATGGCATTTCATCTCTTCTGAACATTTTTGTAAGAATTCAAAGCTCCAAGGCTACCAAGATTTACCTTTGGGTTCTCTTCATTAACAACCAGTTAGGAAAAAATGCTTGTTGGGAATCAAGAGTGCCTCGTAGTTAGCGCTAATAAAATTTACAATATCAAATAGCTGAACCTTATGCTAAAAGCCACCGTAATTTAAGCAAAACCCAGTGGAATGGTTTCAACGTATCTAGGAGAGTAGGCATCTTTGGAACTAAAAACATGTCACATACCAGGCTATCTAGACTGGACTAGTTAAGTTAGTTTTAGCATAGTCTTAGAACATTACAATAATTACTCTTAGGAAATATATAATAGTTAACCTTTATTAAGGACTTAGTATTTCCCAGTCACTGTTCTAAGTACTTTACATACATTATTTCATTTAATACTCCCACTAACACCATACTTAGAAAGTAGTAGATACTATTACTTTCTTTTCAATAACTGTACAAGAGAAGTTAAATCGTTTGCCCAAGGTCAAAGTGCCATTAAGTGACAGAGGTAGTATTTGAAAATGTCAGAGTCTCACTCCAGAGACCACACTCTTTAACTACCACTATTCATGAGGATTAATACATTTGTTATTGATATGCAATTGAGGGGACAGTCTAGTGAGACTCGTAAAGTCTCAAGTGAAAAATTCCTTTTATATAATAATAGGAAACGGATTGCATCCCTTGAACAACTAGCATGTATTCTCTCCCTCTGAGTGAACTCAATACATTCTACTCTTAATTTTATCACAAGGAAGCAGAAAGCCCACATTATAGGCCAGTATTTTGCAAATTTCAATCTCCTTTAGAATCACATGGGGGCTTGTTTAAAATGAAGGTCGAGGAAGCGGCTGTGGCTCAATCAGTAGGGCTCCCGTTTACCATATGGGAGGCCCCGGGTTCGGTTCCCTGGTGAAGGCAAGCCTGCCCGCACGGCGTGGTTAGCTGACCCAGCGAGCACAAGCAGCAAGGGGGGGATAAATGAATAAATAAATAAAAATCTTAAAAAAAAAAAAAAATGAAGGTCGAAGAGGGGCAAGAAGATGGCTGAGTAAGGAGCTCCGAGAGTCAGTTTGTCCTACAGGGCAGTTAGTAATCGAGAGCCATCTAAAGCACCTGTTTGTGGGACCCAGGAAATAAGAAGAGCATCCTGCAACATCCTTACAAGAATGGAAGGAGGAGACTGCCCATCTGCAGTGAAGTTCTGTGAGAAGAGCATTGAACACAGCGGTGGCCCATGTGCACTCTCCACTGGTGGCACAAGGCGCACAGGGAGTTACTCCCTGACTGGAGTTGGAAGCTCCATTTCCCAAAAATGGGGGAGGAAAAAGACAGTTGGCCTCCAACGTTAGCTACTGATTAGTAAATTCAACTGGCTAAAGTCCAATCCTAAGAACAGCTAAAGGTTGGACCTGTCCAAGTCGGGAAGAGGCTGGTAGTAACCATTTTAACTCCGCCCCTAGCATGAGGGGAAGCGGGGCTGACCAAAAAAATCACAGAGACAGTAGGGTCTGGCTTCTTTCCACGCGATCTGATTGCAGCCCTAGACTAGGCTCTAGCCCTGCCTCCAGCAGGAAGGAAGCTGGCAATACCTGCAAGAGCCTCCCTGGGTAATTGCAGGAGCTTTTGGCCTGCATGAACTCGACTGTTGGGTGCATGTGGTTCCACTCCCACCCGACAGGACAAGAGTGAGACCGTGTTTGCCCAAGCCTCTCTGGGTAACTGCAAGTGTTTTTGGCCCAAACAGACTGATAGTCGGATACCTGTGGCTCCATCCTTGCCTCCCACAGGATAGGAGGAGAGCTGTGTTTCCTCAGCCTTTCCAGGCAACGGTAGGCATTTCAGCCTGCACAGACTAGACTGGTGGATCCTCCTCCAACCCCCAACTGGATAGGAGTGGGCTGGTGTTTACTCAGCCTTTCCGGGCAATGACAGGCACTTTCGACCTGCACAGATTGAACTGTTGGATGCCTGTGGATCCATTCCAACCCCTAATAGGATAGGAGGGGTCTAGTGTTTCCTCAGCATCTCAGGGCAATGCCAAGTATTTTTGGCCTATGTGGACTGAACTATTGGGAGACTGTGAATCCACCCCCACCTCCCAATAGGATAGGAGAGGGCTGAACTGAACTGTTAGGCATTGGTGGTTCCATCCCCACCCTCTAAAGAGCAGAAGGGCCAGTATTCCCTCAGCCTCTCAGGTCAACTGCAGGCACATTCGACTCACATGGATTAAATTGCTGGGTACTCCAGAAGGTCCATCCCCTCTCCTGGAAGGGGAGAAAAGAGGCTGGTGCTATACCAGTCTACCTGGGCAACTGTGGTCATTTTGGATCCTCATGGCATAGATTGTTGCCTACACCTGCAGCTCCCTAGGCAGGGGAGGAAGTGGAGTGAAGCCTCAATAGCCTCTCCAGGCAACTTCAGACAGTCTTGGCCTACATAACTACAGACTAGGGCTCTGTCCCTACCCCTGGCAGAGAAGAAAGATGGGAGAAGCTTCCTCAATCCCTGGGGCAAAACAGGCAGCTTTAGCCTCCACAACTTACAGTTCCAAATACATCCTTGGCTCCTGCTACACAGCCAGCAAGGGAAGAAAGGTAAGAAAGCCATGAAGAGAGAAATTGTGCCCAGAATAAATACATCTAATAAGCCAGATGCCAAGACATCAACAAAAAATTACAATCCATACCAAAAACAGGAAGATACAGTCCAGTCAAAGGTACAAGATAAGCCTCCAGATGACATAAAGGAGTTGAGAAAATAAATCACAGATGTTCAAACAAATCTGTTAATAAATTCAATGAAATGGCTAAAGAAAGGAAGGATATTAAGACAACACTGGGTGAGTACAAAGAAGAATTTCAAAGCATACATAGAAAAATAGCAGATCTTATGGAGATGAAAGTCACAATAAATGAAATTAAAAATACACTGGAGGGATATAACAGCAGACTTGAGGAGGCACAAGAAAGGATCCGTGAGCTTGAAGAAACGGCCCCTGAAAGCAAATATACAAAAGAACAGATGGAGGAAAGAATGGAATGAACAGGGCCTCAGGGAACTAAATGACAGCAAGAGACATGCAAAGATATATGTCATGAGTGTCCCATAAGAAGAGAAGAGAAAAGGGGCAAAAAGAATATTTGAAGAAATAATGGTAGAAAATTTCCCAACCCTATTGAAAGGCATAGATATCCATATCCAAGAAGGACAACATATCACCATCTGAATAAATCCTAACAGACCAACTCTGAGACACATACTAACCAGAATATCAAATGCCAAATACAAAGAGAGAGTTCTGAGAGCAGCAAGAGAAAAGTGATGCATAACATATTAGGGATAACCAGTAAGATTAAATGCCGATTTCTCATCAGAAACCATGGAGGCAAGAAGGCAATGGTATGATGAATCTAAGATACTGCAAGAGAAAAACTGCCAGCCATATTCAGTAAGATTTGTCTTTCAAAAATAAGGGCAAGTTTAGAATATTTACAGATAAACAGAAACTGAGAGAGTTTGTAAGCAAGAGATTGGCTGTACAGGAAATACTAAAGGGAGTGTTACAGCCTGAAAAGAAGAGACAGGAGAGAAAGGCTTGGAAGAGTCTAGAAATGAAAATTGCATCAGTTAAAGTAACTAAAATTGTCAAAAGAGTGCTGAAAATAAAATATTACAGATAAAACCCAAAGGTCAAAATAGATGAAAGAAGAACTGCCTTTACAGTAGTAACATTGAATGTTAATGGATTAAACTCCCCAGTCAAAAGACAGACTGGCAGGCAAAGGAGAAGATTAAAGCATTAGAATCTGTCAATGAAGAGAATCAGACCTGAGACAGAAAAAAGAGAAAGACTTTTAAAAAATGCTCCTAAATATATTCAAAGAGACAAAGGAAAACATAGACAAAGAATGGAAAGTAATCAGGAACTCAATAGGTGAACACAAAAGAATATTAATAATGCAAATATTCTCGCTGTCCTGATTTTGTGATAATCAGGGTAGGTTAAACATTCGCTATATTAGAAACCATGCATGTGTCCCCAGACCTAGTTTTTCTCCCTAGGTCTGGTTTTTAGAATGCTGGTGATAAACTAAGCCTGATTTATTATATGACCATCCTGTATGGGAAATGACTGTAACTCTAGGTATCTTTGGTCAACCTTAAGAGATATAGAAGGGGGACGGATGTGGCTCAGGCTGTTGGGTGTCCGTCTCCCATACAGAGGGACCTGGGTTTGATATCCGGGACCTCCTGGTAAAAATTTTAAAAAGGCCCCACGCACAGGTACACTGCCAGGCCCCACAAGCCACGCATCAAGATGATGACGTAACAGGAGAGTGACGCAAGGAAGAACCAAGAGGATACGTATCAAAAAACCAGGAACTAATGTGGCACAGGCAGTAGGACGCCTCTCTCCCACATCGGAGATTCTGAGGATCGAATCCCAGTGAAGACAGGAGGAGAAGAGAGGGCAGAAAATGGACACAGAGAGTTGCCCAGCGAATGGGCACAGAAACAGCAAAAATGGGGACGGGGGGGTTAAAAATGGATAAAAGGAAATAAATAAATCCTTAAAAAAAAAACGTATAGGGGAGGAAGACACAGACTATAGTTAGTAGTAATACTTTGATGATGCTCTTTCATGATTTGTTAACAAATGTTTCACAACAATGCAGGGTGTTTGTGGGGGGGGTGATGTGTGGGAGCCCTGCATGAAGTTATGCATGTTTGTTTTGTAAGTTCACGATGTTTACTGAACACTTATAGTTTATGTATGTTCATGTACGAATGATATACTTCAATAAACTGTTTAAAAAAAAAAAAAAAGACAGACTGGCAGAATGGATAAGAAAATATGAACCATCTATATGCTGTCTACAAGAGACTAACCTTAGACCCAATGATACCGATTATACTGAAAGTGAAAGGCTGGAAGAAGATATTCCACGCATGCAGTAACAACAGCAATAAAAAAGTTGGATATTTATATCAAATGAAATAGATTTTAAAAGCAAAACAGTTATTAGAGACATAGAGGACATTATATATTAATAAAAGGAGCAATTCACCAGGAAGAAATTATCCATCATGATCAAGTAGGTTTTATACCAGGCATGCAAGGGTGGTTCAACACAAGAAAAGCAATCAGGATAATACACCACATAAAAAAATTGAGAAGAAAAATACCATGATCCTATTGATTGATGCAAAAAAGGCATTTGACAAAATACAGCATCGTTTCTTGATAAAAAACTACAAAAGACAGGAATTGAAGAAACCATTCTAAACATAATAAAGGCCATATATGAAAAACCCACAGCTAACATTGTACTCAATGGTGAAAGACTGAAAACTTTCCCACTGCAATCAGGGACAAGCTAAGGATGCCCACTTTCACCACTGTTATTTAGTATAGTGCTAGAGGTTCTAGCTAGAGCAATCAGGCAAGAAAAAGAAATAAAAGGCTTCCAAATCAGAAAAGAAGAAATGAAACTTTTGCTGTTCGCAGATGGTATGATCCTATATCTAGAAAGTCCAGAAAAATCTACAAGAAAGCTGCTAGAGCTTATAAATGATTTCAGGAGAGTATCGGGATACAAATCAACATGTAAAAATCAGTGGTGTTTCTAAACACTAGTAATGCACCACCTGAGGAGGAGGAAGTCAGGAAAAAAATTTCATTTATAATAGCGATTAAAAGAATCAAATATTTAGGAATAAACTTAATCAAGGATGTAAAGCAGTTGAATTCAGAAAACTACAATGAAATGGTAAAAGAAATTTTAAAAGACCTAAATAATTGGAAGAATATTCCATGCTTACAGATTGGATAACTAAATATCATTAAGATGGCAATTCTAACCAAACTGATATATAGATTCAATGCATTCTTGATAAAAATTTCACCAGTATTTTTCAAACAAATGGAAAACACAATTTTCAAGTTTAATTGGAAGGGGAAGGTGCCCCCAATAGCCAGGAGCATCTTAAAATGGAAATGCAAAGTTGCTGGACTTTCACTTTTGGACTTTAAATCATTTTACCTAGCTACAGTGGTTAAAAAAAACAGCATGGTACTGGCATAAAGACAGACACATAGACCAATGGATCCAAACTGATGGTTGAGAGACAGACCTCACATCTATAGTCAAGTGATTTTTGACAAGCCTGTCAAACCCACCCAGCTGAGTAAGAACAGTCTATTCAACAAATTGTGCTGGGAGAACTAGATATTCATTACCAAAAGAAAGAAACAGGACCCCTACCTCACAACTTATACAAAAATTAACTCAAAGTGGATCAAAGACCTAAATATAAAAACTAGAACCATAAAGCTCCCAGAAGAAAACGTAGGAAACCATCTTCAAGATCCTGTGGTAGGTAGTGCATTCTTAAACCTTACACCAAATGCAGAAGCAACAAAAGAAAACATGGATAAATTGAACCTCCTCAAACCTAAACACTTTTGTCATTCATAGGACTTCATCAAGATGGTGAAAAGGCAGCCCACTCAATGGGAGAAAATATTTGGAAACCGCATATCTGATAAGGGTTTGATTTCTATTCTATATAAAGAGATCATACAACTCAACAATAAAAGAGCAAAGCAATCCAATTTAAAAATGGGCAAAAGACTTAAATAGACATTTCTCTGGGAATACAAATGGCCAAAAAGCACATGAAAAAATGTTCCCTATCACTGGCTATTAGGTAAGTGCAAATCAAAACGACAATGAGATAATCAATCTCACACTGTACTGAATGGCCATTATTAAAAAAACAGAAAACAGTAAGTGCTGGAGAGGATGTGGAGAAACAGAAACACTCCTTCACTGTTGGTGGTAATGTAAAATGGTGCAACCTCTGTCGAAGACAGTTTGGCAGTTCCTCACAAGCTACATACAGAACTCCTCGACTAGGAATATATCCAGAAGAAATGAAAACTGTGACATAAATAGACATCTGCACACTGATGGTTATAGTGGCATTATTCACAATTGCCGAAAGATGGAAACAACCAATGTGTCTATCAACCAATGAATGGATAATCAAAGTGTGGTATACATGTATGATGGAATACTATGCTGCAGTAAGAAGAAATGAAATTGGGACACACATGATAACATGGATGAATCTTGAAGACATTATGCAAAGTGAAATAAGCCAGATACAAAAGAACAAATATTGCATGGTCTCACTAATATGAACTAAATACACAGAATAAACACATGGAGTTAAAACTTAGAGCAGGGGTTCTTAACCTTTTTTGTTCCACGGACCCCTTTGCCAGTCAGGTGAAAACCATGGACCTCTTACTAGGTCCACACTATACGTGTATTTTAATAAATATATCATACCTGCACCAACATGTCCCCACAAGAATAATGTTTTTTAGAATCTCAATTCAAGCTCATGGACAACTTGTTAAGAACCCTTGACCTAGAGTATGGGTAACTGGGAGATAAGAGGAGGGCCATGAAGGAGTACTGATGATTAATGTATGTAGAAGTTTTAATTAACTGACTGTAAATGTGTAGAAATGGATAAAGTTGATGGCAACACATTATAGGAAGTAGTGGCTGGTTTATAAATGGGATTGTGGGGGAAGCGGATGTGGCTCAATCGAAAGGGGTCCCGTTTACCATATGGGAGGCCCCAGGTTCGATTCCCAGGGCCTCCTGGTGAAGGTGAGCTGAGACAAGTAGACACAGAAATACGCACAGCAAATGGACACAGCAAGCACAAGCAGCAAGGGGGAGAGGGAGGGGGGGAGGGGGAGGGAGGGAGGGAGGGAGGGAGGAAGGACGGAAGGACGGACGGAAGGAAGGAAGGAAGGACGGAAGGAAGGAAGGAAGGAAGGGAGGAAGGAAGGAAGGAAGGAAGGAAGGAAGGAAATTATTTTAAATAAATAAATAAATAAATGGGATTGTGGCTGAAAAGGATAGTCTAGGGATGTAAATGTCAATTGAAAGAAAACTAGAGAATAATGTAGGGACTGAATAACACAGTGAACCCAGTGGTGGATGCGAATTGTGGTAAATAGTACAAATGCAAGAATGTCCTTCTGTGAACTAGAATGAAATGTATGTCATTATTGCAGGGTGGGGGGGATGTGGAGAAGGATGGGAAAAATACAATTAATGTAATCTCTGGACTATAATTAACAGCAATACTGTAAAATTCTTGCATCAATGCCAAAGTTGTACTGCGTTAATAGTAGAGTTATGGGAAAAATATGCCAAATGTACCCTATGGACCATAGTTAGCGGTGTCTGCTGATATTATCACATGATCTGTAACAAATGTTCCACTACGGTGTAGTGTGTTGGTGAAAAGGGGTTGTACGGGAATTCTACACATGTGCATGATTGTTTTGTAAATTCAGTTTTTGTAATAAAAAAAATATATATATATATATTTTAAAAGCATCTCAACCCTAGAGGTTTTGTTAAGTAGTTCTGGAGTACAACCCAGCAAACTGCATTCTTAATAACCACTGCTGATATTTCTTATGTGGCTGGTCCAACAACACACTTTGAATACTGTTGTAGGCTCTTATGAGCTTACCCCAACTCATCAAAACTCATTCCTTTTCTCTACGCAGGGCTTTGTGTTCATGGGTCTACACTTGTGTATTATCCCTGGTTCTGATTTTCAAGTACACCTCATCATTTTACTATATGACTTTCTCTAACATACAGGCCATTTCAAATTCCTTATGGAAACTGGGACAGTCTCTTAAAAAAAAAAAAAAGGCCAATTTATTTGGCAGCCTCATATCTAAAACCATTACATTAAATTCATAAAGAAAAAACATCCTTACATCATTAAGTAATGGACTTTGTGTGTTATGTATATGCTGTACTTCCACTCCAAATAAGTCAATGCCCTTAATGGATCTTCACTGGATGCAAACTATTTTAATTTTGCAATGAATGACAAACAATTTCCATTTATGTCTAGTGAAAATGGGTGGTCCATTGGTCAAACAGAACCCCCAGAAATGCTTTTGCAAAATTTGGACACCAACATATAGAAAAACTAAGATATATCATCTAAAAATCTGGAATTTTTGTGACTTCGGAAAATTGAAGAACATGGGAACATCCAGACCACAATTATCACAGCCATCCCCTCTAGAGAAGTTTTGGCTCTTAGGATCTTAACTAGTAAGGTAATGTTCCCTCAAGATACATGTTCAAATGGCAATACTTTGATGTCTTCAATCTATCAATAGCACCCAATTTCTCTCCCTCTCAAAGAAGGAGCAGTCCAGGTGCTTATCACTCTATCCAGATACGGATCTCCCTTTTTTATTTGTTTTACACTCTTGACCATTTAAGAATTTAATCTTTTCCAAACATTATGCTAACAATAACTCACTTGAGCAAAAAGATCAGAATTCAAGTTCAGTGTTTACTCTACGAATCGCTGACTTGAACTAACGACCTTGCTCGTGTTAATTGCCAAAAGTATAAAAGTAAGTTTTTAGAAAATGGTGGTGATATAGAAAACCAACAAACACACATCTAAGGCATATGAAATATAATTTTATCAGTTAGAGAATACTGTTTGTCACATTAGCGGCTTTAAATTGAAAAGAAGTTCATCAATATTTAAAAGGACTACCTTCTGGGTGAAATTCAGAACTAAAGATCAAAGTTTTGTCACTTCATTATAGTAATTAATTTAAGATATAAAAATTAACAAATCTAAGGAGGAGAAAATCATAAGCTAAGTTTCTAAGTCTTTAAATATACTACTGCTCCCTCATTCTGTGTCATATGATCTCTTTCATGCCCTCCTCTAGATGTAAATGTATTGCCTGAATTCATCCTAATCTTCCTCCACAAAAAACAAAGTGTAAATGGCAACTAATGAGAAAATGTCTTTATCTCCCTCTGCCCAAAACATAGGAATTAATAATGAGAAGTGCTTTCTAAAGTTTATCTAAGGATGAAATAAAAATTTAGCCAAGGCTCTACTTAGACTTTGAATTTCCTCATTTAGAAAATATCTAAGGTTACAAATTGATAGTTCACAGGCGCAATGTGGCTCAAAGTCCGTTTTTTTTTGGAGCCAGCACAATGTTTTCCTTTTTAACCGAATGTTAATCATAGGGAAGGCACATACTCTACCGTTCAAAAGGGCCTGCCTACTATCTCAATCAGGACCCTCTTTACTCATTCATACCACCTATTTGGACCTCATGGCATTTCAGCAGTGATCCCCTCAACTAGGTTCTATTTCTTATTTCTTCACCGCAGACAGCCAAAAGATACTGAGAAAGAATTGGCTGTTCAGATATTCTTTAGTTTAGGATGGTCAGGCGGTAACACTCTGATGTATCTTCTATGCTAAAATGAGAGGAAATTTGGACAAGAAATTTAGTCTCTTCGGAGACATCATTCTTTTCTCATGCTTATGATGGGGAAGACAGAACAACTAACAATGGTGAGTCTTTTGTTTTTATTCATTTTATGTGCAGATACCTGTGAAATTTTTGAAGAACCATCCTCATATTCTTAAAGTCAGTAAAACCGCACAAGTGTACATTTATTCCAAGGGTCACTCTTTCATCACTTTTTGTTGTTGTTGCTCTTATATAGCAAAATGAAAATATGTTACTTACTAAAAAATAAAAAGACAGCCCTCATATTATATGGCCATGCACATAACTATTCAAAATACTGATCTCTAATTCTGAGCAAGAAATCATGTACAAGAATACAAAGGAAAAGAGAGACAAGCACTTACTAAATATATTCTAAGCAGGTCTAGTAATAGCAATAAAGTACTATATGGCCCTCTAGTGTTCATATTGTAATTAAATGCTTGTATATGAAGTTTCATAGTAAAAAATAATTTTTCCACTTTACTATGCTAAACATGCTAATTTGTGATTTCTACAAAACCTAAATATTTTGTATCTTCTGTGGTTTTACATTGTTGCACTTTCTTTTGAATTACTATTCATATTTAGGGCACCCACTAAAAAATTCTAAAAGGTTTTAAAGTTTTTCCCATTAAAAAAACCCCAATACTTAATAGAGAAGAAATAATATTTCTCAATTAAGAATTAAAAGAGTACTGAATTTCAGGTAGGTTTAAAAAAAGTAAAAGATTATTGTCGTACATACAAATTAAGTATTCAAACCACACCTAATTTCAATTCCCTAGCCATATTTTTGTTCCTCTGTATTCTACTTCTATAGTTGACCTGACTTGGTTTGTCTCCTTACCATATTAATATGTAGACAATAGAGATTAATTATAGCAACCAAAGTGACTTAAATACATGAAAAGATGTCCCTCAAAAGAGAGGTCAAAGATAGGATCAAGATTTTAGAGCAAGAGTCAAAGTAAAAAGTAGACCCAATAAGCAGAAAAGAATCTTAATAAGACTTAAAATTAAGATTGTAATCACTGGTAAAAAAAAGTTTTAAAATTAATTTTTTGCTGTCTAAGTTAAGGTTGATGAAACACACCACACACTCATTTAAAAAAGGACCTAAGTTTATTATAGTTGGAGGAATAAAGCCTGTTATGTGATCAATATCTAAATTATACTCCCAACTCTATCATTAACTTGCTGTCACCTTAAGCAATTAACATTTTCCAAGTTAAAACTTTAGAAAAAATACAGGAGGACTGTATGTACATACAAGGATTAAGATCAATCTTTAAAATGTCAAAGGAAAGTAAGCTGCCTACATCATGGACACTGCAAACAACTCTCCAAAGGACCACTTACATGTATAGCACCTAAGTTAAATAGAATGAAAGACATAATGGACCGCTAATGCAAGAAGTCTCCAATGAATGTTTTCACAGGCTTTGAGGATCAAAATTTAAGGTTTCCTTGTGAAGGAGGAGGTTGTTTCTTCTTATCAAATTGGAGGGAATGGGGGGGGGGGGCAAGGGGGAAGAGACCCAGATGAAATATTAGGTGAAAGAAAGTAAAGTGGAAAGAATTCCTAGTAAATATGGGGTTTGTTCTCAGTTAAGTAGAAAAGGAGGGGAAAACTTTTTGAGTTGTTAAACAAATCAACTGAAAAGGTTACCAAACCAAACAAACAAACAAAAAACTAAGGCGATAGGAGCAACTAAAGCGATAATGACAATGATACTGGACGGGATCTAACAATGGAGGAGAAAGGGATCAAAATGACATTGTTGGGATGTATGAAAAAATGAAATAAAGATTGTAAGCTTTATATAATGTTAAATTTCTTGAATTTGATAACTGCACCTAAAGTAGTTGCACAGGGAATATCCTTCTTAGGAAATGTACATGTAAGTATTATGTGTTCAAGGAGCATGATGTACATAACCTATGCAACAGATATATTGATAGAAAAATGGACAGACATGGCAAATGTGGCAAAATGTTAAAATTGGTGCATATGGGTATTTGGGGAGTAAGGGGGTATTTGGAATTCTCTGTGTGGGTTTCATATTATTTTTGCAACTGTCCTGAAAGTTTGAAAATATTTCAAAATAAAGAGTTTTAAGAGGTAAACACACACACACACACCCCTAGGGCTGTTATTATCAAGGTAACAAGAAGAAGGAAGAATGAAAATAGTATAAATACTGACCCTAGTTATGCAAAATATGTATCCATGTGATCAATGACTGGCAATGAATATGTAAAAATGTATTCACTAATTCTTTGTTGACAGATTATTAGGTTTTGGTATGCTTAATATATAGTAAATCTTATTAAGCAACATAAATAAGCAATCAAAGGGCTAACACAGGAGGGAGGCAGATAAAGAATTTTAGTATAATTGGATATGAGTCACAATAAATATATAGTGGGAGTAAAGATTAAGTTGGGACAATTTTCTGGGGAAAGAAAACATGTTAGGGTGGTGGTTTTATGGGTTATTCCCTAGCCAAAAATTGCTAATATGGTTTCATTTGATCTGGGTTCAAATCTTAGCTCCACTACTAACAGCTGATTGACCTTGAGTGACCTCTCTTCATCTATTTCTTTTCTCTTATATAGAGGTAAAAGTTAGAAACCACATAATAGGCTTGTTAAGAGTACATATATTATATATGTAAAGTATTTAGCACAGTGCCCTAGCACATAGTATATAGTGCTCAATAAATGATTTATGAACAGTGTTATTAACATTCTCACTATCATTGCTGTCTTCCATTGCACTGATGGGGTCCAGATCAAAGACAGGTGATAATCTGGCTCTATTGCACCTCAGCAGCTCCACGCTAACTATGCTGACTACAGGGTATGACACTTTAAGAGAAATATGTCTAGAGAAGATTAACTAGGATGGTAATCCTGAAAAACATGTAGAAGACATTCAATCTTGAGAAGACTAAGGATACATATGATAGCAGTCTTCTCCTATAAAATAAGAAGTCCTGTTTCTGTTCTAGATGGAAGGACAAGGGTGAAAGCAGCATAATAGATTTCAACATGCAATAAAGAACTCTAAAATAAAAAACTATCTAAAAATACAATGTTACTTCACACTATAACAGTCCATAATGACAATCTCATTTTCAAGGCCAAGTTTATAGAAAAAACTACTGGAGACAGGTTTGAACCTGATGATCATTCAGGTCCTCTCTAACTTGAGAGGGCAAAGGTGCATGATTCTAGCTTAGGGGACTTAAAATTAGGATAGAAAATCTAGCAATTCAAATACATTAACTAGTTTGAAAAAATGGGGGGGTTGGTTGGGGATAGAGAAAGCACTAGTGACTTCCTCGAGTACTTTAGAATCATGTTTTGAAAGACAGACTCTCAAAGTGCTCACAGAAAGATTATAAAACGAGATATTCATGTTTCAGGGAGAGACAAAAGTACCATCAAAGTTACACTAAGTAAGCCTCTGAAGAAACCATGAAATAAATAAATGTTTTACAAACAAGAAAAGATACCACATGCTAACTATGTAATTCATCAAATTTAAGTTGACCTTAGAGAATTGTCAGAGATGCATCTGAGCCCTAGAAAGGAGAAGTACTGGTTGAACCAGGACTTAAAGAGCCTAGTGCTCTTTCCACTATAAAGATCACTATATAATGCCCTTCCTTGTAAGGGACATCTTTCTCTCCAATATTCCATTAAGGACATCATATGTTATGGAAGTCGTCAGAAAACACTAAGTAGGCTAAGAAATGGTTTCTAATAAAGTTTTTTCCCCTGATAAATAACAATAATATATGTTTATTGTAGCAAACTTGGAAAATTCTAAAAAGTATATAAGAAAAATTAAAAATAACTCAATTCAACCACATTCAGAGATAAGTAACATTTGATACAATTCCTTCTGTTCTTTTTCTATTTATTTTATAATATATATATGTTTTTTCCACAGTTGGGATCACACTATATACATAGCTTTGAATTCTACATTTTTAGTAAATATTGTATTTACAAGTATTTTCCAATTATTAAATATTCTTTAAAAATATGATTTTGAAAGCTGAATGAGCTGCTTTTGATTGCTTTCTGCATCTAGGCAACATGGATTGTAAAGAGGGATTTTAACTTCTCATGGGAGCCTTATTCAAGTAACTGCTAATAGTATTATAGCATTCCTCAAGGTAACTATCTATATATGGCATACTTCAGTCTTAAACTCAAACAATATCCCTATTTACAATTTATAGTCCAGCTTGGGTACACCTTAAGAGGTGAAATGAGAATTGTTCACATTACAATTTGTGAATCTTCAACTCTCAAGCAGAATTAGCACTTGAGGCAAATATATCAAATTTCTACTGTTCAAAAAAAAATAAAAGAATTAAATGTCAGCCCAAGACAAAACTTACAAGAAATGTCACAAGGTAATACCAAATAAATTGCACAATGAAGAGAACCAACAATGGGTTCAGAAGAATTGAATAATCTAGTAAGGTGTAAAGACAGAAATGGGATTTGGGTTGGGTTTTGAAGGATCTGGCCAGTTGGAGAAAAAAGTGAAGTCTTTCAATGCAAATGGAAAGCTTCATATATCCATTTTTGGATTCTGGGATTCATCAGTGGGAAAAGGGGCACCAGATATTTGGTCTGAGGTTATTGATCGATACAGAGCTAAAATTTCATATGAAAAATTCATCCAATTATTCATATGGCCAAACTCATTGTCAAGTAAGTGGCATTATAGCCTGGTATAAAGAAAAACCTAAGCAAAGATGCTCTAAACATTTTTAAACAGTGACAATTTTTATTTTCCAAGAATCTGGGGAGAGGGGGAGGAGACTAACTGTTCAAGTCTGAAAATATTCTGTTAAAACCTTCAGCAGACCCAGAGGCTCAGATGGTAAGAAAAAGTCCAACCATTCTTCCACCAAATGACCAGAAGTCTGAAACATTAACAGAGATAAAATATGAGGAGGAAGAAAGAAATCGGTGTAGGGAAAGAAATAGTTTTAGTTTTCAGTGAACTGCTTAGGTGATGGTGGGAGCTCATGGCCTAATTTTGGAGTTATCTACCAAATTAAAAACGAACCCACCATGACATGCTCCTTTATCCTTTTTCTTCAAACCATCCCTCCCAACTATCATCATCAACAACAAAACAAAAACATTTAAAAAGAGCAGGTCATTATATACACATATGAAACATTTTGACTTATGAACAGTTTGAGGATAACTGTGGATATTTCAGAGAATTTTATTATCTGCATAAAGTACAAATCAATGGAATACAATAAAAAATTTTTTTAAAAATTCTCTATACTGTGGGAAGACTTAAGACAATTAGAACTAATGTGGCTTAAAATAATGTTAGTATTTTTAGACCTGCACTAAGAGAATTAGAAATTGACCATAAGGTAAAATTCATTTGGGCACCCAAATGTAAGATTTGGAATGCATTTAAATATACAGAAGCTTTAAAGATTAGTAGCATTTAGAAAAACTGACATACTGAAAGTCTAATGAAGGTAAGGGTACATACCTATCAACTGAAAGATCTGTGAATAGTATCCCTTAGAAATTTATGATATTTTTATTGAAGACTGGTGCAATTATTATAGTATGCTCCCAATCCTCCAGTATACTTTTTAAAGTATTTATTTATATCTTTTTCCACTAGAGGGTGATGTGATCACTGAACTCTAAAGGTCATAAAAAACACTGCACAATGTATTACACTGCTGTAATACAGTGGGAATTCAGGGATTCTGTGGGAGGAGGGTGAGAGATACGAGATAGACAAAATGAAGTCACAGACCTATATTTGTAAACTACCTGAGTCTATTAGGCACTATACTACATGCTTTACATACATTATTTCACTTAATCCTTATAAAAATCCTGTGAAGTATTACAGTCTTATTTTACAGATAAGGAAATAAGGAAATAAGATTACATACCTATGGTCATATTATGGGTAACATAATCAGAATTCAAACTCAGATCCAAAAAGCTATTATCCGCATATGGTATTAGGGAAGGACCTTTCTCCTCAGTTTCCATTATGGTTCCCACATTTTAAAAATTGGGTTAAACTGGGCTGAATCAATGTTTCTAATTTTTCCTCCTTCCCAAAGGTAGGAGGCATGGGTATTCATTGGACCATGTTTACTAATGGGTATTATTCAGATCACTACTACTTCACCTAACAGACTTTGAACTTAAGTTTTGTCTTACAAGTAAACCACACCAGGGCCTTCCATAGGAGGCCTCCAGAACTCTACCCACAACACAGTGGAATAAAGAGTCTTGTCAGATTTCAGATGTTAGCCACATTTTCCTACAAAGTTTCCAGCAGCTCTGGGTCTGATATAAATTGGAGGATGGAGGACCAGGAACAAAACTGTTATTTTGACCACTGACTGGTTAGTGATCCTTGTGTCTGGTTTCACTACCATTTATAACCTAGAGATAAGAAAAGATCTTAGGCCCCTAGAATCCAATACACTACACAAACTGCTTCTTTGAAATAGAAAGGTGTATATATATATAAAATTTTTAAATACTTTCAAACTTACAGTTTAATACTTATAGAAATAATACAAAGTCCATACAAAGCACTCCAAAATACCCTTATCCCTCAGATACCCAGATCCACCAATTTTAACATTTTGCCACATTTGCCTAATCACTCTAGCTATCAATCCATCATTCTATCAATCTTATTCATCTGTCAATCCTTTTTCTGAACACTAGAAAGTAGGTTTTATATATCACTCTCCTAAAATCCTTAATACTGCCTATGTACATTTTATAAGAACAAGAATATTCACTTATGTAACCACGTTAAGTGCAGCTATCAAGTTCAAGAAATTTAACATGGGTATAAAGCTTACAGTCTCTATTCCTTTTTTCCCCTATGTCCCAGTAATGTACTTTTGAGCCTCCTATCCTCCCTTGTGAGATTCTGAGGCTCATGTATTACATTTAATACATTTAATTGTCATTGTCCCTTTAGTTTTGTTTAAAAAAAAAAAAAAAAAAAAACACAAATTTTTCTATCTCAACCACTCCCAAGTGGTTCAGTGTGAATAACCATATTCACTATGTTGCGGTACCCGCAATAATTTCCATTACTAAAACTTTCCCACCTCCCCCAATAGAAACCCCACAACCATTCTGCATTAACTCCCTGTTCCCCCTGCTCCCTGCCCATGGCAACTTTTACTCTAATTTCTGTCTCTATGACCTTGCATATTCTCCAATATTTTCTTTATAGTTACCATGGCGCTTAATTTAACATCCTAAATCTTAACAATTTTCTTGGCTTTGATACCAATTTAACTTCAATAGTATACACAAATTATGTTCCTATACCCTTTGTGAGTTTATGAGTCTAAAAACCACTGATTTCTCATTACATTTTAAGCATTTGCCTTTTAGATCTTGTGGGAGATAAAGTGGAGTTACAAACAAAAATACAATAGTACAGGCCTTTATATTTACCCATGTTGTCAGCTTCCCTGGAGATCTTTATTTCTTCATGTGACTTCGATCTATTGTCTATTGTCCTTTCCTTTCAATCTGCGGAGCTGTCTTTAGCATCTCCTGCAGGACTGGTCTAGTGGTGATAAATTCCCTCAGCTTTTGTTTATCTGGGAATGTTTTAATCTCTCATTCATTTTCAAAAGATAATTTTACCGGAAATAAATTTCTTGGTTGGCAGTTTTTTGCTTTAAAAATGTCATCTTGGGAAGTGGATGTGGCTCAACCCCTTGGGCGCCCACCTACCACATAAGAGGTCCTGGGTTCGGATCCTGATGCCTCCTAAAAGAAGATGAGCAAATGCTGCCTCCCACTGCAATGATCTAGACTCAGCCCCCGCTGCAACAAGTAGATGCTAGAAGCCAGCAGACCCATAGCCTGCAGGGAGTGGATGTGGCTCAGGCTATTGGGCACTTGCCTCTCATGTTGGAGGTCCCAGGTTCAGTTCTCGGTGTCTCATGGAGAAAGTGAGCAAACAATGAGCACACAGACGAGAGAAGCATCTGGGGGAGGGGGGAGATAATTAAAGAAAAATAAAGAAAATAAATCTTAAAAAAAGAAAAAAGTCATCCCACTGCCTTCTGGCCTCCATGGTTTCCAATAAGAAAATGGCACTTAATCTTATTGAGGCTCCCATGGTTGAGACATGTTGCTTCTCTCTTGCAGCTCTTAAAACCCTCTCTTCATCTTTGACATGCCATGCCATGGGTCTATTTGAGTTTATCCTATTTTGGAGTTTGTTGAGCGTCTTGGATGTAGATATTCATGCCTTTCATTAAATTTGAAAAATTTTCAGTCATTGTGTCTTTGAATATCCTCTCTGGCCCTTTCTTTCTTTTCCTTCTGGGGCTCCTACAATGTGTATAATGGTAGGCTGGATGGTATCTGTGGCAGTTTGGGATTATTTTATGAATCCCAAAAAGAGAAAGATTGTGTTTGTAAACTAATCTATTCCTCTGGGTGTGGTAGCCTTTGATTACATTAAATTCAGCTGAGGTGTCTTTGATTAGATTACCTGTTAAGATTAGGGCTTTTAGATTTAACTAGTTTAGAGGGTGTGACTCAGGATGAGTCCCTGCCCCCTTGCTGGATCAGATTCAAATGGATACTCACTCTAGAAGACACGCTGGAAGAGAGAGCTCTGTTATTTTTTGATCCTGCCATGTGACAGAAAGGAGAAGGCTCAAATAGCTAAAGCCCCAGGGAGAGATGATCCATTTTGCCTGATAGTTTACAGCTAACCTTGGGAAGAGAGCCAAGACAATATAGGAGGCCTGGAAAGAAATAAGCCCTATGCCAGGAGAGAGAGGACTTCACTTAAGCATGAAGCCTCAAGAGGCTGGGCCCACAGAGCCTTAAGAGGAAGAAAAAGCCCAGACGGGGAGGCAGAGACCAGCCAGAGATCTGTGACCATCTTGCTTCAACATGTGGCTACTGATTTTGGTGAGAAAGCAATCTTGAGTTGGACTTTGTACAGCCTTGTAACTGTAAGCTTTTACCTCAAATAAATGCCCTTTATTAAAGCTAACAGATTTCTGGTACTTTGCATCAGCACCCCTTTGGCAAACTAATATCTCTCTCACAGCTTTATAAACTCTCTCTTTTTATCTTTGTCATGCTGGGCCACAATTTAAATTTATCATATTTAGAATTTGCTGAGCATGTTGGATGTGGATATTCATGCCTTTCATTAAATGAGATATTTTCAGTCATTACTTATTTGAATAGTCTTTCTGGCCCTTTCTTTCTTTTCCTTCTGGGGCTCCCACAATGTGTATATTGGTATGCTGGATGATATCCCACTAATTCCTCCAGCTCTGTTCAATTATCTTCATTCTTTCTTCTTCCTGCTCTTCAGACTGGATTTCAATTGTTTTATCTTCAAATTCACTGATTCTTTCTTCTGCCAGCTCCAATCTGCTGTTGAACCCCTCTGGAGAATTTTTAATTTCTGTTACTGTAGTCTTTGGCTCTGAATGGTTCCTTTCCCTACTGATATTCCATCTCTCTACTGATATTTTCTTTATGTTCATCTATCGTTTTCCTGATTTTCCTCAGTTCTTTGTCCATGTTTTCCTTTAGCTCTTTATATAATTCCGGCCATTTTTAAAAAGTCCTCTTTCTGGTATGTCACAGGTCTGGTTTTCTCTATTTTTGGTTTCTAATGCTTTAATTTTTTTGTTTGTCTGGACCCATAACTTCCTGTTTCTTTGTATGTTTTGTAACCTTTTGCTGAAACTTGGCCATTTTGATGTCTTAGTGTGTTGTTGCTGGAATTTAGACTATGATGTTTCTGTTCCTTAAACCTGTATTAGCTAGTGTTATGACAGATATTTTCTTGAATGCCAGGAGCTAAGAAAGGAGGGTTGAGGGAGAAAAGGAAAAAAAGAAAAAACTTTTCCCAGTGTTTGCAGATTAACCTGTGTGAATGCTCTCTTTCAGAACTTATCCATACAAAGAGTTTAGAGAATAGCTACAGGACAAAGTGTAGGGGCCTCCCTGATCCTTTCCACAAATGTCTTGTCTTGTGCATGCATGCAGTAGTGGCCCTAGGAAGTCCTCTGTTTACATAGTTCCAAATGTGCCCTCTTTCCTAGGAAATAGTTTCCTCACAGTCATGGGCACTGCACTATATATCCTACTGATAGCAATCCCTTGCTTTAGGCAGCATGGCTTGCCCACAGTGTTCTGTTGGAGAGTTCCCTGAGCCATCTTTTACAGGCAAGGCAAGTTTTGGAATGGTGAGTCCCTCAGGTCACAGCCAAATAGACTGGGCCAGACATACACGCTCCCAGTATGTGGAAAAAGCCATTCTGCTCCTCCAGAACCAGGACCAGAGATCTGCACATTGGGATAGTGGGCCAGTTTGTGCAGAGCCAGTGAGGGGTTGGGGGGGGGGCAAGGCAGAGCACCATGAGATCCTACTGCTTTTAAGTGGCCTTTTTCTTGATTGAGGACTCATCCTGATATTGTAGTCCTTAACTGTTTTCTGAAGCTTTGCGAAAGATGTTTCTGCCAGTTTTTGCTGGTTATTCCTGAATATTTATTTTTTAAACAATGATTTTTTATTTAAGGCAAAAAGGATAAAAACCGTTTAATTACCAGGAGAAATCAAACAATCAAGGATGGGGAAAAATGGACTAATTTGAGGTAAGGAATAAAGTTATATGAGAAGAGAACAGATGGAAGTCACTGAGCTAGATCTGGAGAGGCAGAAATTAGTGGTCAGGTATGCTTCTCTTCATGAAAGATCAGGAGGATACAAGACCTGGCCTACTGGTGATCTTGTTTGCTTTTCATTTTAGTAGAAAATGTGTTGATACTCTGCATAAAACACTAAAAGGATTCTTCAGTCTATGCTGGGCATATCTAAAGAAAACAATATGTTCATTTTTTATTTAATATGATAAGACCATTGACAGAGGGAGTTAAAACCAAAGAGATAGGTATTCCTATCTGGGGAAGCAAGTTGGCTCAAGAATTTGCTGGCATATATGTTAAATTTATAGAAATAGACGGCACACAACCACTGGTTAAGAAGCATGTTTCATGGGTTCTAGAATGAGTGACATCTTTTATACAGCCTCAAATTTCATTTTTTGCAGTCATTTCTTCTTGTTATAACTTTAGCCTTAAACCCTCAAGTCTTCCATAATGTTTTATTAAATACTACCAATAAAATCAGGTGAATGAGCTCTCTTCCATACTTTCCACAGGGTAATCAAGGTGATTTCAAAAGTGACATAGTATTAGAAAACCATCAAATTACAGTATACAGAACCTTAAATTAAAGACTTGTATTCTAATGAATATCTTGTTTAGTAATGTTTGTCAAAATTGTACCTTAAGCAGCAGCATAGCACATGGAAAGAAAAAGGGTCTTTTTTATAGTAGGCAGATTGGGGTTAAAACTTCAATTCTTACACTTATCCAAGTGTGGTTTTAAGGAATCATTTGGCTTCTCTGTAACCTCTATTTACTTATACATTATAGGACCTGGCAAACAGTATGGGATTAATGAACAACAATTCTTGACTACCACTACCCTTTTAACATTAGGACAGTCTTGAATTTCTAACATATATTGTTGCTGTAGGCTCCCATTAGAACAAACATTTAGTGACTAGAAAAAAAATAATTGTACTAAGAATTTTGACAGTTTTCAAAGAAAAAAACCAATGCAAGGAATGACAAATAAAGAAGCCTAGCTGTCCACAGGGTTTATTTAGGAGATTACCAAAAAATAAAATGTGAAAGGTTTGCTGGGTAAATTTGGACAAGAAAAGAGGAATTTAAAAAAATGATTCTTATGCTTCTACTCTCTTCCAAGTTTAAGACTTGAAGGAAACTGTGACCTAGTGTAATAATGTCTACAGAAATGTCTTATGTTTATAATGATCAATAATTCAAAGTTCTTTCAAAATAAAGTCCATATTAAAAAGATTCATGGGGAGCAGATGTAGCTCAAGAGGTTGAGTGCCTGCTTTTCATATATGAGGTCCCGGGTTCAATCTCTGACCCCGGAATCTCAAAAAAACAAAACAAAACAAAACTTCTCAATTTCAGGAATGGACAAAAACAGAAACCACTTAGGCCATTTTCATACAGAAATCCTACTTTATGGAAGACCATCACTGCCTTGATCAAACAGTTTTAGATTATATTTACCAAACAATGAAGGCAAATAGCCTCAAAATAAACTGTTAAAAGTATCCACACCAAACACATATATGCATATAACACCCAAATATATATAATATACACACACATAAAAGCATACACATATTTATCACTACTGTTGTTACTCCTTTTGCCCTATCTGAATTGTATGTATTTACAACAATGTTTTAAGGCATTTCTAAAAGTTCTGTTTACTATTTCACCGTGAAGAGAAAGGAAAGATAAAACACCTGCAACCTTTGTATCAGAAGTCTTCCTACAGAATATTATGACTTCTCCTTTTGGAAAAAGGTATGTTTTGTCTAGCTGGCTTCTGTAAAAATTTATTTAAAAGTGCAGCAGAAATCAGTGATAGCTTTGCATTGTTCAGCAAGACTTAGTTTTGATTAAACACCTTTCTTTAAAACAATAATGCAATTGGACATTAAGTACTAAGTTCCCAGTCCTATGAATGATCCCTTAGATAAAAAAAGAGGGTATGTAAACTCCCTCTTTTGGTGTAGTGATCTTGGGGAAGAGAAATAAGTGATCAGAGGAAAGAGAGTGGCACTATGAAAGGTTTGAGCCCTAGCAACAAATCAGGGCTGCAGCGGTTATAGAGCCACCTGGCTGAATTTCAAAGCTACTGCCTTACCTACCTTGAGACAGGTAATGGTAAAATGCACGCAAACCACTAATTGATGCTATTTCCTTCTTAGATCACACCAATGAAATAAATAATTTTTATAGATGCCTGGTACAAAAAGTACCCAATAAAATCTAAACTTGCAGATAGGCTAGGGAAATTATGGATAAACATGTTTTGGAAAGAGTTTCACAATTGGAAGCAAAAATGATTTAGCAATTCAAGTATTAATCCAAGTGTCAAAGATATTTCATTCCAGGTCTGGTTAGGCTAAAGGAGATGGTGTTAAATCTGCTTATACATTGTTTATGGGCTAAATCAATGATTCATTGTGAAACAAAAAAAAAAAAAAAATAAGCAAAAAGAAGTGAGAAGATGAACTACTACCGACATTATTTATTTTAATGTCTATAAAATAAGTTATTATTCAAGTTAAATACTCCTTTACAAAGTATCATTTAATTCATAAGTCTACTCTACATGGATATTTATGATTTCTATCTAATTTTCAAATGATACATAAGGAACCCAAAAGCACACATTCATAAAGACCTAGAAGCTTAAAATCCTGAGGATAAAGGAGAGAAGTTGTGTTACACACCTCACTCATATACTATAATTCTTTTTGCTTTCTCTCCTACTTGAACAACCCATTATATAGGAACACTGCCTAAAATATCAATTAAAATAAATTCTAACTCCAGGGAAGACTAGTTGATGTCTTATTGAACTTCCTATGATTTTGATAGCACCAAAATACAGAGAAAATCAAATGCAATGTAGAGGAGCCAGTACTTACATAACTTAGGAACGTGTCAAAAAAAAAAAAAACCCCTCAAATTTTCAATTTTGGTTATGATATGTGTCTTTGTGTGTGTTCATGTTCTTTACAACATTAAAAAAAATCTATTACTGAAGAGTTTAAACATATTTAAAAGTAGACAGACTAAGGTACATGAACTCCCATGTCTCAGTCACCCAGCTTCAATAATTAGCAATTCATGGCCAATCTATACCTTTCCTCCTTTTCTCCCCTTCACTATTATTTTGAAGCAAAACTAAATATTATATTATTTCATGTTGGCTATAATTTAATGGGGAAAAAGGGAACTACAACAGAAGGTTTGGGCAGTGAAAGAAATGCCTCCCCTTCCTCTCTATGACCAAACGCACTACGACATGACAACAGTTTTAAGTGAAAAAATATCTGGGAGCATTTTGGGGAAAGAAATCACATGCCATCTCAAGGAACAAGCACTGGCAAGCCCAGATTTACTGCAGGTGCCCCAATCATCAATCAACTCAAACTAACTTTAATGTTTAAATATCTCCCTGACTATCTGGTGGCAAAGGCAATACTGGGAAAGTGATAGTATGGCTGGCTAGCATATTCCAGTTCCCAATCTCTGGTATAGCTGAATAGGACTGTGTCCAATGTAGCTGATTTTCTCAGCACTAGATTAATTGCCAAGTCCCTTAGTTGACAGGATTCTTCCAGTTTATTTTTTATTTTTATTTTTATTTTTTTTGATTCTTCCAGTTTAGACAGCAACTAAAATATACACCTTTTAGGACAGGTCTAATGACTGACTCCATGGGCTACCACTAGCTAAATGACATAAGGATACAGTATGACAGAGCTTTCTCCTAGAAATGGGCAGGGAAAGGAAAACACATGATGAGGGAAGTTGCAGCAGACACCTGCCAGAAAGTCAGGAGTCTAAGTGCCTCTTCACCTCATTTCCTCCCCTTCACAAATATGAAAATGGTCTCGTTACTTTATCGTAAATATACAAATCCTTCTGAGAAGTAAATGGAGTGTTACTATTAAATGAATTCAGAAAGAACAACCAATTCTTCTGGTATCCCTGAAAGGACTAATTTTAATAAAATAACTAGACAAAAACAAGCACTGAAATAATGCCATGCATTCTTATTTTATAATATAGGAAAAGCATTCAATAATCTTAAATGTCAGTGTCTAGTACTTTAACCTTTAAAAATACCAACTCAGATTTTTTCCAACAGCCAAATAATAATATTCAAACTGTAATTTAATCTTGTTTAATTATATAACGAAGAGAAATCTATTTATGAAGGATTAAAATTTTAATCATCCTAATAAGAAAGCTAGTTTGAGGTAACTTCCAGTAACTTACGCCCTGAAGTAACATCTGTGAATACACAACCCACACACCAGCTCCATTTTGTAAATAAAAATAAAACACTTGGTATGCACAAACCATATTTCACCCCAACACCACACAACCTACTAACCCCCTGTCCCTCAGAGGCAAAGCTTAGAAGAAAATTTGAAAAAAATAATTTTTCATAATAACAGGATCAATTGCCTTCCCTCAGTTTGTAATGAGATTGTCCATGATCAATATTTCTATATCTAATACTTTCTGTAAAACAAAATTAGTTCACTTTATTATTACACATCTAAAGATTAATTTGAAGCAATCTAAAGACTGTGAGGAAAGTTTTATTGCAATTAAAATGGATGTGCAAAATTTCTGAGGTTAACAGTAGATCAAGTCACACACACACACACACACACAGAAAATACTCACTTTTGTTGTCTTTGTATAGAATGGTGAGGAGAGCTGGTGAATAGGCAGGTCCACAATATTACTGGAGTTTGTGACATTGTTACTATGTGTATGTTCATCTTCTCTGCCACTGTCATCAGACTGATCAAAATCATCACTCTCCTGGTCCATTTCCTCTTCATCTTCATCTTCCTCATCTTGTTCACCAGCATGTTCTTCATCTTCCTCTTGTTCTTCTTGGTTTCCTGAGGAGTCCTCATCTACGGAAATAAATCGATTATTGTTTTCTTCCAGTTGTCCTTGCTGGGAATCATTTTGGTCTCTAGGTCGATGTTCTACTCCAACAACTTCACCATTTCTTGCAGTGTGCTCCTCCTCTTGTTGTCTTAGTTGCTGCTGCTGCTGCTGCTGCTGTTCCTCCTCTACCACACGATTCATCTGTTCTTCATCTACCTGGCTTGAGGAAGGGTTACCTCTCAGAGAGCCTCCAGTTCGCCGTCTTTTGCTGCCCACAGAGAGCAGTTCCTGATTCATTTCCAAAAGCCAGCTTGCTACTTCTTGGACCTTGGCTAAACTATCAGACGATGCAAAGGTTTTCACATTCTGCAGTGAAAATGGAAAGAAAAAAAAAAAGGTTTGTACATTCAACATTATTTTCTCCTTTCATGTTATATGTCTATATTCCAAATATCATTAAAGATTATCAAACACATTTGAAGCCATCAAGGCATTAAAATGTTCTTCAGTAGTCAATAAAGTTTAAATGGTAAGTTATGAGACCTTATAAAAATATACAAAAAATCATATAGTAAACAGCATTACTTTAACAATTTTTAGCATGAAGCTTTATAATTAGCTACTTTGATCAATAAAACACAATGTATCCAATAAAACAATTTTAGGTCAGCTGTTCATAAACTATCTCTTTTGTAAAACTTTCAAAAAATGGTAAAAAGTATATCACAAAAAAAATATTCAGTGCTCAGTTAAGTTCAGGAAATGCAATGCTGAGGTAAACTAAGATTTCTTTACCTAGGAATTTCCCAAACTTCTCTGGTCATAAAACCTTGTCTTCAGACAGTTTTCTGAATGGTATCAAATATAATCATACAATGTTCACTTTTCACAATGAATATAAATCAACCAGACATCAAATTTAAAAGTTTGTTAAATAAAAATTTTAAAAAGGTAAAAAGAGCATACCCTCTGACCCAGTAACTCCACTTCTGGCAATCTATTCTAAGGAAGTAATCCTAAAAACAGAAAAAAAATTATGCAGGAGATGATCACTGCAGTTTTATCCACAAACAAAACAATTAAATAAAACCCAAATGTTCAAGAGAAAGGAATCCATGAGATGGGATCAAGTGCAATCCTTAAAAATGATGTTCATGAAAAGTTCATGATAGCATGAAGAAATGTTTATACTATGTTATGTTAAGAACAAGATGCAGGATAATTATGATCATGGTATGACTTTTAAACTACATGAAGACTGGAAGACAATATTGCAAAATATAAACTGCATTTTAGGCAGTGGTATTATAGGTACCTTGAGTTTATTTCTTTTTTTACCATATTTCTCAAATTTTATACAAACATGTTTATTATGCTTTTTAACATAGGATCTAAAATTTTATCTCTTACAGGATCTTTTCATCATATTCATTCTAAAATTTCATCCTTTGCTGGTATCTATATGGACATGTTCAAGGTTAGTGTGCCAACACATTACACAGATTCATATAAAATTCCTGTTAAAATATATCTTTTAGGTTTGCTAGATATAAGAAATATAGTATCCATTTTCTATTACTCTCAAGAGTAGTAAGTACATTACATTATAATGCTCTTTAGACAAAAACAGCCACACCTACTTTTTTAACCCTCTAACCAACTAGATGGTAGGTAATCCCCCAAAGGTCCACAGTTCCCACTGCAAACTTTGAAATGAACTCAGTCTGAAAGATGGTATTCAAATAGCAATATGTCATTTCCTTTTCTGTAATCTAATCTTTCTAACAGATAAGATTAAAAAAAAAAATTCTTGAATTCTAATTACACTAGAATGTAAGTGTAGAAAGAAAAGAAAAGTATAATACAAAGATTGAGTCCCAAGGCACTCCTAACATTCTGAATGAAGAGCAACTAGCACTGATGGCTAAGAAGGACTAACCAGTGAAGAAGGAGGGAAAACAGAAAATCTGTGGTATCCTGGAAGCAATATAAAGAAAGCATATCAAGGAGAAGGAAGGAAATAATTATGATAACTGTTGCTGATGGACAAAGTATGATAAAGTCAAACAATTGACTCTTGGATTCAGCAATATGGAAGTTATAGTAATGAGAATTTTTGGTAATTAAAGACTGATTAACGTAGATTTAAGACATTGTGAGGACAGAATAGAGATGGTCGGTGTGAACAAGTTAGGAGTCTGCTGCAAAAAGGAACAAAAAAAGTCAGTGGCATGTGGTAGGGAGGGTGGGATCAAGAGTTTTTTTTTCTTTATGATTAGAGAACTAGCAGCCTACCTATCTACCAATGGGAATGATACAACATAAAACAAAATGGGAATGATACAACATAAAACAAAAAGTTGGTAATGTAAGAGAGAAAGGAGAATTACTGAAATGATGCCCTTAAGTAGTTAAGGGAGGATGATAAGGAATTCGAAGATGAAGAATGAGTTAAGGTAACGATGGGAAGGCAGAACAGGTGGAAACAAGTGGTGAGTATCTTTGGAGGTTCCCTTCTAACTTCCATCCACACCTCCTTCCTTGTCCTCCCAGGAAGCAAAGTCACCAGCTAAGAGTGCTCAGAGGAGAGAAGGTGTTAGAAATGTGAAGAGTTTAAAAAAAAATACTCCTCTAGGAGGGAGAAGGGGAACTTCTCCTGATTGTGATGACCAAATGTAATCAATAGACCATGATATTATATAGATTAAATGTTGCTTTTAAAAGTCAAGTGACTCTTACAACTTAGGCAAACACAACACAGAACTTCTATTTGAAGTAGAATAAAATCATCAAGTAAAAGTAACTACCAGTTGTGAGCAAGGGGGTAAGGTAGGGGTCATTAGAAAAGTACAGTAAATATATCCACTGTTTTCAGAAGATAAACTAAAGAAAATAAGGCTCATCAGAATCCGTAGGGCTAGTATAGGTTGAGGACAGAATGTGAAAATTTACAGGAAAGTAGGTTGAAAAATAACAGGTTGAAAAACACGACTTTAAGTCAGGACAACCAGCAAGATGGCAGCATAGTAAAGAGCTCCGAGAATCAGCTCCTGCTACGGGGCAGTTGGTGATCACCCAGAGCTATCTAGAGCACTTATTTGGGGGCTGCAGGAGACCAGAAGAGCATCCTGCAACACCTTGAAAGAATGGAAGGAGAAGACTGCTCATCTGCAAAGAAGATCCGTAAGTAGAGCCCTCCACACCATGGAGGCCGGTGCCCATCCTCCACTGGAAGCACAAGCCACCTCAGGAACTGTTCTGTGGCTAGAATTGGAAGCTCCACTTCCCAAAAATGGGGGAGGAAGAGACAGTTGGGCACCAACTTCAGCTTCTGATTAGTAAATTCAGTGGGCTAAAGTATAATCCTAAGAACAGCTGAAGTTTGAGCCTGTCCAAGTCAGAAAGAGACTGGCAGCTGCCATTTTAACTCCACGCCTGATATGAGGGGAAGCGGGGCTGACTGAAAATCACAGTGCTGGTGGAGATGGGCTTCATTCCATCTAGATCAGATTGTTGCTCTAGCCTAAGCCCCAGGCCCATCACGGGCAGGGAAGAAGCTGGGGGGAGCTGTGTCAGCCTCTCCAAGAAAGAAGAGGCCAAACCGCGGAGGCCAGTGATCATCTTACTTTGGCGGCCCAAGACATCCCCAGGAGCTATTCTGTGCCAGGAATTGGAAGCTCCATTTCCCAAAAACAGGGGAGGAAGAGACGGTTGACCACCGATTTTAGCTACTGATTATTTAATTCGGCTGGGTAAAGTATAACCCTAAGAACAGCTAAAGTTTGAGCCTTTCCAAATCAGAAGGAGGCCGGTAGCCGCCATTTTGACTCCACCCCCAGTATGAGGGGAAGCCGGGCTGACTGAAAATCACAGTGACGGTAGAGACAGGTCTCTTTCATTCAGATAGGCCTGAAGCCCTAGCCTAGGCTTCAAGCCCACTTCTAGCAGGGAGGAAGCTGACAGGCCCTGCACCAGCCTATCCAGGTAACTGCAGGTACATTTAGCTGGCACAGACTGGATAATTCGAACTCTACCAGGGCAACTGTGTCATCTTGGACTTGCACTGCATAGATTGCTGCCCACACCTGCAGCTCCAACCGTGCCCCAGGCAGGGGAGAAGGGGGCTTGAAACTTCATCATTCTCTGGGAAATTACACAGTCTAGGCCTGCATGGGTTGGATTATTCCACACAGCTGTGGCTCTGTCCCCACCCCTGGCAAAGGAGAAAGTTGGGAGAAGCTTCATTGGTCCTTGGGGCAATGAGGGTAGCTTGAGCCTCCACAGCTTATAGCACCAACTACATCCTTGGCTCCTACTATACAATCAGCAAGGGAGAAATGGCAGGAAGCCCTAAACTAAAGAGAAAAACTGCACCCAGAATAAATACTCTAGTAAGCCAGGTGCCAAGACACTAACAAAAAATTACAGTCCATACCAAGAAACAGAAAGATATGGCCCAAATAAAGGAACAAGATAAGCCTCCAGATGACATAAAGGAGTTGAGACAACTAATCATAGATGTTCAAACAAATCTCCTTAATAAATTCAATGAGATGGCTAAAGAAATTAAGGATATTAAGAAGACATTGGATGAGCACAAAGAAGAGTTTTAAAGCATACATAGAAAAATAGCAAATCTTATGGGAATGAAAGGTGCAATAAATGAAATTAAAAATACACTGGAATCATGTAATAGCAGATTTGAGGAGGCAAAAAAAGGATTGGTGAACTTGAAGAAATGGCCTCTGAAAGTGAACATACCAAAGAAGAGATGAAGATTGGAAAAACTTGAACAAGGTCTCAGGGAACTAAAGGACAGCAAAAGACATGCAAACATACATGTTATGGGTGTCCCAGAAGGAGAAGAGAAAGGAAAAGGGACAGAAGGAATATTTGAAGACATAATGGTAGAAAATCTCCCAACCCTATTGAAGGACATGGATATCCATGTCCAAGAAGCACAACATACTCACATCCAAAAAAATCTGAACAGACCAATTCTGAGACACATACTAATCAGCATGTCAAATGCCAAATACAAAGACAATTCTGAGAGCAGTAAGCAAAAAGCAATGCATAACATATAATGGATACCCAATAAGATTAAGTGCCGATCTCTCATCAGAAACCATGGAGGCAAGAAGACAGTGGTATGATATATTTAAGATACTGCAAGAGAAAAACTTCCAGCCAAGAATCTTATATCCAGCAAGACTGTCTTTCAAAAATGAGGACAAGTTTAGAATATTCACAGATAAACAGAAACTGAAAGAGTTTGTAACCAAGAGACCTGCTTTGCAGGAAATACTAAAGGGTGTGCTACATCCTGAAAAGACAGGAGAGAGAGGCCTGGAAGAGAATCTAGAAATGAAGATTTTATCAATAAAAGTAACTAAAAGTGTCAAAAGAGTGGTGAAAATAAAATATGACAGATAAAACCCAAATATTCAGGAATAAACTTAACCAATGGTGTAAAGCACTTGTATTCAGAAAACTACAACTCATTGTTAAAAGAAATTTTAAAAAAACCTAAATAATTGGAAGAACATTCCATGCTCATGGATTGAAAGACGAAATATCATTAAGATGTCAATTCTACACAAATTGATATACAGATTCAATGCAATCCGATAAAAATTCCACCAGCATTTTTTAAATAAATGGAAAACATGATTATCAAATTTATTTGGAAGGGTGGGGGACCTGAATAGCCAGAAACATCTTAAAAAGGAAAAGTGAAGTTGGAAGGCTCTCATTTCTGGACTTTAAGTCATATTACCTAGCTGCAGTGGTAAAAACAGCATGGTACTGGCATAAAGACAGACACATAGACCAATGGAACCAAACTGATGGTTAAAAAACAGACCCTCATATCTATGGCCAAGTGATTTTTTGACTAGCTTGTCAAACCCACCCAGTTCGGGCAGAACAGTCCATTCAACAAATGGTGCTGAAAAAATTGGATATCCATAGCAAACAAAGGAAAGAGGACCCCTATCTCACACTCTATACAAAAATTAACTCAAAATGAATCAAAAACCTAAATATAAAAGCAAGAACCATAAAGCTTCTAGAAGAAAATGTAGGAAAATATCTTCAAGACCTGGTGGTAGGTGGTAGATTCTTAAAGGAGATAAGAGGAGGACTGAGATGGACTACTGATATTTAATATATGTAGAAGTTTTGATTAGCTTTACTGTACAAGTGTGGAAATGTACAGAGTTGATGGTAACACATTATAGTGAGTAATAGCTGGTTTATAAATGGGAATGTGGCTGAAAATGGTAGTCTAGGGATGTAAATGCCAATTGACAAAAAGCTAGAGAATAATCTAGGGACCGGACAGCACAGTAAACCCAGAGGTGGATAATAGTGATTGATGGTACAGATGCAAGAGTGTCCTTTGTGAGTTAGAGCAGATGTACATCAGTATTGCAAGATGGTGGGAATGTGGAGAAGCATGGGAAAAATAAAATTGGAGTGACCTATGGAGTATGGGTAACAGTAATAATGTAATATTCTTGCATCTATGCCAAAGATGTACTGTGTTGATAATGGGGGGTATGGAAAATGTGTGCCAAATGTATGCCGTGGAACTGGTAATAATTGGATGATATTATCTCATAATCTGTAACAAATGTTCCACCACGGTATGGTGGGTTGATAGAGGGGCGTTGTTTGGGAATTCTGCACTTGTGCATGCATGATTGTTTTTTTAAGTTTACAACTCTTGTCATAAAAATATATTTAAAAAATAATAATAAGGTGGGTTGGGGGAAAAATACACCAAATGTAAGATAAGGACTATAATTAGTCCTTATAAGGACTTAGTAAGATTTTGACAATATTCTTTCATAGTTTGTAACAAATGTCTTACGACAATGCAAGGCATTGGTGGAGGGTTGATGTATGGGACCCCTGTATGATGTTATGAATGCCTGCTTTGTAAGTTCACAACTTTTACTATACATTTATTGTTTATGTATGCTCATGTACAAATGATATAAAAAATAACAATAATAATAGGGTGGGTTGGAGGAAAATACTTTGGTTAGTAGTAATATTTTGAGGATGCTCTTTAATCATTAGTTAAAAATGTTTCACAACAATGCAAGGTATTGGTGGTGGGGTGAAGTATGAGAGCCCTGTATGATGTTATGTATGTTTTGTAAGTTCACAACTATTATTATACACTTATTGTTTATGTATGTTCATGTATGAGTGATACAGTTCAATAAATTTTTAAAAAATAAAAAAAAGTCACCAATGAATATGTATTATCTCAAAGTACATAAAGGTAAATTTGCCGTATATAGGTTCTCTTCAAAGAAAAAAAATCAAAATCATATTATAGCAACCATATCTAAAGTCTAGCTCTCCTAACACTAACTAAAATATTTTCTGCTTGGATATTTGCACATAGAATGGCATAGAATGGGGCCTGGGATACAGGCCTCAATTAAATTACTCTTTGTGTCCCCATCCTAAGAGGCATATTTGTACAAGACTAAAAATAGTTAAATGGAATATTAAAAGCAACTTAGAAAGTGGAAAGATAAGAGAACAAAGGTCATTTAAAAAGATGAGCAGCCAGCTTACAATATATAGAAAATTTATAACTGGTATTTTTAAACAGTTGACCAACTCTGGTAAGTACTAGTCACCAATGAATGCTTCTGTTTCCAATTATGAATAATAAAAATGCAAATCACTATCCCATTGTGTAACTTAATTATCACACTGAAGGAGACAGAGTAAGGGAGTATCTTAATTTAAGCCAATAAAGTTAAATGACTCTCATCTTCACAGCGTGACATGTAAATAGCTTTCAAAATAATACAGATTCTTACAGACTACACCTCTGTTTACAAACCGGTAAACAATCTAAGTAGAATATTTAAAGCATAACCAATACAAAACACAGTGACAGAGCTAAAAGTCGTATTACTTAAATTCCAGAATATTTGAAGAGGCTGAAAATATCTCATCAATAGACTTAAAATTTTTCCCAAGTATATGCTGGGATTTCTCTTATCCATTTGGGAATGGGAAATGGGAATGAACATATATAAATTAAGAGGGAAAATTTCACTTCCTGTTTGGAGTCCATAAATTTGACATTTAATTGTGAAAAAACAAAAAAACCCAGTAGTCAGGAAGTTAGTTTTTCTAATAATAATCTACTTATTAAGATAAAGGCCTGATTCAATGATAAGTGTACATCTAATAATTTATAAGGAATCAGAATCAACTACTTGATATTTTTAGGAGGGTTTCTTCTTTAAAATAGTTTACAAAAAAAAATAATAAAATAAAATAGTTTATAAAGTTCTATAGGAAAAAAAAATAGGTACCTATGAAATAAGAAGGATGCTTTTATTTCTTCTTACCAGAAGAAATATATAATGTCAAAATATATCAAACACATCATTTATGTTTTTATCAACAACTAGTAAGATGGAACTTGAGTAAAATAAAATCAAATGGCTAATCTATTTGGGCACTAAACTACCTAATTTCTTTGGCAATTTTCTATGATGAGAATGGAAATAATTCAATGTTAGGAATAACTCTGATTAAAAAATTCATAGAATTTTTAAATTGCTCACTTTATGGACCAGGCAATTGAGGCTCAAAGAGATTAAATAAATTTCTCAAGGCTGCTAACTTCAAGCTAGCTTCAAGAAAAGCTGGGACCAGAACTTGATGCCCACTGAATTTTCTTTTATGCACCCCAGTCAACACTAACCACATATGGTAAAAATCCTCAATAACACTGATATTGGCCTTATTTCCCAAAACCAGGATCACTACAATGTGCAAAGATTATTACTTTGAAACTGAGTCCTCAACACACTTTAGGCACATATTAATTTTCCAGAGAATAGAAGTGTACAAATGGTTCTTCACAAATTAATCAATGGCATTTAAACTCTCGTGACCAGAACTCACAGTAAAATTAGATTTGATATTATAACTCTGTATGCACATATTTAAACACATCTTAAACAATAGTTTCAGAGAAAGAAAATTATGAAATGTTTCAGATACCCAACATCTCTACACATCACCCTTAATCAAAACACCTACTTTACCTAACTCAGGACCAGGCACTGCTTGCAATGCAAGATTCACATTGTTTTCGACGATATCAATAAGGAAGCCACAGGGTTACCTCTAACCTTATAGTTGTGCTAATCTAACAAAAGATAAATTATCTGAGAAATTAAAAGCTCCAATAAAGATATCATTACTAAATTGCTCAAATAAATAAAAAGTCCAAATATCCCGGATAAAACAATGTTGGGCTTTGCATAAAGAAATCACTGGAGAAAGTGGGAAGAACAATATTCTTCTAGTAGCTGTCTTTCATAGCAGTGGGAAAGTATTCCTAAAGACAGAGAAACCTACAGTCAGCTCAATCCTAGGATGAAAGAAATGTATTACAATAATTTTGCTCTTCAAAAACATTCAGTAAGGCTATTTACATAAAACAGCTATTACTAGTGACTTTTCTTAAGTCCTAGAAAATGCAGGAAAACTTTTATTTCAGCCTTGTTGATTTAGGGGCATTACAGACCTAATTTCAGTATTTTTAAAAACTAGTTTTTCTTGAACTTTTTAACTAGTTTCTCATAAACCTTACTTTTCAAAAGATGTTTGGTAATTCAAAACTATTTGAATTGCTTACCAAAGACTCCAAATGAATGTGCAATATGAACATTTTCAGAAGGTACATGGCAGGTATGACCCATTAGGTTTGAGCTACAAAGTCATTTAAGAACTTAGTTTTAGGATATAGATGGCAGCAAAATAAACCAAATTGTACTGATTATCAGGAAGGATAACTCAAAGCTTGGAATCACCTTCTGCAAGCACTTTAGGATTTTCACAGAATCTAAAACAGCCTCCCTAATTACCAGGAGTCCTCTTCTAGCCATACCACTAACACTCTCACTTCCTATTATGAAATCTCTATACCCCAAATTAATAAATTAATTACTGTGGTCAAGCTGATTAATAAGTAAGTCATCCTTGATGCTCCACTGCTCAAACCCACCAAGAGCTTTCCGGCTCATTCAGAGTAAAAGCCAATGTCTTTATGGCTGGCTGTAAAACCTTATACAATCTATGCACATCCCACTGCTCTGAGCTCATATCCTACTAACTCTCCCTCACACTCATTTTTTATACCCTTTCTGTCCTCCTTGTTGCTGCTACCTCAGAGTCTATATATCTGCATGGTTCTTTCCATTACCTCCTTCAAGATTCTGCTCAAATGTCCTCTATCAATAAAGATTTCCTTAACCATTTTATTTAAAATAATAAGTCCTGCACCTTTTCCCTATTCCCCTTGCCCTGCTTTACTATTCTCTATAGTACAACATAAAAGTACTTGTAACAATGCTTACTATATAAATAAATGTGCCTATCTATCCATTTATTTATGCATTATCTGCCTCCTCACTCTAGAATTTAAGCTCCATAAGGAAAGGGACTTTGTTCTGTTCACCACTGTTAACTCCAGCACCTACAACAATGCATGGCACAATAGGCACTTAAAATATTTGTTTAAGTGAATAAATAATTATTCATTCTTTTTTTAAGTCTATTGTGTGCTTTTTTCACCAAAGAACTTCAAGCCAGGTCACAAACACAATAGCAATTATTTTAAACACATTTTTTTTTAAGTTGTAAATTGTATGTGAACAAGTCACTTATAGTATTTTTGAAGCTGGTATGGCATAAATCCTAAAATCTTAACATTTATTTGTAAATTATCTTCTAAGTCACAAAAAGTCTTTTTTTCCTCTTAATCAGATTTCTTGTTATTTTCAGCACAGGCTATTAAAAAAAAACAAATAATATGCAACTAAAAAAGTTTAATATTTCAAAAACACTTGTAATTGTTTAAAATATTCCGGTTCCACATCTTTACTACAGCTAATTGGGTTACATATGTAACTCAAGGTGAAAAATTTTCAGGAATGACAAAATTGGCTGAAGATATCATCAGTAATGTAGATTAAAACAATCAATGCAAAACAGACTTATGAGGAAGTCTCATCTTACCAGCAGCAATTATTCATTAAGTTTTATGATTCTGAACTGATCGTTAAATCAACATGCCTTATGAGTCATATAATACATGTTAACTAAAAAAGGCGCAAAAGACATTTCTCAGATCACATGACAATAGCTATTTTATGTTATTTAAATTACAACACATGTTGTTTTGGCAGACTTTACTTCCTCATTCCCATTTACTCCACTGCCTCTGCAATCTCAGCTTACTTCATTACAACTAAGTTTTAAACTGTCTCCTAAATCCCAGTGTATCTTTTCCCACTTTGTGTCTTTTTACACTGTTGAATGCTCACTTATTCCTCTTTACAATTCTCTTGCCCCTTCCTTTCCCTTGGAATCATCCTCCAGGCAGTACAGCTGTCATTTCCCATTGCCAGCTCCTTCCTTATCTGCAGTTTCTTGGAAACCCATCAACTATTGCACAGAAGCCCATCCTAATATCTCCAGCCCAAACTCCCCTATTGAGCCTATGAGTTTCGCCAAGGTGCCCCAGAGTTGCCCAAAATTATTTTTAAACCTAAACTCCTATTTCCCCTCACACATACCTGGGGCCCAAATTTGGGGCCTATATCCTCTATCTCAATGAATGGAACCATATACTAGGCAGCTGCAGATTTAAGAAACCCAGATGGCTCTTCTTCCTCCTCCTTCTCTCCCCTTCCTGAACAATCCAGTCCTAAAGACATTAGGTGGGGCCAAGCTAGTTAGGTGTATGTGTGGAAAGCAGAGGGACAGCCCAGCAGTGGGGGTCAGTCCAAGCACAGTGAGTAGGGAAGTTTTAGGAGAGGTGGTAGGAGGTTGAGGACAGACCATCAAGGAGTGTCAAAGCCTGGCAAGTGGGGATCCATACAGTGGGTAAGCCCAGCAGATCAAAGGCAGAGCAGAGTGAAGAGAACATCCATATGAGTGGGTATGTTGAACATGAGCAGGGTGAGAAAGGTGTCCACATGCAGGAATGGTGTCAAAGTATGAATGGGATAAGGAGGGTGCGATGGCCATAGTGGTGCTCCACTCAGGGATCACTTCAATAGAACCTGCTATGGGGAACAAAGCTGCCTGACAGTCTCTAGCTCTCTTACCTTGGAATCCACCACACAATCACAACTGGCCATTCTTCCTAGGGCTTCTCCCAGCAAACAGCACAACACTGGGGAAGTACTAGAACCTGGAATGTTCCCTGAAGATTCCCTATTAGCCTGGCTGAAATTATCAGAACTCTTATTGCCTACTCTTGCTCTTTCCTCCTTTATCCTTCACAGACATTTCCTCCAATAAATCTCTTGTACACAAACTCTTGTCTTGACATCTGCTTTATGAAGGACTTGAAATGACCCAGAAGGCATCCATACAGTGACTGGTGTTGAGAATTCTTGGAGATGAAATTTTAAAAGTTCTGAAAGATACTACAAAATGGTTAACTTCAGAAGATTTAAAAGGAAAATGAGCTTTTGGAAAACATCATGTTACAAAATAAAATCTTCCACTGCTGCTTGGGCCTGAAGAGTGAAGAATATCAGGATGTCTCAAGACTTACTGGGAACCACCCAGAGAATCTGCAGAACAAAACTAAACAAATTTTTCTTCCCTTTCAATACAGTGTGTAACTACGTAAGGGACCTGTTCTCTTAATCTTCTGATCGTGAGAATTGGACTTAAGAAAAGAGGAAGAAGAGCTGCAGCCTCATCATACATTCAAGAGAACTATTACTGATCTTTCCCAAGCAGTTTTGAATTTCTGTGAAGAAAAGAATACCCTGCTATTCACAAGAAAACAATAAACATTATACTGCAGTTTTCAACTTCTTATACATGTGAACAATCTTTTTTTTACACAACAAAAATCAAGAGTAAGATCAGAAATGGTCTCATTTCAGTTGAAAATGAAATCTGCATATGCTCATTTATCTCATGTTTGTCCCAGAATTGAGTATTTATACAACAAAATAAAACAAGCACAAGTTTCATATTAAAGAAGCAATATAATTTCTATTTTTAAGATAAAAAAATAATACATTAGACATATATAAGCCTATAAAAACAAGTAATTTTCTAACTGCTAGGCCTACATTTCAGGTTAATGGTTCACTAAGAAAATGTTTTTGCCAAGTCTTGAATACATTGTGCCTATATCAGCAATATTTTTATTCATATTGCTTTGGCTTATGGTATTAGTAGCTTTACTATTAAGTAAAAAATAAATTTTCATGTTGTAAGTAATAGTAGCTAAAATCAATTTGCAACCTGTATTTAAATTAAATCTGCTGAGCCTACCTTAAGAAAAATTACATCCCATTTTGGCTTAAACTAGTCATGTGAAATTTATTATGTTTTTTATGACTGCTTCATTAGCAGTGAGTGGTTTTGTTTCCTCCAAGAAAAGTTGGCTAAAATGTAATTTTTAGTTTGGGGGGGGGGAGGGCTGCAGGCTGTGCAGCAGCTTCTCTGGCATATACCATATCTCATTTGGATTTTGTATAGGAGAAATTTGTGATGCCTCCTTGGATAAGGTAGGGTGAAAAAAAGATAAAGCAGTAAAGTTTAAAAAAAAAGAAGAAACTGGAGTTTTCTCTATGTGCGCTATTGACGTGCATTAGAGCTGATATCCTTTGTAGGGAAGGGGAGTCATACAAAAAGAGGAGGACAATAAGTTGGCCAATATAAACAGATCCATAGAAAAAAGAACATTCGCTACACAAAAGAGCATTGACAATTATCAATGAAAAATTATATCTACAACTTATTGAACAAGCTAATGTACCATGAGCAGAAGATATAATAATTTTATGCAGGAGTTCCAGGGACCTGAAAATTATTTTAAGTGGTCTTCCAGTGTAAAAGGATTGAAAGACTGAAAAAAGGTAAAAGAGAACATCAATAAGGGGAAAAATTGAAATTATGTCTCCCTAAAACAAAGCAATGAGAGTAACACAACATCATTTCTGTGATATCCCTGCCAATAGTGCATAATCTAAATCTAATAATGAGGAAGCATTAGACAAGTCCAAAATAAAGACAGTAGTACAAAATGACTAGCCTGTAATCTTCAAAAGTTTTAAAGCCATGAAAGTTAAGATAAGACCAAGGAACTGTTCCAGATACATAAATAAATGCATTGTACAAGCCATTATTTGGACAACTGTTGAAAGTCAAATAGGATCTGAGGGATAGTCTAATTTATTCATGTCAAATTCCTGGTTTTAATGGTTATATTGTGGTTATGTTTGAGAATGTACTTCCTTGTTTTTAAGAAATGTACACTCAAATGTTCTTCAGGGGTGATGGCTGTGAGGCAAATTAAGATTCGAGTGCAGTACCTGGAAATTTTCTGAAAGTTTAAAAAACAGGACAAGAAATATGGGCATCATATTAGTTTCCATCATTTATTACAAACTACCTTTGCCCTGTCCCCACACTTTAAAAAAAAAAAATCAATTTTATTGATACATATTAATAAAGCATAAAATTCATCCAAAGTGTACAATCAATGGTATTTGGTACCATCACATAGCTGTACTATCCCCACACTTTTGACACCATTCATATTACCATTAAAGCCTGCTAAGACTAGCTCTTAAATATCTCTACAATAAATTCTACTTCTCTAGTACTATTTAAACAGATGCCAACTATCTCTTGCCTGGACTATTTAAATAGCTTTCCTAGTCATCACCCTATCTTGTTTCTCCCCTCCTGTCACCTATTCTCTGTACTGTTTCCAGAACATGCACATGTCAATGCCTCAGAGGCACCAAACTTTTACCTGTGCAAATAAAGGCAAAATGTTACACAGGTAAAAGGAGAGTTGACAGAAGGGAGATTTGAGCAGAAAGAATTAGCATCCCTCAAGTAACTCTGCAGAACTTTTGAAAACTACTGCTCCACAGGATAAAATCCAAACTTCTAAGCACAGTACACAAGCCATTCATGACCTGGTCTCAGCCTCTATCCAACTTCAATACACATCAGTTTGTCTTAAACTGCATATTACCCAACAATATTGATCTACTTTTACTCTCCCAACATCCTACACACTCTCACATTTCTATATTTTTGAAAATTGTGTTTCTTTCTCTTAATCTCTTTAACATTTCTTTGCCCACCCTTTGCTAACTAACCCTCTCTGGCAAAGCAAATCCTTTGAGTCACAGAACTGCTGAAATTGCAATGCACAGGTCTTTATTACAATCTTTCTCTTCCCATTATGAAAAAAAAAAAAAAGTAGGAAAATAGCCTTTAAAGTAAAAACATTGAATGTTAGTGGGTTAAACTCCCCAACCAAAAGACATGGATTGACAGAATGAATTAAATATATATATATATATATGTCCCATCTATATGCTGTCTACAAGAGACCCAAGGATACAAATAGGTTGAAAGGGAAAGACTGAAAGACCCTACTGTCTAGGGTCGAGAAAAAGACAAGGGTGCCCACTGCCACCACTGTTAGTCAACATTGTGCTAGAAATTCTAGTTAGAGCAATTAGGCAAGAAAAAGAAACAAAAGTCATCCAAATTGGAAAGGAAGAAGTAAAACTTTCCCTATTTGCAGATGACATGATCCTATACTTAGAAAGTCCCAAAAAATCTACAACAAGCAACTAGAGCTAATAAATTAGTTCAGCTAAGTGGCAGGATATGAGACAGACACTCAAAAATCAGCAGTGTTACTAAATACTAGTAATGATTTCTGAAGAGGAAATTAAAGTAAAAAATGCAGTTACAATAGCAACTAAAAGAATCAAATATCTAGCATAAATTTAAACAAGGATGTAAAGGGCCTGTAGTCAGAAAACTACAAACCATTTCTAAAAGAAATAAAAGAAAACCTAAATAAATGGAAAGACATTACATGTTCATGGGTTAGAAAACTAAATATCGTTAAAGATGTCAATTCTACCCAAACTGATCTACAGATTCAACGCAATTCCAATCAAAATTTCAAAAGGCAAAATTCTGCCTTTTTTGCAGAAATGGAAAAGCCAATTATCAAATTTATTTGGAAAGGAAAGGGGCCTCAAATAGCCAAAAACATCTTGAAAAAGAAGAATGAAGTTGGAAGACTCACATTTCCTAACTTTAAAGCATGTTACAAAGCTACTGTCAAAACAGTATGGTACTGGTATAAAGATAGACATATTGACCAATGGAATCAAATTAAGAACTCAGAAACAGATACTCACATCTATGGTCAACTGATTTTTGACAAGGCTGCCAAGTCCAACCAACTGGGACAGAACACTCTTTTCAACAAATGGTGCTGGGAGAACAGGATATCTATATTCCAAAATAATGAAAGAGGACCCCTCAGACCTTATTCAAAAATTAACTCATAATTGATCAAAGATCTAAATATAAGAGCCAGGACCATAAAACAACTGCTGAAAACAAATAGTACAATTTCCAAAAAAATGTTATCAATTGTAACAAATGTTCCACACCAATGCAAAGAGTTGGTGGTGGGCTGATATATAAGAATCCCGTATTTAATGCATGATTGTTCTGTAAACCCACAACTTCTCTAATAAAAAATTTTTAAGAAAGAAAACAGCGCTGAAACATTCATGAGAAATTTGGGGAACACAGACAGTAAGAGAAAGCAACATAGTAGCTATGAGGTTGACAAAGGTATAAGCTAGAGTACAGGCTTGATTAATATATTATGTATTACCTCTTTTATATTATAGGAAGTAGAAGGCCAGAAAAGTGAACATTCAAGTGTCTCACCTTCCCGTTCCACGACGAAAACAAGAAATACTTTTGCTTTTTTCCTCTTTTGTGGTTTTAACTGACACCATATAGTGAGCATATAGTACAATACTGAGTCTTAAAATGCAGGATACACCCATGCATACACAGATTAAAAAAATAATATGTTCTTTTCCATATTCAAGAAGTCATACTTAAATTGTCCATTCCATTGTTACAGTCCATATACTCTATCATTTCTTATAATTTCTAAAAGCATTAATGAACAAAGGCATACAAAACTCATAGGATAAATTTTCAGTTTCCTGGAAAATATTCAGTAACTTTTCTTGCAGACTATAAATGAAAAAGCATGCTGAATACAGATTTGAAAAACATGAAAATGTATATGTTCATCTTAAATTGTTATCAGGGATTTTTTTTTTCTTTTCATAAGCAGGAGATAAAAAAGCTCTGTGGTAGCTCATGACTTAACTCTACTTGTAAGAATACCCTATCACCCTCCTCCTAAGGTCTCTGAGGTGTCCCTGTGGTATCATCATGATTTCTGAGGAAGATTCTGTCAGTATTTGCATATGAAATATGAAATCTGTCTGAGAAAGGACAAACAATCACTGAAGTCATTCATATACTTATCCATTCATTCATCATTCAAATATTAATAGAGTAAAAAAGATAGGTAAAAGACAAACACAAACAGTTCAGTAAAGAAGAAATAAAAAGCGTTGATAAACACATGAAAACATGCTCAATAATATTAGCCATAAGAGAAATGTAGGGAAGCAGATGTGGCTAAAGTGATTGGGCTCCCGTCTACCAAATAGGAGGCCCGGGGTTCAATTCCTGGGGACTCCTGGTGAAAAGGAAGCTGGCCCGCATGGAGAGCTGGCCCACGCAGGAGTGCTGGCACAGCAAGATGATGCAAAAAAAAAAGAGACACAGAAGAGAGACAATAGGAGATGTGGCAGACCAGGGAGCTGAGGTGGCACAAGAAATTCAGCGCCTCTCTCTACTCTACTCCGGAAGGTCCCAGGATCAGTTCCCAGTGCCACCTAAAGAGAAGACAAGCAGACTCAGAACACACAGAGAGCAGACAGTGAGTGCAAAACAACGAGGGGGTTGGGGGGAAAATAAATAAATAAATATTTTTTAAAAAAGAGAGAGAGAAATGCAAATTAAAACTATGAGGTATTAGTTTACTCATCCACAAGAATTGCTAAAATTGAAAAAACTAAACACCACCAAATACTGCTGAAAATAGAAAGCAACTAAAACTCTCATATATGGCTGGTGGGGATGTAAAATGGTACCACCACTTCAGAAAACTGGCAATTTCTTATGAAGTTAAACACCCACATACCCTATGACTTAGTACATTCACTCCTGGGTATTTACCCATGAGAAATGTCCACAAAAAGCCTGGTACCAGAAAGCTTATAGCAGCTTTATTCAGAATAGCCAAAAACGGAAAACAACTCAAATGTCCACCAATAGAAGGATGGATAAATAAACTGAGGTATATTCATACAATGGAATAGTACACAGAAATAAAAAAGAGGGAACTTTTGGTACATACAAGAACAAGGATGTCAAAATCATTATGCTGAACAAAAGAAGCAAGACACAAAAGAGTAACAATGTATGATTCCATTTATATGATGATTAAGTATAGGCAAAACTAATTTAACAGTGATAAATATCAGAATAGGAGATGCCTAAGAGTTATAGGCGTTGACTGGAATAGGGGCATGAGGGAACTTTCTGGGGTGATAGAAATGCTCTACCTCTTGACTGGGATGTTGGTTACACATAGGTCAGAACTCCTCTGTGCGTTTCAGTTTACATAAACTTTATCACAAATTATAAAAAGAGCCAGAAAATTAAAATGCGAAGCGGCATCTGAACATGTGACAAATTGCTGCAATCTCATGATAAAACTTTAATGGATCAGGAGTTGCTTCTTATGGACGAGCAAAGAAAGAGGTTGCTTGAGATGGAATCTATTCCTAGTAAAGACGCTGTGAACACAAACAGTGAACCTTATTGTAATCAGTAGACTATAGTTACTAGTACCATTATAAAAATGTTCTTTCATAAATTTTAACAAATGAACCACACTAAAGGAAGGTGTTACTAATAGGCTGGCATATGGGAACTCTGTATTTTATGCACTGTTCTTCTGTAAATCTACTTTTCTTTTTTTTTTTACCGGGGATCGAACCCAGGTCCCTCCATATGGCAGACGGACGCCCAACCATTTGAGCCACATCCACCCCCTTACTTTTCTAATTAAAAAAAAAAAAAAAAAAAAGGTGCTGTGAACAGTGTTGAGTGACAACAAAGGATTTAGGATATTATATAAACTTAGTTGATAAAGCAGCAACAGGATTTGAGAGGATTGACTCCAATTTTGAAGGACACTCATTCCATGGGAGAAATGCTACCAAACAGCACCTCTATCAAACACAGAAATCTTTTTGTAAAAGGAACTGTCAATCAATGTAGCAAACGTCATTGTTGTCTTATTTTAAGAAATTACCAGGAGCAGATGTGGCTCAAGCAGCCTGCTTCTCACATGGGTGATCCTGGGTTTGGTTCCCGGTGACTCCTAGGGAAAACAAAAGAAGCCCCAAGCAAAACAAACTTAAAAACCAACTCAGGGAGGCAGATGAGGTTCAGTGTTGAGCGCCAGCTTCCCACATACAAGATCCTGGGTTCAATCCCCAGCCTCTGGTACAAAAGAAAGGGAAGGAAGGGGAGGGAGGGGAGTGGGGGGGGGAATTACCACAGCTACCCTAACCTTCAGCAACCACCACCCTGATTAGACAGCAGCCATCAACATCAAGGCGAGAGCCTCTGCCAGCAAAAAAAGATTACAACTCACTGAAGGCTCAGGTGATGGTTAGCATTGTTAGCAATATAGTATTTTTAAATTAAGGTATGTACATGGTTTTCTAAGACATAATGCTATTGCACACTTAAAAGACTACAATATAGTATAAGCATAACTTTTATATGCACTGGGAAACCAAATTCGTGTGACTCATTTTATTGCGATATTTGTTTTATTGCGGTGGTCTGGAACCAAACCTTCAATATCTCCAAGTATTCCTGTACCTCATTTCCTCCCCATTTCAATAACTCCAGCCTGGATTTCTTTTCTTATTTTCTGAGGCAAAACAATTACCTCATTTGAATGAATATGCCAGAGAAACACTAATCACAGATAATACTCTCAGGAGCGATCATTTCATCTTTCTATTCAAATGCTTGGGAGGAAGTTTCAGTGGACATACTAGGAAATGATACTGCATACAATGTTGTTTCAGAAAATATTTATTTGAACTGAAAAAGAAAAATTCAAACTTTACCATGAACTAGGCATTGGTGATACACTGGTGACCAAAGACATAACCCCTATAAAGATATACCTTTCAAAAATTATAAGAAAAACATTCACCTTAGACTTTTGTTAGATCTACACGGATGGGACCTTATTTGGAAATAGAGTCTTAGAGATATCATTAGTTTGAATCACCCTGGATTTAAGGTGGGCACTATATCCATTGACCGATGGATGTCCTTATAAGAGGAGCAGACACAGAAACAAGCAAGGAATAAGGCAATGTGAAGACAAAGGTAGAGATTAGAGGACTGCAGCTATAAACCAAGGAAAGCCAGGAATTGCCAAGAGCTACTTAAACTTGGAAGAGGCAAGGAAGGATTCTTCCCTAGAGCGTTCAGAGAGAGCATGACCCTACTAGCACTTTGATTTTAGCCTTCTAGCCTCCAGAACTGTGAGACAATAAATTTCTGGTGTTTTAAGCCAACCACTTTATAGTAATTTGTTATGGCAGCCACAGGAAACTAACACACTGATTATAATTCATTAATTATAAGTAGAACGCAAGTAAAATAATCTCCATTCTAGCCTGGCCCCATCTCTGTCCACCAGTCTTTATTTGTCAACACTATGGTGACTAGAGAAGCAAAAGAGCAAAAAAACCCACCACCACCACCAAGAAAATACAAAAAAAACAAAAGACCTAAAACATTAATTTGACCACCAAAGAATATATAATACACTTAAAACTGTTTTTGTCTCCTTTTTTATAGCAGTTATTTTTTAAATAGTAGGAAATATTATGATTTTGTTACAATGATCTCTATGTAGAAATAAAGCAGCAATGTCATAAATGATTAAATGAGTAAACTAGGTCCATTATTAATTATCTATAATTTTACAGGCAAGAAATTTTTTAAATTGTTCAGATTATAGAACAGTATTTCTGGATAAACCTAACAAGGTAATAGTTGTAAAACATTCTCAAACTTTGAAACACCTTCAATTTCAGTACAAACAATACTGTGCTATATACTTAAAACCAGGAGGAAGCATTGTGTATTGGTCACAACTTGAATTCCTTACCACAATGAGGAGTGCTCAAGGATTTTACCACTATATTCAGCCATTCAAATAATTAGGAAGACAGTAACAGTGGTCTCTGCTCTGGGAAATCACTGATTTTCAGATTTGTTAAAAGGAATATTCCCTCAGTATCTCCAAGTTGTTAGACAGGATTTCTTCATTCTGAAGTTATTCCTTCTTACCCAGACAAAACTAGATAGAGCTCTAACTCAGAATAATAGTAATAATAGTAACAGCAATAAGAAAATAAGAGAGCCATAAAAAAACATGCCTTCTGGGAAGCGGCTGTGTCTCAATCAGTAGGGCTCCCGTTTACCATATGGGAGGCCCCGGGTTCGGTTCCCGGGGCCTCCTGGTAAAGGCAAGCCCGCCCGCACAGCATGGTTAGCTGACCCAGAGAGCACAAGCAGCAAAGGGGGGATAAATGAATTAAAAAAAAAAAAAAAAAAAAAAACATGCCTTCTTTTTTTCCACCATGCAACTGAGCTACTCAAAGTAGTGAAATGTTACAGGTTAAGGAGCTTGTTTTATATTAAAATTAGTAAAGACGCTTCTACTGCATTCACCAATCAGCAAATACTTACAGAGTGCCGATTACAGACAAACTAGTTATGTTAGATACTGCTAGGTATTGTTGAACCTATCATTATGTTCATTTTATGAAACAGGAAACAGGCTCAGGTTAACATCATTTGTCCAAAGATTTACATTTAGAAAGTTTCAGTACCATGCTTATTCCACTAAGCCAAGCTGTCTTCCAGCACGACATAATAAGGATCTTGCAGCAACAAAAGAAAACAAAGGTCACAGGTGACAATGACATGATACTATAATAAACTATTTCTTTCATACAAAAAGCCCTTCATACAATAGGAAACATTCTCTTTCTCCCAAACTCCAAAACATTGCCTTCCCTCCAATCAGGGCCACAAACACTGTGTCTGGACTCTGGCAAAAAAAAAGAAAAGAAATGTTTTTAGGCTACCCCAGCAAAGTAAAAGAAATCATATGAGATTTTGTACTAGGCCCCTTGTCAGGACTATAGGGTCTTGGTAATTTGTAGCAGAACCCTGCCTCTCCTCCATAACCATAAACTCATGTTGACACTCTAACTGCTTTTGCTTATTAGTTACAAAGTACTGTTAAAGCTATAATTGAATCTGTAAATGAAACTCGATACTTACATTCAACTACATGTATTTCCAGTCTGAATTCATAAGATTTTTAGACAAAACAAATCAAATTCTGTAGACTCTAATCCAAAAAACTATCTAAAATTTTCATCTTGCTTCCATACCGATTCCCAACGCAACAGCAAAATAACAACTATTACTTCTAATTAAAACTTACTTTGTGCCACTTCTTACTAAATGTTTTACACACGAAACCTGATTTTGTTGTCAAAACAAACTTATGATGTGGATTCTATTTCATAGATGAAAGAACGAGGGTCAGAAACTGTAGTAAATGCTGACTCTCAAACACTACCTGCTTAATGCAAAGTCCAATACACTGTCCCTCTTTCTGAATCACAATCCCAGGGCAGTGGAAACCACACAGTATTGTGGTCAAAGATATGCCATTCCTGGCTCCAACAAAGCTAATAGTTTCACATCTGAGTTAAGAAAAAGGAATAATATCAACAAAGAACTACCTTAAGAAATAAATAACTTCAGCACTCAGTCATAGTGGTTAAAAGCCCAGGTTCAGTGGTTATATTACATTAGACCAAATCCTAGTTCACGTCTACCACTACCTGGTTATGTCATCTTGGAAAAATTACTCAGTGTCTTCAAATTTCAATTGCCTCATCTGCAAGAGGGGAATCTAAAACTATGCCTCTACTTCATAGGATTATTTAGAGGATTAAATGAGACAAAACACGTAAAATACTTAAAAGATATGTCAGGCACATAGCGGAACTTAATATGTTACTTTTATTAGCTTTTATACTATCTGCTTTTATCAGTTTTAAGGCCTTTTTCTTCTAGTGTTGCTAAATTAATTTTGTACTTTAGGATTCTTAGATTTGACCAAACATATTCATTGATTCTGAAGAGAAATATTAAATCAAGAATGTTATGTAACATCTATTTCAAAATTCATCACTCACAAAGTGAGAATTTGGATATGAAATCCCAATTTTTATAAGTGACAGCTCAAAAACTTAAAATAGAATCCAGACACTTTGCAGTGTCAAATCCTATGTGTTCTGATTCTTAAAATTTTAAAATATAAAAGAACATAATTACAACCACTACAAACTCATACCACACACCTTCCATAAAATCTATACCATGCATATTCTCTAACATTAATTTAACATGCTCCTTTAGGTAAATAACTGCAGACAACTGTTTTTTGTTTTTTTTTTTTTTTAATCTCAATTTAAACATATTGAAGATATTATTTCTCTGTTTTCCTAAAAGGCAGCAAGCTGGGAAAAGGAAAATGAAGGAATAATCTCAATTGCAGTATTTTATCTATCAATAGAAGGTTAAAATAACAATTTTAAGAAGTAAATAATTTACTGGAAATCAATAGAAAGGAGTTAATTTCATATTAACCAAATTGATTTTAAATTAATTTTATATTCATATTCATTTTGGGGTATGAAATACCCCTAAAGAAAACTCATATGCTTAACATAATGTAGTAGTATAAAACAAGCATCCTGGTATATCTGATTTGGACTGGAAGAGATGCCATATTTTTTTAAAGTAAACAATGAATTTGCCAGTGCCTGAATACCATAGTTCAGCTAGAAAAATATTTACATAGTCAATTGGAAAAGTACAGACAGACATGAATTAAACTGCTGGCACCATCTTAAGCACAACATCCGTCACTCTAAAGCAGCACTAGTCTAATAAGAGCAAGAACTTATATCAAGTAAAAAGTTCCCTACCAATTTTTACCATTATCACCATCAATATCTGAGTAGAAAAGAATATGAACAAATAAAACTTATTAGAATCTGCATGTATGTAGGTACCTGTGAGTATATGGATATATCTTTATAGCTCCAAATCTGAACCTATAGTTAGGTTTTGTTTTCTTGTGGGTTTTTTCCCACCAAATAAAATAAGTATGGTGGTCAATGAATCTGACTTTTGTTACATGCAAGGGTAACCTTGGGCATGTCACTTAACCTTTGCATTCTTCCTTTCATCAACTAGAAAGGAAAGTAAACTTTGTTAAGTATCTGTTATGTGCCAAACACTTCACTAGATGTTTTACATAAATTATCTCTTAATCTTCCAAAGAATTCTACCAGATAATCAATGTTATTCTCACATAACCAAAACTCAGTCACCTAAATTGGATTCAATAATGAGTCTACAAAACTCCAATGTTCCTTTTCTACATGGTAATTGTAACGCCTAAAATAACATCCTATTTGAAATACTGAATAATTCTAACAAAAAGAGATAATTGGCATGGCCTGTTTTTAAACATAGAGCTATACAAGTAAAATACAAAGGACAAATAGTATTATACTGGCACACCTCTTCCATCAAATACTGCCTGCCTTCTAACATAGAAAAGATGCTTAGTACTTTAAAAAGCACAGGAAAAAAACATGTATATAAACATGAATGAACACAAATATAAAACTATTTACAGTTCAATACCTGGAGTATTGATGCTAAGACAATGGGACTAGAGCCTACAGCCTATTTTCCTGTAAGACATGTTTATGTAGTGTGAATTCGTTGATTCAGTCATTAGGGGGGATGAGTCACATTGGTTCACAATTTTCTCCACCACCATAATATTTTAAAGCCAATGAGGCCAAGCTTTCTCACTAAAGAGAGAGGCTGAGCATTATATCATGTCCTTACGAAAAGTTGAAAATTCTGCAGAAGAGGGCAATTAGCGGGCATCAAGAAACTCCTAGACTTTCCACAATGCTAAACTATCAGGACAAACTGCAAGTACAGAGAAGTAAAAGCTGTGAAAACATTTTCCCCATGTTTATTTTTAGAAAAGAAAAAGTGACTGATAATGAAGGCTACACCCTAGATCATACTTTTAAATTTGATCTCAAGTGGAAATGAATACCCTCGAAGACCTGCCTCTCAAAGGAGGAGGCATAAATCCTAGGATTTAGAATTAACTGATACTAGATGCAAACAGTTTTGTTAGTGTACATATTACAGGGTTGCACAGATTCCTGAGTGGTTTGCCCCTATTTTTAGGCCTGATTTTATAGACCTTTATGTTTTATTCAGAGACACATAAATTGCTTTAAAACAGATCTGCCCGTATTGATTAAAGAAATTCAGCATTAGTGTTTTATTTAGACCTGAACTAACTTCTTCAGTTTTTGCTGTTATGGGGTAAAGTTAAACTGAATTGAGAGATTAAACTTTATTGCTGCTAAATACTTAAGAATTGCTTACAGTGAACCTCACTTGCCAGCCACAAGGCCTGCACCACGGGAGCCTGCAGGGATTCCCAGCAAGGCTGCCAAGAAGGATCCTGTCCAGCCCCAGCACAAGCACTCACTTCTTATGCTGGGACAACCTGGAGCTTGAGCTCCTGTCTCCTCTGCTTTCCCTGGACCCTCCTCGGACAGGCAGAGCACCTAGGTCTCTCCCAAGTGGGAGTGCAGGGGAGGCATCCCCAGCATTCCGGGCCTGAAATCTCTTAGTTAATCTCCCCTGGCCCCGTTCCACCAACAGACTAGACCAGCATAGGATTCCTCCCCTCCCCCATTGTCCTACTTTTGGAAGGGCATCAAAGTCCTCTGCCCTCACCTCGGCTGCCTGCCCATGCCCCTAGTATGGGAACCATGGCATTCTTGAGTACTTGACGTGCGAGACAGCATAACTGAGACTTAATAGGGAAAACTGTACCTTGGGGGGAGGGGAAGGGGGATGGAGATGGTGATCAGAGACTGTAAAAAAAGTTTTAAAATTAATTAATATTTCCTATGGCAGTGAAAATGAACTCAACCAAGCTATTATCTACTGAAGTTCTCTCCAATGTGAAATTTATTCAAGAGAAGAAATTAATAGGTCAATATTTTGATGAAATAGGCCTGGACACGAGGAAGTACTGCTTTGGAGTTGAAGATACATTAGAAGCTTTGGAAATGGGAGCTATAGAGATTAGAATCTATAGTCTATGAAAATCTGGATACAATGAGACATGTTCTTCATTGTCAAGGCACAGACGAGGAGAAAATTTCCAACTTCAGAACAAGAGAAGGATAAATCTCATTTCACAGACAAAGAGACAGGACAGAGCTGATTGAGACCAACACCTGCTGGACTGGTTTGCTAACAACTAAAAAACATTGAAAATTGTCACAGATAAGTCACGAGAAGGGTCCTAGTTTGTGGAAGGATTTGATAGAATTGGAGGTATCTTGCAGTACCAAGTAGATTTCCAAGGAATGGAAAACCAAAGAGGAAATGAAGAATTAATTTTCACCTTGATGAATATTAGGTAGACAATATGGGTCCAGTAAACTGTGCCTCACCCCCCAGCATCGAACCCACTGAGCATATCCATGATGGAATCCAAAAAGATCCCTGCCTTACCACTGGTACATTTCCAGAACTTAATCCATAAGCACTGGATAGTGAAAAGAAAACCGAAACCAAACTAGACCCAACCCCACACTTTGGGTTGTCATGATGTCAGCACAGCAGCCTACAACTGTGCTACAACTAAATTTCTAAACTCCAATTTGACTAAATATATATATATATCTCCCAGTTTTTACTTTGACTCGATGGTAAAATTGGTTGCTCTTGTATTTTATGTAAAAACAAACCTTCATACATAGAAGCAAAAATACTGTTGTGAACGTTCAAATATTAAATAGAAGTTTCTTATTTTGATTGGAGAAAAAATTAAATTGCTGTATTCCGTAGTGACCCATTTAAAAGGCATTCTCAGTTTAAACTGCATAAGAAGAAATATATGAAGGGAAATGTTAGGGGGGAAATTGCTGGAGTGAATTTTTCAGAATTATTTTTTAAAAGTCAATAACATATTTAAAAATACAAATTATAAATAAAAGAATACGTGACCTTAAAATTCTAATTTCTGCAAAATTAAATTTACACCCTGTCATATACTATGCATGAAGAAAACACTTATTTTGAGTCTGTGTCTTTAATTTTATACAACCACAAGGAGACTGATATCAATAGAGGGACACAGATTTTTCTCTTATGAGTGATCTTTTTAGTGTAATAGTACACATGAAATTATTTTCTTCATGAAAATTTCAAATTACTAAAGAGAGAGGAGTATACCTTTTCTCTGGTCAAAAAGAATATATTTCCTTACTAAGTTGAACAACAACTTAGCACTTTTTAAAGGTCAAACATTAACCAAAAGTTAATATTGATAATACAAGTGTATTAAGTCATTAAGTATTTTACCTGAAATGTCTTTTACATTAAAATATTTTTAAAGCACTTTATATGGCACTCTCAAACAGAAGCATACTGAAACATAAAACTAGTAGACTTAGAAATACCAGTGGAGCAGGCCTACCACTTTAAAATCGTGAGAAAGGGATATAAGAGCTGGCAGACAAAAGAGAAAAGTGGCATCTTGAACAGAACAAGTACATCAATCTGGTAAACAGATGCAATCTAAACATCCCCTTCCAAATCACATCTTTATAGAGAATGTCGTTTGGACCTTGACTGTTCACACCACCTTGTATTCTTTCTACCAGTTCATGCAAACTACTATAATATTCTGAATCAAATTTTGGCTCAAGATTATCAAAAGATCATTAACAACTCTGAAACTCTTTCTTCATTGCCTAAATTTAGCTGATCTGTTTTTAAAAAACTTTCACCATGGAACATGTCTCCTCTATGCAAAATGTTTAAGATGTACATGGCAAATGTATCTTTCTTAGTGCAATAAAAATAAAAACACTGATCAAGAACAATTTCCATTGTGATAAAACAGAAAATAGTGGCATGGGTATCAAAACTAGATAGCTCTCTATGGGGAAAATAACGGTTTACTGGCACTTATACATTATTGGTGGCACTGAAGAATGATACATGCAGCCCTGTTGAAATCAGTTTGACGGTTCATCAGAAAATTGAAACTAGAATTATCATTATGATCCAGCAATCCCACTTCTTGGTATACCCAAAAGAACTGAAAGCAGGGCCTTGAATAGATATCTGTACACCAGTATTTAGAGCAACATTATTCATAACAGCCAAAAGGTGGGAGCAATCCAAAGTCTATCAGAAAATGAATGGATTAACAAAATGAAGTGTATACATTCAGCCATAAAAAGGAATGAAGTTCTGATGAATGCTTTGACATGTATGAACCCTGAAGACATCATGTCGAGCAAAATAAGTCAGACACAAAAATTCAAATATTTTGTCATTTCCCTTACATGAAATATCTAGAAAAACCAAACTTCATGGAGATAGATGGTGATTTATAAATTACTAGGGGCCAGGGGGCAGGAAGAGATAATTATAGAGTAATGGATGGGTTCTTTCTGTTCGAGGTGATGAAAAAGGAAGGATAAAGTATTTCAGTAATAGTGACAAAATATTGTAAATATAATTAATGCCACTGAATTGTATATTTGAATGTGGTTAAAATGAAAAATCTATATCAGATACTGTAATAAAAACTGTCTTGGGGGGGGCAGGTAATTGAGTAGCCAGAACTAATACTGCTGAATGAGTATTCTACTCTCAATGAGATGACTGAAGCTTTCAGAGTTCAGAGTCATGCACTTGTGAACTTGCAACATTTCAATCTCAAAGATTTTGTTTCCTTACTCCATTCTCCTTCTTCTCTTCTGTTTCTGAGAAAGAAGTGATTCCTATCATTTTCAAGACTAACACCATCAATCCTCTATTTTTGTCTACCCTTAACCTCCTCTAGAAACTTGTTCCATTAATCTTTGCCCCCTCCTGCTTAAAGGTTCAATTTATTCAATTTCACTTTTTCTCTTTCTGTGAACATTCTCAAGTATATGGCACTGATTATTTAATACCAATGCAAAACCAATGTAAAAGAGTAAAACCTTATATATAGGAAGAGACTCACCCGAATCCAACAACTAGTCAGATTAAACAAATAATAAAATTCAGTTTTCTGTTCATCCTTAATAAAGCTCTAGGCATAGAATGAAAACAAAGGGGAAAACAAAGTCAGTATCACAAATATGCAAAGATTTTATGCCCATAAGGCTAATATTTCTACTGGAAATTACCAATCTTTTTTTTTTTTTTTTAAGTAACCAAGGACTTCTTAGTTATGCCAACTGTATCTAGAAGTTCTCCCAGATATTAATCTAAAAAAATTTTAAAGCCCTTCTTTGGAGGATAGAAGAATGCTATGACTTTCAACACTAGTCAGCTCCAAAAGTTAGGTATTACTTTCCTATATAGAGGCAGAAATACATTACAAACCTTTACTCCTTTTAGTTGGTTTTTAAAAATTAAAACTGTTTCTTAAACATTATCCTTAAAAGGTTAATATTGTGATTTTTATTCATAATCATAGGTTTGGGGGGTAAAGAATAACATTTTTTCTCCAAACAAAGTAGTCTCCGTAGGAAATCTGAGACTGTTCCTCCAAAGTCTTGTGATTTATAGGTTTACAACTTGTATGTCTTAGGGAAAAAATATATAAAATTAAGATACTTATAAATGTGGAAACATGAGAGAAACACAAAGGATATCCTCATAACTTTTCCATCACCTTCATTCTTCTCTTCTTCCAGCTTCAAATAACTTAATCATCAGTTACTTTCTTGATTATTCTCAATTTATACAAAATCCAAAACATCTTCAGTCCTACTCCTATGCACTAAAAGAAAGCACTTATTATATAATTATATATTATATATACTAACCATAACTATCACATTAATCTATTTTGATCATCTCAATCCAGTGACAAAGATCCATTATAGCAGACTGCTTCCTATACACCTCTGTAGGAGCTAGATCACAATTACTCATGTCAATTTATGCATATATTCATGTAGTTTTGACTTAAAGAGCCCAGAAAAAATTTACTATGAGGCCCAAATAGTAAACTCAAAGTAATGAGTTTAATTGGCAAAGTACTCAAGAATATAATTCCTGCTAAAGCCGAGAATAAAATCTATGGCTATTTTGATCCAGTACAACACTGTTACAGTCTGTTTCTTAGATGCATTCCCTTTCCAATTCCTACTTTTCTCTCTTAGGATCTGCCATTACCTAACTCATGTAGGCAATTAATAACTATGAAACTCCCCTCCTTCTCTCAGGCCTTTCTCTGTTGATCACTGCCATACTGTTGCTTTTAGGTTACTTACTTCTCACTCCACACACACTTTTCAGGCTATTATATCTATTCTCATTGCTTCAAATACCATCTTCCAGTGTGGTTCTCAAACTTCAATAACATGAAAGATCACTTGGAGGGAGTAATGCTTGTTAAAATGCAGATTCATAGAACCTGTGTTAGGAATAAAATCTATGATTCCATCTAAATTCACCTCTTCTCGGAGAAGTACTTCTCACCACTACTCCCAAACATAATTAGTAAACAACTTTATGCTTCAACAGTTTATATTCCATACCTATGTTCTGAAATACGTTTAACAGTTTTGTTATCTGAACTTGCCACTAGGACTGTAAATTCTCAGAGGGCAATTTTTCAGCTTCTCCATTTTAGTATTTTAATGACTTGCACAAGAAGTTAGCTGATAGCAAGCAGGCTATCAACAAATGCTAGATATTGCAAATGTATTATCAAGATCAGAGGATAATTAATGAGTGCTTTGAAAAACACAATAAATAATCACTTATTATCTACTTTGTTATATTCTATAATGGTCTGAATTAGGAAGACTTATACTATAGTTTTCCTTGGTTCCCATCTTATGAACACTATATATAAATATGAGACAATCAGGGATAGTATTAAGGTTAGAACATGGGCCTTGAAGATGGACATTTCTGAAGTATAAATCTGGATCCACACTTAATTTTATTTTAGGTAAGCTTATAATCATCTCAATGTCTCCTGAACTCTAAAATGAAGCTTATACCTAATAAGGTGAGGATAAAAAGAGAGAACATATGGAAAACACCTAATACCTGGGATATGGTAGATAGTAAGAACATGGTAAATATTATTAAGTTATAATTTTAAACTTAAATTATTAAGGCATATGAGGGTAGAGAAGAATATCTTTCTTTCAGATTTAGGAATTTTTAAAACTAAGTATAATATGAAGATTTCTGTTAAAAATCTACATAATTTATAATTAAATTATGACAAAAATTTTCAACAACGATGACCTAAAACAGAGCAACTAATCATGTTTGCTTAAGTGGCTACCCAGTGGCTTTTGGAGATAGCTGACAGTCTTTAAGAATCAGTGTTTTAAAAATCAGTGTTTTTCTTTCATTTTTTAAAGCACATTTTCCATTGCACATAAAAATCCAACTAAAATCTTATAGGTGGATGCATGTGCATAAGGTCATTTACATAAACATACTTAGTAACAAATAAAAGAGCAAAGAAAGCTGGTATAGATTACGGTCCTTACACATACTTAAAAGATGTACAGAAATTGTACTTGATCTTTTCCATATAAGCTCTGCTATCGTTTCTAGTTATCAGTTTTTTGTTAGCAACTTATGTTGCCCAATTACAAAGGTCAAATCTAAGGCTTAATAAGAAAATGTGAAAAATACCAACATGTAAAGAAGAGATATTTTAAATTACCTATAATCTCATCATCCTGGGTAACCAACCACTTTATAAATTTGAGAGATTTGCTTCCAGGCTTCCTCCCTACAATGTGTACAAACACACATTTTCAAAACTGTTGTCATACTAGGTTAAGCTAGATGAAAACGTTGATATTCAACCATACTTGACCTACAAAAATAACAATTTCATATGGTTCACAAACTAATACCATATGCATTTTATATATATATATATATATATATATATGCATTTTATACTCTTCTTTTGAGACTTTATAATAAACCACGAGTATTTTTCTATGTCTTTAAATATTGCTCACAACATGATATTTTAAGTCTGGATGATGATCCAAAAAAAAACAGTTAATAATTAATCTAACCATTTTCCGGATGTTTAAATCAAACTGTTTCCAGTATTTCACTATTTTAAGTTATGCAGGAATGAACATCCTTGTGCATAAGTATTTTTCTGAATCTATGATTGTTTCTTTAGGATAAATTCCTAGAAGGAGATTTGCTGATTCAAAGTTTATTGAACATTATTAATCCTCCTTAAACATGCTCCTAAAATACCTACCACAAAAGAACCAATTTACATTTCATCATCAGTATATGAGATTGCTCATTCCACCCCCAAACTGTTTGCTTTTAACAGTTTAAGAGGTGCAAATCATCTTTAGTTTGTAAAGCAATTCTTGAAGAAGGGAAAGCTGACAGACAACATACACTGAAAAAGTAAAAACAGGAACACATTCTCAACATTAATGGTTCTCAAAATTTGGTATGCATAAAAATCACCTGGGAGTCTTGTTAAAAAAGATCCCGGGATCTCATAAGAGTGATTCTGCAAATGGGTCTTGATAAAGATTTGTATTTTTACCCACCACACCATCCTGAGTGATACCAATGCAAGCAATCACTGAATCACACTTTAAGAAAAACACTACTCCAAACACAGTGGAAATATGCTTTTAATAAATAATTATTGCAACAATGAAAAGTATACTCTTTATAGCAGTATATGAGGTGAACACAACAGTTACTAAAGTTACTTATTCAAGATACAAAAATGTTCGTCTTCAAACCAAAATATGGTTTTATGTCCACAGTCACTGCTTAAGTGAAAGGGCAACTATTTTAATGGAATATTGGGGAGCGGATGTAGCTCAAGTGGTTGAGCGCCTGCTTCCCACGTGCAAGGTCTCAGCTTCGATTCCCAGTACCTCCTAAAAACAAACAAATGAAAAAACCAACTCTAATTGTGGAACACATGTAGCTCAGTGGTTGAGAGTGCCTGATTCTCATGTACGAGGTCCTGGGTTCAATCCCCAATACCTCCTTGGAAAAAAAAAAAAAAGTATATTAAACTGGAAGTTTTAACACTGGTTCTGCTAATTCCTCCTTGTGTAGTTTTTAGATAAGTGAGATATCCTCTCTTAGCCTCAAATTTCTCATCTTTAAAATGATGATAGTAAGAGTACCTATCTCATAAATGACAAAATTAATGTAGAAGTGCTCAGTATAGTGCCTGGTCCAAAGGTTCAATAAACGTTTCTTGTAATTATTATTACATGACCAAAATAACTGCTAAAGCACCTAATTAACCCACAAAGCACTCAGCCTAGGCAACAAAGAGGTCTGTTAGTCATAGTCATCTAACAGACCATATATGAAGAAAGCATTAGTAATATAACGGCTACCTTATTTCTAAAAAGTGATTACTTTAAAAATGCTAGGCAATGAAATAAACTCTTTAGCAACATTATCTTTGTTAGAGAACCTAGGAAAAATTGTGATTGCAAGAATTTAGTCCCAGGTATGTTCTCTTAACCACCAGGATTAACTATCTATTCTACATAGAGAATATTGAATACCTTAAAAGATAATGGTGTTCTTAGCTAAAAAATTTTTTTTTTTTTTTTTTTTTTTTTTTTAATTTTAAAGACATGGAAGGTGAAAAGGAGACATTTAACAACACCTGCATCCTGATTTTTTAAGTAATTTCATCCTTCCTCCTAATTCCAACTTCTACAGCTTCCAGGTCAAGTATTACAACCATCTCACACTGGTAAAGGGCATACTGACTTCTATTTAATGGATATTTTAGGAGTATGTTAAGGAGCCTTAAAAATGTCTGTACATAATTTGAACAACGACATCAAGTAGATTAGTGGCAAAGTCAGAATTAAATCCAGGTCTTTTAATGCTTGATCTATGAATCTTAAGAAGAGAAAATACAGTTTCATTGAAGCTAAAATTTCACAAAGATATCCTGACTATTCATTTTACCTGATATATTATCTGCTAATTACAGAATGATCATAATCTTCTTTCACAACCAATCTTTTTTTTTTTAAAGTAGTCAACACTTTTGGTTTCACTTCCTCTCCTCCTGTTTGCTCAACCCACTGCAAAATAGCTTTAACATATCCTAGTGAAACTTATATTGTTGACTGATTAGTTCGTAGTTCATCATTAATACTTTCAACATATATGGAATTTAGTCACATGCTTGAACAAATCCCAAATGATATGAACATCCTAAAGTCCATCTAATTATTGTTCACAGAGGGATTTTGGGGAAGGAGGTAGATGGAGAGAGGGTTCTATAAATTTGTTAACTATTTAATAATAAAGGATTATAAACACTAATGTTGGAAATTATATTACCTCTTTCATAATTAATGTTTTAACTATCTAAATTCAGGATAAAGTGCAGAATGACATTGGCAATATATGCATCTTTAAGACAAACTAAGACCTCAAACACTAAGGGCAAATATTTGAGTACCTCACGAAGGAAAGTTCTTTTCACCTGGTAGTTTCAATATTGTGTAAAATGGCAATTTTATACTCAATTTCTTCTATAGAAAATTATTAATAATACTTGGGGGGGGGCACATGTGGCTCAAATGGTCGGGCGTCCGTCTCCCATATGGAGGAACCTGGGTTCAATACCCACAACCTCCCAGTAAAAGAAAAAAAGAAAAGAAAAAAATAATAATAATACTCAGTTATGGTAAATGTTTTCAGATGTAATTGAGAAAAATATCTCTATTGTGACAACTTTAAGAATATAAATGGGAAAGGACAGAAAATTTATTATTTGTATGTATTGGGTATTATATAAAACCTTTAAATCCTAGTTAGAGAGGAAAGGGAGTGTGTGAAGGGGAAAGAGGGAGAGATTATTTTCTTTCTTAATGCAAAGCCTTAAGCAAAACTTTAAGATAGGCAAAGTCTTGGGCACCTGAGTCTCACTGTTTTTCCTGCACCCTTCCTTGGCACTATTCTACTATCAACATTAATCCTATATTTCTATATTTGTAATCAATTCTTTGTTGAAAAGTTACAGAAAAATGAGCCAATATTATTGAAATATAATCATTCTGAAAATGTATAACCTTAGATATTAAGTTATTCAATTACTATATCTTTGAACATTACTTTAAAAGTTATTATATATATTTTTTAATCAATGTTCCTTAGAAATGGTCCAACTCAGATTTCCTAAATAGTGTTATATTTTTTAAAACACCAAGAAAGCAAAAGACCAAATAAATGTCACAAAACAACTCTAGCACAACTCACTAGATTAACAGTTTTCCATAATTCCAATATTCTAATTACAGTTAGAGCTTAAAACTGATAAAATAAAAAATGTTAAGTATATTGTTTCATTTAGATAATACAGGATTGTTAACACAAACTCTTATATTTTAGATATATGCTCTCATGGTCAATAACCAGAAGATGTTAACATATATGTTGATGCTGAGCTAGGATTAGGGAGCAGAAAGAATATTTACTCAAGACTGGTAGTGCCTATGAGCTTTTAATGAATTGATGAATAAAGTAATATATAATCTCTAAAATTTCATGGGGGTCCTTGAATTAGCCATAAAATTATTGACATTTCCCAAAATGTACAGCAAAGAAAAACAGAAAAAGAAAAACTTACTATTCTAAGTTTAAAAATAAGTGCTGCTGCTTTAAGTGGCCAGCAGTCTCACATCAACTCCAGGCTGCAATCACAACATCCATTAGAGTGTTCCACAGCTCAGAGCAAGCAAGTGGTTGTCAGTGCAACTAGTAAATCACCTGATCCTATTACAAAATCAATTACTGCAGTGCATTTCCACTGCTACATCTGATGATGACAAAACGATATTGGATAGCTACTGCAAGGTCAAGAAAACTGCTAAGAACATCTTTAATTGGTCTTTTTAAAAATAATCATTCAGTCCTATTTATAATGCATCCAGTTTAATTGTATGTTTTTATTTGAAATAAATCTAGGTAGTTACCTTTGGTTGCCTGGGACATTCGATGGATAATCTCTGCAACTGGTCTGATGTATGGCTACAAGAGAGCAGATCGGAGCAGCAGGTCGAACGGCTCAACCTCTTCATTAAAGAAGAAATAATGCTGCAGACACAGCCACACATTGACTTGCTCATTAGATGAGATTTTGACTTAAAAAATCAGAAGTGGTAATGTCCCATATATATTCAAAATTGGCTATCTGCCTCATTCTGCAGCTCTCTGGCTGAAAGAAACACTGCTGAAAAAGAATAAAACAACAACTTCCCTACAGAAAATACCAGGTACAAACTCATCATCAAGAAAACTTAATATTAAAAAACAGAAGTCTCCCTGGCTACTCTTTTGAAACAAGGTAAGATACTTTACTATTTCTAATCGTTCGACATTAAAGACAGCCCAGCTACTTAACAAAGGAGCAAACTCAAGATAAGATACCCCCAAATTATACTAACGACTCTTTCTGTCCTTCATCAGTTTAGATCTGTTTGCCTACTCCTTCAGCTCAGCCTATCCAACCTGTTCCCTCTGTAAATGCACATTATTTCAACAACCAACAGGAACGAGCCCCACCCCTTCCTTTCCCCATACACACTGTTCAAGAACCGCTCAATATCTGGAAAAGAACTGCTGCTGCATTGCTTTGAGAAACAACAGAGAGCAAATTACTGGATGGATTCTTTAACTTACCAATCAGAACTGCTGACCTTTTATGACTCTACAATTCAAGAAGCCTGCCAAATACTCACAGTAAGAATAATCAACTGATGTTACTTCCATACTATAGATTAATTAACAGAATTGTTTTTCAATCTTATTATTCAGTCTGAAATAGAGAAACATAGGGATAATTACATTTTAAACAAACAAAATTTAGATAGTTGCTAATCCAAATCTTTGCGGATTGGTGGGAGAGGGCAGGAGAGTGGTTGGATAAAATATGCAAAGTAAGACATTTCCTCTGAATATTGAACTTAAACTTGAGAAGGAACAATAAAATACTATTCAAAATAATATTGGTAATGATGGAATAACAAACAAATAATCCAAGAAGGCTTTTGCTAACATAAATATTAGAAGAGGTTTAATGAGAAGAAAAGGGCATATGGCCATAGATAGGTAAAAACAGTAAGTGAAAAGTCATCAAAAACCTGTTTGTTTTGATACTGAATCTTTTCCCACCTGGTTATCTGCATTTCATTTTAAAAATTCAGAAAACACAAACCACCCTGAAAACATAAGCAATGGTGTTAGGATATTAGCCATACTCTAATATCTTTTATACTTAAGAATTCTACCTTTGCTAACAATACATAAAGATATTCATTTCCGCCATGCAATTATAATCCACATTACAATTTCCAGGCCAAGGGAGCATCACATTAATACAAGTACTTTGCAATCTTTCCAAATAATAACACTTCAAATAATTGTAACTTGATGAACATTCAGAGACCTATGATTGCCCATCTTTGTTAACAATGTCCTTTTGTAAGGGAAAACAGTCAAAAAAACTAAATGTACAAATAGACACATTGAATTAAAATGTATACTTTGAAATCTTCCTGTTTTCTATGGCACTGAAAGGTTCTTTATTTGTATATGCCTCATGCTCATTTTCTTCCTTGGTTTAAAGCTAAAAAAGAGCCAGTATTGCCTCTTACTTCACCTTGCACTGCCCTTATAATATTCATGTTATACCAAAATCAATTTCCAGAATATCTAAAAACAGGCATGCACTTCACACTGAATTTTTTTAAAAACCTTTTGTAGATAAAGGATATGGAAACAAACAAGCAAAATAATGCAGTAACCTTTTACTCGCCTGCTGGAGGTACTGTCTGCTGCATAGAATTCTAAATCCTCATCTGCAGATGCAATTGAGCTGGTATTGCCAAGAACTCTGCTTTTCCTGTGCTGCTGCTACACAGCTATTCATCGAAAGAGCACATTATGTAGAAAATTTCAAGTACTATCGGCTTAAATTTCTTATATGACTTTAAAAAAGAACTTCTAAAATCTAACTACAGCTCTGCTCTGTTACATTTTCAGATGCATGTCAGAGACATTAGGGAAAAAAAGGTTTTATTGCAGCTGATGCATTCCTCCTAGCAAATATGTGAGATGGGGAGCTAAAAGAGGTAATGAAAAAATTAATATATCATGCTAACATAAGAACAAATGTACTCAGTATTAAAACCTGATACGATTAATGCTGCCAACATATACTGTGTCCATAATAATTTGAGACTTTTATTAGCTTTACAATTAACAAGTCTATAAATAAATCATTGTGACTAATATTACAGACAAGCATCAATAAAAATCCCCACCATATGCATACTATTAATGAAAGTTATTTTGCTAACTATTCTGTATCAATGTTGTTTTTAAATAAAACCATGAAATAAAGTATAGATAACTTGTGAAATATCTTGATTTGCAATGCTTCACCCACCTCATCTCCCCACCAGTCCCCCTTGGATCTGGAATTAGTTATAACTACAATAGAATGCAAGCAATAAAGGCTACTTTTATTATTTATTATATTTCCTTCCATGTCAGCTAATAAAATGTACTGTTGGTTCTTCAATAACATATAGATGGAGCTAGTAGGCAAACCAACAAAGGTAAAGCTTTTAAAACTGTCATAAAAGGAAACATTATTGTTTAGAAAAATGTAGCTAATATTTATCTTTAATTGTCTAACTATAGATATGTATAAAAAGAGAATGCAATAAATAAATACTTCTCACTAATGACAATTAAGCATCATAATCATTTCTTTGATAAACTGCATTTTAAAGTTGTGTTTTTCCCCTTAATGCCAAATAACAACTCAATGTCAAAAACTTACTAAAAAAAAAAAGAGAGAGAGAGAGAGAGAAATTTTAGGTTGTCTATATGGCATTAGAATAAGTTTTTTTTTTAAAAATCCATGAACTGTACAACACAAACTGTGAACCCTAAAAATAGATAATAGTACAATTATAAAAATGTGCTTTCATCAATTATACCATGCAAGATGTTAATAATAGGGTGGTATTGGGAATCCTGTATTTTATGCATGCTTGTTCTATAACCTACAACTTCACTAATTAAAAAAAAAAAAAAAAAAAAACCTGTTGAAATAACGTCTACTAGTTTAAAAATCAAGGAGACCATTCTATTAAATGGTAGTCTAAAGAGATGTGAAATCTACAAACATGACCCTACAACAGGGCATCCCTACACAATGCCCCAATGACTTCATCTATAAAAGTAAGCACAAGCTAACTTTAATGGTTCTCCAAAAGTAGAAACATATATCAAACAAAAACTTATTTGATTGACACTATGACATTTTACAAAGCAATTATTCTTTAATTTAAAAACACTTTATTGCCACATATAGGATCCCAATGAGAAATGATTTCAGAGTTCTCAAAATGTAGACTAGGAAGCCTGGGGGTCTGAGATCAAAATGATTCCATAATAATACTAAGTTGTTTTTTATGTTTTTTACTAGCAATCTTTCAGGAGTGTAGAGTGAAGTTTTTCCTGAGACTATATGACATGTGATACCACAACAGACTAAAAGCAGAAGTAGATATGAGAATCCATTTGTCTTCTATCAAGCCAAACTTTAAAAATATTTGTAGAAATGTAAAACAATGCCATTCTTATTTTTTTGTTTGTTTGTTTCAGGAATTTTATGGGTTTTGTTTCAAGCAAAATACAGCTATTTTTCAAAATATGTTAATGGTGTGAACATGTAATTGTTATTCTTAAATGAATTTAATAAATAAATGCTTTTTAAATTTCTCAGTTTTAGTTTTTAATAGGGTAAATATTATAAATGTGAAAACTCTTTAGGGTTCTCAAGAATTTTTAAAAATATAAAGGGGTCACAAGACTGAAAAAAAACTGAGAAACCTAGAAATTTTTGCTTGCCCTTTTCCTTTGCTTACAGTTTTTGGTTATAAAAGTTACTTCAGTGATTTTTAAAAGCAGTGATTCTAAAAACATTCATCACTGAATATCAAATATTAAATGTTTCGTAATTTTTGCTATGTCATTTTAATATTTAACTTTCACTCAGTCATCTTAAATACTGAAGATAATTATCAACTGTGTCTCACAGTAATGTTAAATACCAATATCTATTTTTATTTATTTAAGGAGACAATAATCATTTTCATGCAAGACATAAAAATCTGACTTAGAAACACAAATATATTGAAAAGGAGAGAAAATCAATTATCAGGAGAAGGGAAAATGTGAGATTATGTGCTTTTTAATATAAAAAGGAACTACAAGAATGACTTTATTTTTTTTTTTTTTTAAAGATTTTATTTATTCATTCATTTATCCCCCCCTTGCTGCTTGTGCTCGCTGGGTCAGCTAACC